>JANAVB010035617.1:7165800-7218081 GCA_029216955.1 Iris pallida
GGAATACGTATTTTTAATTAGGCCTATATTTTTGGGCCTGTATTTTATTTTCTCAGATTCTGGCCTGTAATTGTGTTTTGGCTTAACTTACGGATTTTGGTTTTCTCATAAATTGGGTTTTTTGGACCTGGCGTGGTTTTATTTTGTGGAGAAGGAATTGGTTTGGTTTGGTTTAGTATGCATTGGACCACACTTAGCTAACCTCCACCATCAACACAACATACCCTCCCTCATTAAACCCCATCTAACTTTCTCTCTCCTCATAACTTCTATTAATTTTCTTCATCTTCTTCTTCCTTCCTCCACCACACCATAGGCAAGTGCACCTTGCCACCACATAAGAACCCCATTTTATTTGTCCATTAGCTAGATTAGGCCATGGTGAACAACATTAGAACTTAGAATTTTGTGATTTGGAGCTTCCATTTTTCTAGATCTAAGTTTTAACCATTTTTGGATTTTCTTGGATTTGATCTATTAAACTTAGATTTTTGCTTATTTTGAGGCTTCCATGTGGAAGAGAATTCAATTTTACACAAGTTAGAACTTTGAAAATCTATGTTTGGTTTTGTTTTGGCTAAGTTATGAAGATTGGAATTTTGGTGTTCTTGGGGTCTTCCTCTCGGCTTGGTGGAGAAGATGACCCTCGGCCAGCTCTCTTTAGCGCAAGGCCGGACTGCGCTAACTCCTCGGCCAGCGGTTTGCGCTGGGCTGACTTGCACTGGCGCTCTTTAGCTCCAGCGCCTTCCTTCCATTGGTACACTTGACTGCTGCGCGGCTCGCTCCCAGCGCGCTTGACTGCAGCGCCCCGACTTCTCATCTCACTTGACTGCTGTGCGGCTCGCTCCCTGCGCGCTTGACTGTAGTGCAACCCGACTTTTTAGCGCACTTGAACGCAGCGCAACCCGACTCCCTAGCGTAGTTCGTATCCTGCGCAGCTCACTCCCAGCGCGGCTTGGCTCCAGCGCAACACATTTCTAGCGCAGCTTAACCCTGCGCTCTCGCTTCCAGCGTAACCCGACCCAGCGCAAGCCGACTCTAGCGCAACCCAACCTCAGCGCAGTCCTTTCCCCTAGCGCAATCTGATCCCCTGCGCAACCTGTTTGTCCATGGTGATTGGTTTTATTTTCTTGGGCTCGGCTTCTCTTTTGTGGATTGGAGTTTTGAGATCTTGTTCCACACAACACGACGTCTTGACCCAACACGACCTGGCACGGTTTTCGGTGTTTGCTTGACTAGTAGGTTTTTCGTAAATTCTGTGATTTATGATCCTAGTGCTTTCTGATCTTCTTGATAGAGGCCTATGGCGGCGCACTCCTGACTTGTAACTTGTAACTTGTAACTTGTAACTTGTAACTTGACTTGACTTGATGCTGTCGCGATGGCTATCTTGACTCGTATAATCAATTCTGACTCCGTGGGTGTTCATTCTTGTTGCTTCGTATAATCCACTTGTCTTGTCTTGTCTTGCATCATGTCTAGGACGTGACTCCCCGGTTACCACGGTCAGGGATTCACACTGAATATGGATTAGGCTAATGACTAGATCAAACTATAGTTCATTGAGAATTTCCAGTCACAGGTGATCTCGTTATCTGGGCGCTTTAATGGACTTGTAGCCTGCCGACGAGTAGGGCTCATTTCCAGCACACTGTCATGTGTTGCACCCTCTAAGTCACCTAAGGGTATATCGTCTCCGGGGCGATGTACCCAACCATACTCTCAACTCGCGGAAGGATAACTGGATAGTCTGCAGGGCTTGGGACTGGGAAGTTCTCATTTGCATCTTGTTAGTAATTAGGCTTGTGACAACCCTAGTTAGTTAAGTAGTAAGCCGTAGTATTTGTTTGGCCGCTTGTGAATGGATGGTGTCCAGCCTTGTCTAAGTCTCGTCTAGTCCCAGCACCTGGTGTACCTGAACATAATTGTTTTACTTATATTTAACAATAAATAGGTAGAGACAAAGTGCTATTCAGGCGAAGGGTTACAACCCTGCCCCTTGTTCGATTTATGGGTTGTAACCTGGCTCCCGGAATGGTTCCACGTTCCTAGTCATTTATTGTCCTATTGTACTATTTATTAATTGTACTTTTCTTCTATTCCTTATGTTCTGATATGCTGGCTTTTGTTCTTATTTCGTGGCCTCCTTTGTGGCACTTGCTCTTTCTGGGATTTGACCCAGCTGGTTTTGTGTGGCCAGATTTTGGAGCAGCACCCGAGGATCTACCGAACCTCCAGCCCAATGGTGGCGACTAGAAGGAACCCGGGCTACGAGTGGGTTTTCCATTTTGTTTCGCTCACTTCATTGTAAAATTATTCTTTTAAGGCGTTTAGCCGACGAGCATCTGTTAGCTCGATGCACATTTACTTACTGTCTGCCTACGGGCTGTAAACATGATTAACAAATCCTAGGGTTGATCATGTATGACTTAACTCTTGCTAGTCCTCGCATTTTATATGACTAGCTTCATGATCAGCTGAATATGTAATACTTGGGACACCTTTTATTGTATATTTTGGTCTAACATCTGTAACTATATTTCTTGCTTGAGATTGAGACAATAGGCTTGACCTTAAGAGACCGTTGGCTTGTAGTAAACCCTCATATCTAGACAGCCGTGACCGTATAGCGAGGTGGATTCCATTTCAATATACGTAGCTGGCTATGTATGCCCCCGCTCTCCAATATTCTGGTTCTGGGCGTCACATGGTTTAAGTGGTGGCCTATGCAGGTCTTGGCATTCAAGTATGTGAGGGTTTACCTAATAGATGTCTCAATCAGTATTCGCCCTTGATCTTTGCTCGTATCTTCAAATCCCTGAGAATCTTGACCTGATCACATGCTTGTATCATTGATCTGTCCTGGTCCTTCCTTATTGTTTTTATGTCGTCTTCTTCAGCGGCATTGTTTCTGAACCTGCCGATCAGCAAGGTGGAGCACCTCCCGTGGACCAGCAACCAGGAGATCAAGCCCAATATTCTGGAGTAGCCTCCAGAGTTGTACCTACCAGAGGAGAATCACCAATTTAGCATGTCCAGCCTGTAGAGCCTGATGATGGCACTTTGGTGGGTCTCATCAAATCCCTATTAGCTTCCCAGGATCGTCACGGAGATGCCTTGCACCAGACGGTGGCAGACGCTTTGACCAGAGGCAGTCATCCGGGAATAGCGCGGCCAACAACTTCAAGCGCCTGAACCCTCCCTTCTTCGATGGCAGCAAGGATGCGATTGCCGCGGACGCTTGGCTTCAGGATACCGAGGTGGTTCTGGAAGCAGCTAGGACACCTGAGAATGAGAAAGTGGCGGTAGTACGCCTACAGTTGCTAGACATAGCTTGCAGTTGGTGGGTGGCGCAGGCCGTAGGATTAGCGGTGCCAGTTGCTTGGGCGGCGTTTAGAGAAATTCCAGATGAAGTATTTCGATGTTGTAGCTCGGTACGACCTGCAGACGAGGTTTACCAACTTGAAGCAAGGTGGCAGGACGGTCGACGGTTATACATCTGAGTTTTCTAGACTCAGTAGGTTTGCCCCCACCTTGGTGGCAACTGAGTTTGATAGGGCCTAGCGGTTCCAGCAGGGATTGCATTTGGAGATCTTGTTGGCAGTTGAGCAGTTCGAGCACCAGACGTTCGATGCAGTATTGAGGGCAGCTAGGAGGCACGAGTACACCTCCCAGAGGATCGTGGATAGGACCGGAGGTAGGAAGCGGTCCCACAATCAGATGCACCAATCATTAGCTCCAGCCCCGGTAGTTAGGGGTTTGACCATTGGAACTCCGAGGCGGGCGACCTCAGTAACGTCGGTTCAGCATTTAACCCCGATGTACCTGCATCAGCAGAAGCAGAAGCAGACTTCCGCGATGGGATGTTCTCATTGCGGGAAGCCCAGGCACGTGGTGGCAGATTATCGTAGGGCACAGGGATTGTGCCTGTCTTATGGAGCAACAGATCACAAGATAGGAGCCTGCCCGAATAGGGGTAGTTCATCCTCTTCCAACCTAACCAGTCCGTCGGTTAGGGGACCAGCACCTATGCAGCAGCAGCAGCAGTAACCGAGGCCATTGTTACCTTAGGCCCAGGCGTTTCAGCAGCAGAACCAGCAACAGTATACCCAAGCCCAAGTGTAGAGCAGGCAGAGGTTTCCAGCAGTGGGGACCCGCAGCCAGAGGACAAGGTCAGGCAATGATGATGACTATGGAAGAATAGGTTGCACCAGGTGAGGTAGTGGCAGGTACTATTCTCGTCAACTCCTCTCCAGCATCGGTATTATTTGATTCTGGTGCATCGCATTCATTCATGTCTGCACGATTCGCGACACGGATAGGATTGGAGCCCGAGTCATTATCAGTGAGGCTCAATATACTTTCGGGTAATGGTCTTGTGGGAGTAGATCGAGTGTTTTCCTCGTGTTGGATCGTAGTTAGCGGTAGAGAGTTCCCCGCTTGATTTATAGAGTTTCCTATGGCAGACTATGATGTAGTCTTAGGCATGGATTGGTTGAGGAACCAGTATGCTAGGATGGACTGCCATGTTGGCAGGGTTGTTTTCAACATTCCAGGCGAGCCAGAGTTTTTATTTTCCAGAGGCGCAGTGGAGCCATCTCCTCCAGTATTGTGGATAGCAGTAGCAGCGATACAGTTACCCCTGATAGTTGAAGAGTTTCCAGATGTCTTTCCAGAGGAACTTCCAGGAATGTCGCCAGAGAGGGAGATCTAGTTCACTATAGACTTGATCCCCGGGACAGCACCAGTATCAGAGCAAGTCTACAGGATGGTGCCTTCTGAATTGGAGATTTTGTACAAGATGATTGAAAAACTCATGACCAAGGGATTCATCCGTGCAAGTGGATTGCCTTGGGGAGCCCCGATGCTTCTTGTGAAGAAGAATAATGGTACGTCCAGATTATGTGTAGATTATCGTACCTTGAACTCAGTGACAATCAAGAACAAATACCCTCTGCCGAGGATAGATGATTTGTTTGATCAACTCAAAGGGGCTTCAGTGTTCTCGAAGATAGACTTGCGGTCAGGATACCACCAGATCAGAGTCAGAGAGCAGGGCATCCCGAAGACAGCTTTCCGATCTAGATACAGGCATTGGGAGTTTCTTGTTATGCCCTTTGGAGCGACCAATGTGCCAGCCGTATTCATGGACCTCATGAATCACATTTTTATGCCTTACTTGGATCATTTCGTGATCGTGTTCCTAGATGACATCCTGGTCTACAGCAAGAGCGAAGCAGAGCACGAGCAGCATCTCAGAATCATCCTTCAGACACTTACAGAGCACCAGTTGTATGCCAAGTTTAGTAAATACGAGTTCTGGCTCGATCACATTTCGTACCTGGGTCACATCATTACCCGAGGAGGAGTGGAAGTAGATCCCCAGAAGATTATGGCTATCGAGACATGGCCAGTACCTAGTTCAGTGGCAGAGGTTTACAGCTTCCTTGGATTGGCCGGCTACTACCGGCGATTTATTTCAGATTTTGCAAGAATTTCGGCGCCGATGACCCAGTTGACCCGCAAGGATGTGCAGTTTGCTTGGACAGCAGAGTGTCAGGAATCATTTGAGAAGTTGAAGCGAGGTTTGATAACGGCTCCCATTCTCACACTTTCAGATGGGACCGAAAGATTCTCAGTGTATTCGATGCTTCAGACAGAGGATTGGGATGTGTTCTGATGCAGCATGGAAGGTAATAGCTTATGCATCATGTCAACTTCGTGATCATGAGAAGAATTACCCAACCCACGACTTGGAACTGGCAGCAGTAGTGTTTGTACTTAAGTTGTGGAGGCACTACTTGTACGGGGACAGAGTGGAGATATTTACCGGTCACAAGAGCCTGAAGTATGTTTTCACCCAGAAGGACCTTAACATGCGGCAGAGAAGATGGCTCGAGCTACTGGTGGACTACGATGTGGATTTGCAGTATCACCCAGGGAAGGCCAACGTTGTAGCAGATACGTTGAGCCGAAGAGCCGGAGTTTATTTCCTGACAGCGCAACCAGAGTTATTGGCAGATCTTCAGAAGATGGGAATTAAGTGGTTCTTCCTACCAACGTGGCATTGATGGCCAGTCTACAGGTTCAGTCCAGCATAGTTGAGAGAATCCGGATGGTGCAGTCTACAGATTCCAAATTCAGCGACTCAGAGCAGAGTGTGAGGCAGGAAGAAGGCCAGAGTTGTGCATTCATGAAGATGGTACACTTCGACACGACACTCGTCTTTGTGTACCCAGTGGAGATATCAGACAGGAGGTCATGGCAAAAGCTCACAGTTCACAGTATTCTATTCATCCCGGTGGTACGAAGATGTACCGTGATATTCGTCAGCATTTTTGGTGGAATGGCATGAAGAGGGAGATAGCCCGGTTTGTCTCTCGGTGTTTGGTTTGCCAGCAGGTTAAGGCTGAACATCAGAGGCCCACTGGACTTCTTCAGCCCTTACTGATTCCAGAATGGAAGTGGGAGCATGTGACCATAGATTTTGTGACTGGATTACCTAGATCCCCGGCTGGCAGAGATGCTATTTGGGTTATAGTTGACAGGCTCACGAAAGTGGCTCACTTTCTTCTATTCAGAGTTGGTCAGTCGACGGCTCAGCTAGCAGAAATGTACCTCAGGCAGATTGTCAGGCTTTACGGTGTGCCCGTTAGTATCACCTCGGACAGGATTCGTGATTCAGATCACACTTTTGGCGTAGCTTGCAAGAGAGTTTGGGAACTCACCTTCAGTTTAGCTCAACTTATCATCCGCAGACGGATGACCAATTGTAACGCACAATCCAGACTCTTGAAGATATGTTGAGATCTTGTACCCTTGACTTTGGTGGTTCGTGGGAGGATCACCTGCACCTAGAATTCTCGTACAATAATTTCCAGGCCAGTATTCAGATGGCTCCATTCGAGGTGCTATATGGTAGGAAGTGCAGATCTCCGTTAGCCTGGGATGATGTTGGAAAAGGCAGATGCTTGGTCCAGAAATGATTGCCCAGACAGTTGAAGTGGTCAGAAGGATCAGAGATCGCCTTCGAGTGGCCCAAGATCGCCAGCGCCATTGGGCCGATGCTCATCGGCGTCCCTAGAGTTTGCTATCGGCGACCATGTATTCCATAGGATCTTGCCTAACCGCGACGTCATTCGCTTTGGCATATGGGGAAAGCTTAGTCCTAGGTATATAGGGCCGTTCGATATCTTGGAACGAGTAGGAGATGTATCCTATCATCTCGCTCTTCCTCCGTCGCTATGTAAGGTGCATGATGTATTCCATGTGTCCCAATTACGACGGTACATCCCGGACCCGAGCCATGTCCTGGACCATTCGGAATTGGTTGTTGGTACTAACCTTTCGTATGAGGAGAGGCCCGTGTCTATATTGGACCGGAGAGAAAAGATGCTCAAGAACAAGGCTATTAGTTTGGTCCGTGTTGCTTGGGGTCATCACTCTCTAGGTGAGTCAACGTGGGAGCGTGAGGACGACATCCGATCATGATATCCCGACTTGTTTGACTCGTAAGTTATAATGTCTTCCTTATGCCTTCCATCCCTTGCTTGCATGCGTGATTGTTTGATTGTTTGCTTAGTGTAGCTTAATTGTGGATAGTATAGCTGGTTCTTACATCTCTAATCATCTTGATTTAAATTCCGAGGACAAAATTCTTTTAAGGTGGATAGAGTTGTAATGCCCGTATTTTGGAATACATATTTTTAATAAGGCCTATATGTATTTCGGGCCTGTATTTTATTTTCTCATATTCTGGCCTGTAATTGTGTTTTGGCTTAACTTGAGGATTTTGGTTTTCTCGTAAATTGGGTTTTTTGGACCTGGCGTGGTTTTATTTTGTGGAAAAGGAATTGGTTTGGTTTGGTTTAGTATGCATTGGACCACACATAGCTAACCTCCACCCTCAACACAACATACCCTCCTCATTAAAACCCACCTAACTTTCTCTCTCCTCATAACTTCCATTAATTTTCTTCATCTTCTTCTTCCTTCCTCCACCAACACCATAGGCATGTGCACCTTGCCACCACATAAGAACCCCATTTTATTTGTCCATTAGCTAGATTAGGCCATGGTGAACAACATTAGAACTTGGCATTTGTGATTTGGAGCTTCCATTTTTCTAGATCTAAGTTTTAACCATTTTCGGATTTTTTGGTTTTGATCTATTAAACTTAGATTTTTGCTTGTTTTGAGGCTTCCATGTGGAAGAGAATTCAATTCTACACAAGTTAGAACTTTGAAAATCTAAGTTTGGTTTTGTTTTGCTGCTAAGTTATGAAGATTGTTGAATTTTGGTGTTCTTGGGGTCTTCCTCTCGGCTTGGTGGAGGAGATGACCCTCGGCCAGCGCTCTTTAGCGCAAGGCCCGACTGCGCTAACTCCTTGGCCAGCGCTTTGCGCTGGGCTGACTTGCGCTGGCGCTCTTTAGCTCCAGCGCCTTCCTTCTATTGGCGCACTTGACTGCTGCGCGGCTCGCTCCCAGCGCGCTTGACTGCAGCGCAACCCGACTTCTCAGCGCACTTGACCGCAGCGCAACCCGACTCCCTAGCGCAGTTCGCATCCTGCGCAGCTCACTCCTTGTGCGGCTTGGCTCCAGCACAACACAATTCTAGCGCAGCTCAACCCTGCGCGGCTCGCTCCCAGCGCAACCCGACCCAGCGCAAGCCGACTCTAGCGTAACCCAACCTCAGCGCAGTCCTTTCCTAGCGCAATCTGATCCCCTGCGCAACCTGTTTGTCCATGGTGATTGTGTTTTTTTCTTGGGATCGGCTTCTCTTTTGTGGATTGGAGTTTTGAGATCTTGCTCCATACAACACGACTGTCTTGACCCAACACGACCTAGCACAGTTTTCGGTGTTTGCTCATGACTAGTACGGTTTTTCGAATTCTGTGATTTATGATCCTAGTGCTTTCTGATCTTCTTGATAGTGGCCCGTGGCGGCGCACTCCTGACTTGTAACTTGTAACTTGTAACTTGACTTGACTTGATGCTGTCGTGATGGCTATCTTGACTCGTATAATCAACTCTGACTCCGTGGGTGTTCATTCTTGTTGCTTCGTGCAATCCACTTGTCTTGTCTTGCATCATGTCTAGGACGTGACTCCTGGTTACTACGGTCAGGGATTCACACTGAATATGGATTAGGCTAATGACTCGATCAAACTATAGTTCATGGAGAATTTCCAGTCACAGGTGATCTCGTTATCTGGGCGCTTTAATGGACTTGTAGCCTGCCGACGAGTAGGGCACATTTCCAGCACACTGTCATGTGTTGCACCCTCTATGTCACCTAAGGGTATATCGTCTCCTGGGCGATGTACCCAACCTCTCAACCCGTGGAAGGATAACTGGATAGTCTGTAGGGCTTGGGACTGGGAAGTTCTCATTTGCATCTTGTTAGTAATTAGGCTTATGACAACCCTAGTTAGTTAAGTAGTAAGCCGTAGTATTTGCTTGGCCGCTTGTGAATGGATGGTGTCCAGCCTTGTCTAAGTCTCGTCTAGTCCCAGCACCTGGTGCACCTGAACATGATTGTTTTACTTATCTTTAACAATAAATGGGTAGAGACAAAGTGCTATTCAGGCGAAGGGTTACAACCCCGGTCCTTGTTTGGTTTACGGATTGTAACCTGGCTCCCGGAACGGTTCCACGACCCTAGTCGTTTATTGTCTTATTGTACTCTTTATTACTTGTACTTTTTGTCTATTCCTTATGTCGATATACTGGCTTTTGTTCTTATTCGTGGCCTCCTTTGTGGCACTTGCTCTTTCTGGTGTTTGACCCAGCTGGTTTTGTGTGGCCAGATTTCGGAGCAGCACCCAAGGATCTACCGAACCTCCAGCCCAATGGTGGCGACTAGAAGGAACCCGGGCTACGAGTGGGTTTTCTATTTTATTTTGCTCACTTCATTGTAAAATTATTCTTTTGAGGCGTTTAGCCGACGATCACCTGTTAGCTCGATGCACATTTACTTACTGTCTGCCTACGGGCTGTAAACATGATTAACGAATCCTAGGGTTGATCATGTATGACTTAACTCTTGCTAGTCCTTGTATTTTGTATGACTAGCTTCATGATCAGCTGAATATGTAATACTTGGGACGCCTTTTATTGTATATTTGGTGGTCTAATATCTTGTAACTATATTGCTTGCTTGAGATTGAGACAATAGGCTTGACCTTAAGAGACCGTTGGCTTGTAGTAAACCCTCATATCTAGACAGCCGTGACCGTATAGCGAGGTGGATTCCATTTCAATATACGTAGCTGGCTATGTACGCCCCCGCTCTCCAGTATTCTGGTTCTGGGGCGTCACATCAAGAAATGCTTCTTGAACATCTTCCAGGAAATTGTGGTGTCCATATCGGCTTCGTAGATTTCCTGCTTCTTAGCTGCCCACCATTGTAAGCCCTCAGTTGTAGTTGTAACGTCGCACATGTAACCCTCTGGGCCTTTCAATGCTAAGAAGATAAATAAGTCCTCAATCTCTGCGTGCCACCCACTATCACATCAGGCTCTGCTCGGCCATTGAATTTAGGTGGTTTCATCTTGCGGAACTCTTTTGCTTTGAACAAGGCAAAAGAGTTTATCATTTGCGGTTCAGCTTCTTCCTCGACTTCATCTTGAACGTCTTGCCTCTGTTCGGACACCACGACAGTTGCCTTGGTATTGCCTACCACCTTGTTCACTATCTGAGTCAGGGCGTCCATCTGCTTCAGCTGCGCATCAAATTGGGCTTTGATTTGCATCTGAAGCTGTTGCTGCTGCAGTTCCATCAATTGTAGCATTTTCTCCATGGTCGTTTCGCTAGGGCCAGTACTCTTTGTGCTCGACGTACTATCCACGGTTTGGGTTGTTGTGCCGGGATTGTTCTTATTTCTTTTAGTCAATCCTACAAAACAGAGTAAACCCGTTAGTATTTTTCAAAAATATCTACGGGCTACCTGTATGGAACTTTTATTTCACGCAGCATGTCGACAAGCATTCAATCGAGAAATCGTAACGAACATTCCAACAATGAAACATCTTTCAAAAATACGAGGAAACATAACTGTGCTCTGATACCAATTTGTCACGCCTTGAGTCGACAAACCGTTCGTCCCGGGTGTTATTTTGTCGAATCGATCGTCCTCGCTAAGGTGATGTCAAACGAGTCTAGAATTGCACTTGTACAAGACAAGAACGTTACGTTGATTTTTATATTAAAACGCCAGTTGAAACTCACAAATCACAGCAAATTAAGACGCAGCATAGGAAGATAAAAATATGCTTTTCATTCATAGATTGCAACGAAGTGCAGGTCGTAATTATTGGATGCCGTTGCGGCTACATTGATTGAAAAAAAAGAAACATACTCGATAAGCTGCCTGAACTAACACTTGTCGTTCCATATATTGCCCCTTTATACATAAGCCTTTGATTGAATTGGCTTCAAAATACTTCAGGATAGGAAGAGCTTCAAAACGTCTCTCTACACTTCAGCTTCAGTTTAGAGCTCCCGCCGCACCTGTGGAATTGGGGGACGGGATTAACACTTGCTAAGTGGACGAGACGAACCCACTCGTCTAAACTGATTCTGCTTGTTAAGGTAGGCATGATTTAGAGTTTTCTTTCTATTTAGAACTAAAAGAATTCAGTTCATATCGATAGCCATCTTTGAAGTAATAAAGCATACAGTAGAACATAGCGATTTATCACATTTCTTACCACGGCCGTGCTCGTCCCTGCATAAAACACAGATAATATTTACTACCTGCATAAGACAATAGATGAGCATGCACTATCTTATATGTGCGATCATTGATGCTATGCACCACGAGGGACTTTATATGGCATTACGACGTGCCTACAGTTTGGGTTGCAAGCCCTGCTGCAGGTTCCGTAATCCTCACACCGAAGCACGAATTTGTTTATTCCCCTAGGTCGATTCGGTTCCGATGCCCCGGATACCGCATCGAGGAAAGTTCAACTTGTGCACAAGCTGTCCATGACCATGCCAATGCGTGAAAAGTTTAATATGTGCAGACAGATTTGTATAGCGCGGACAGTATTGAGGGACATTATCATTTTTGCCCTACTCACGCAACGAATCATTTTCTCCGAGCCGTACTTCCGACTTAGCATCCCGTAGGCACCAAATTCCCTGCGGTACCGTAAGCCACAATCGACATTTCATATTATTTTGTAGTACGTGAAATAGTCTATCTTTTTACTAGAACCTTAAACTTTCTCGTTATGTGCGAAACTTATACTTTTAGAGTAAATTACTCTAAATTGATACGTTTTTCCCGAGTTCTTGACCTTAGTGGATTGGCATACATTTAACTTGGCATCGTCGATTTGAATGACTTCGAGGCAAAGGGATTTCACTTGCGGAACAGAGTAGAAAAGAATGGGCGGAATCACCCACCGAGTTCTTTGATCGCGCCGACCATCGAAGCGCTTCGCAACGTTCAAGCTTTAGTTACGCGAGCTCCTGCAATGGCACCAACACTTAGTTAGGATTCCTTCATTATTCCTTCGCTTCAAAATTCGTAAATTACATTCAAAAAACGACGCGAAAGCACTTCATCAAAACCAAGCAACAAAAGCTCCAAGAAAACCATACAGCGATCCCGTCCCGTCGAAGGGACACTTATATAGAGCTCGCTCGCCAAGACGTAGCCTGCTGCATGTAGGACTTATTCCAATAGAAGTCGTTCCATTAGTTGGATCGATTCTCGTAACATCCGTCCAAATCGATTTGATCGATGCCGTAAGGTGTTATCGTTTACCAAGCTCAACGATCGAGTGAGATGCCATCTTAGTTCCCGACCGATCTGACTCGACGCAAGCACATTATGAAGTTTGTCGCCTATCGAAAGCGGGGCACTACAAAGTCCAAGCCATAGCCAGTTACAGAAAATCACAACCTTATATCTTGGGAATTCTGAAGTCAAAAGTAATAAAATTTAGTGACAATGATTTAGCTGAGGACCAATAACACAATAGTCCGAGAAGCTACTTAAGAAGTTAGAATAGATGCAATATACAATGATTCAGCTTAAGAGATAGATGCTGTACACAATGCATGTTGGGAGAATCTGAGGCCTCCCTTTAAAAACATTTAAGAGACCCCCCCAAAATGACTGAGCAATATACAATACTTTCTTTCAAATATGGATTATCCTTCTAAACATAAATCTAGTGATGCTAGACAATCCTGATTTGTTACCAAATTACTGTAGTTATTCATGTACGACATGATATATATACTTGGTTTCTAATCAAAGCCATGTATGCCATCTCATTAAACAATTGTATCCTATAATTTTTTAAAGATATGATAACATATCTTTAATCTTAGTGAGTTTACAGCTCCATTGACAATATTAGAATGAATTTAAGTCCTACTTAAAATTCTGACAAATCAAAATCAAATTCATAAAGAATCGTAAATGAGATGAGAACGACAAACAAAAACAATTCTTGCTCTATATTCAGCTTCTCTACTTTTTTTTTCTGAAGAACAAGCTGTCTCAAATTGAGGATGCATATATTTGAAATTCCGTGTTCGTTTCCATGAGCTCACTACACCAGAGCAGTTGTTTTCCAACGACTGTAAGCGTTAGGGAAAAAAAAATTCCTAACGAATTTTTGCCGTTGTTAATACGGTGTGGAAAATTTTCCTAACGGTTAAAAACCGTTGGCAAATAAAAATTTGTAACGGTAAAAAGGTGTTGGAAAATAAAAATTGGTAACGGTATAAAACCGTTGAAAAATACAATTTGCTAACGGTAAAACACCATTGGAAAATAAAAAATTGCCAACAACAAAAAACCATTGGTAAATAAAAATTGGTAACAATAAACAATTGTTAAGAATATGTTCATAACCAATTCATTTATATTAATTATATTGCCAAAAACAAGTAGTGTTTGTGTTTTGCCTTAGAGAACTAGAAAGATAGTCCCACATTGTCCAGGCCAAATGGATTGTATCTCTATATAAAGCTTTGCTTGTGTTGAGAGAATCACATGAGGTGTGGAGAGGCACATGGGTGCCATATGGGAAACTTTTTCTAGTGGATAGAAGGCTAACCCAACAAAGAAGCATTAAAGCTTCATCTCATGCTCATGGATTTAATTCCTAAGGGAGCTAAGTCCCGAAGGGGCTTAGCGACTCGAACTCGGACTTGGGCTCAAGGGCACAAAGTGGCTCTTTGTTGGCATACTTTACACTTTGTATGTCAGCATCGGCATATGGCACCTTGTGTGCTATAGATGCGCTCGTGCGTTTGTCTTCTGCGTGAGTAGCATTCGCAGGTGCATGCGTAGGAGCCGCGTAGGAGCTGCACAGTGCACACACTGGAGCTGCGCAGGGGCCACTTAGGAGCCGTTCTGCTGCGGGGCTCTGTTACTGCGATGCTGCTGCGCGCTTGCGAGGTTACGCGTCTGTGCTGCTGCACAGCTGCGTGCAGGAATGCCGGCTAACGGGCTGAGTGGGCTAAGGGGCACATGAGGCTCATGATGTGGCTGATTGGAAGATTTGAGCGGTTATGGAAAGATTGAGTCAATTAATCAGATCCATCTTTTGTGGATTTGAATCTAATTCATTCAAATCTTTCCATTTATTCGCTCTTATCTTTTCGTAATCAGTTACGGCTAGGATTAGGGTTAGGGTTTCGGCCCTTCTCTATAAATACTCTCTTCGTGCCTTTATTAAGTTAACGCTGAAATTAAGAGACGAAGAGAACTATGCCGCCATTGCTATTAGAGTTCTTCGAGTTCGTGAAAGGAGGTGACAGTGAGCGTTCCAGAAGTTCTTTCGAACTTGCTGGTTCCGGGGAGCAGATTACAGTAGGACGATTCTTGCTTTGATCAACAGTGATCTTCTTCACCCCAGCAAAGTTGTCTTCATCAACTCCGATTCTCACAAAGAGACCGTGACATCAACTTGCGTTCTTAAAAAGATACCGAGTCATCAACCTCGTATCTCACAAAGAGAACGAGTATTCATCTCCGTGTCTCAGTAAGAGATCGAGATTTCCATCTAACGATCTGTTTCAGGACTAACAATCTCAAAGCAAGATTCAGATCTGATAAAAAACAACCGTGGAAACCATCTCGACACAAGTTTTAATAAACTTGAGAAGTTTGACGGAGAGCATTACAACGTCTGGAAGAGAAAGGTCAGCCTTAATCTTTAACTCGTGAGCATCGACTACGTGTTGACAGATCCTGAGCCTTTAATTCCAGAGGATAAAAATGCTCGAAGGATTGTTGAAGCCACGACTTTGTAGTCAAAACAGAGGCGGGATAACAACCTTTGCAAGTTGTTGATCTTGAACTTGATGGAGGACTCGCTGGCAGAGTCATACAGCAAGACCGTCAATGCAAAGGATGTTTGGAAGGTTGTAGAAAGTCTCTTTAAGGCAGATGAGAACAGAAATAAAATCCACGTGACCGAAGAGGTCTAGAGGATGCAATTTGAGGACGACTAGACCATGCTGCCTCAAGTCAAGGAGTTCCTCAAGTTACGCCAGAAGTTGGCAGATGATGGAATGCCCTTAGCTGATGCCTTTGTCGTAGGGGGTATTATCACCAAGCTCCCACGTGGGTGGAGCAACTTAATCGCGGACACACACTGCAAGACGATAGAAGTGGATATGGAATGCCTCTTGCATTAGATTCATGTTGAAGACGAGTTGAGGGCATAACTCAAAGTGGACGCCTTGTCCAAGTAGATGGCCAAGGCGAGCATGGTGTAAGGAGGAAACTCAATTGGGAAACAGAAGGCTCCCTGTCAGAAGAAGAAAGATATTTACCATCCAAAGGCGAAGTCGGCTAATTTTAAGCCCAAGTCCAAAGAACTTGGGACTAGTTTCAACTGTGGCAAAAAAGGCCACTAGAGGAGGGACTGCAAGGAAAAACTAAAATAAAATGAGCAAGGTGAGACTAACTTTGTTGCTATGATTGTGCAGGTTGACTCAGTAGGAGTTGATACGGACTGGTGGATAAATACTGGAGATTTGTGTCATGTTTGCTTAAAGAATGAGTGGTTCACCACGTACCAACCTGTTTCTGAGAAGGTTATGGTGGCGAACCAGACACAAGCTGAAGTACTTAGGATCATGACGGTGGTACTACAAATGACTTTGGGGAAGTCGTTAACGATTCAGAAGGTACAGCACGTACCTGTTATAGCCAAGAACCAGGTCTCGGGGAGTCTGCTCTGCAACACAGGCTTAAGGATGGACATTAACGGTGGACAGGTCGTTATGTCGCATAAAGGAACATACTTCAGAAAGGCTTTTTGTGCTGAAGGGATGTTCAAACTTTAACTTGTGACTCCTATGGAGATAGTAAATGTAATTTCTTCTTCTAGTTATTCTTTTGAGTTGTGGCATAATACATTAGGACATGTTTATTTTAAAAGAATAAACAAGATGTCTAGTCTAGGGCTTATCTCCAAATATGGGGGTAAGGAGTTGGAGAAGTGTGAGGTCTGTGCGCAGACAAAGATGACAAAAAAACCATTCAAGCAGGTCATCCTAAGTATAGATCTTCTAGAGTTGGTGCACTCAAATATCTGTGACTTCAAACAATTCTCCACAAAGGCCGGGAACAAGTATTTCATTACCTTCATCGAAGACTTCTTAAAGTATGCATTCGTTTATCTACTCAAGTCTAATGATGAAACGTTTGAGAAGTTTGAGGAATTTAAGGCTGAAGCTGAGTGTCAAACCGGACAATAACTCAAGAGACTCAGAAGTGATCGAGGTGGAGAGTATAGGTCTCATAAATTCACATCATTCTGTAGAGAAAATGGAATCATCAATGAGATAACTGCTCCATACTCCCGTCAATCAAATGGTGTAGCAGAAAGGAAGAACAAAACGTTAACAGAGATGATGAATTTAATGCTGTTGACAACGAGTCTTCCAAATTACTTTTGGGGTGAAGTAGTGCCTACGCCTACGTTCATATTGAATAGAGTGCCGCATGCAACTTCGAAAGTCACCCCTCATGAACTTTGGTTCAATGTCAGATCCAACTTGAATGTCATTCAAGTGTGGGGATGTCTGGCATATGTGAAGCTTTCGGATTTGAAGATTCAGAAGCTGGAAACAAGGACTACGAAGATTATATTCCTGGGTTAGGCTGATAGGAGTGATGCTCGGAGGTTCCTTGATGTTGAATCAAATTATATTATTGAATCTCGTGATGTAGAATTCTTTAAAGATAATTTTGCGAGGCACAAATATATTATTCTCACAGACATTTCGGAGAACAGAGTGAGTGCACAGGACGCTCAAGTTCCTTATGAAGAGTTAGTCCAATAAGAAGTTGTTAGTGCAGAAACAACTGTTAAACCAGAACTCGCAGAACCAGTGTGCAAACGAGTGAGGAGACATAAGGACTTCAGAGAGGATTTTGTCAACTATCATATGGAAGCAGACCTGCTTACCTATGATGAGGTGATGAAGACCAGAGATGCTGTCTTCTGGAATGAGACTATTAATGATGAGTATGACTCGATAACCTCCAACAACACGTGGGTGTTGATCGATCTGCCTGAAGGAGAAAAACCAATCGGATGTAAATGGATCTTCAAGAAGAAGATAAAGGCTGATAGAACTATTAACAAGTTCAAGGCAAGATTAGTTGCCAAGGGGTTTCTCAGAAGTAGGAGATTGATTATTTTGACACATATCCTCCAGTAGCGCAGATGACGACCATCAGGATATTGATTGCTCTGAGTGTAATTCACAATATGGTAATGTATCAAATAGATGTTCAGATCGCTTTTCTGAATGTTTAATTGATCGAAGAGATCTACATGCAACAGCCAGAAGGATTCGTCGTCAAGGGCCTCGAAGACAAAGTATGCAAGTTGGTGAAATCTCTGTATGGTCAGAAGCAAGCTCCCAGGATATGGCAAGAGAAGTTTGATAAAGTCATAAGATCAAACTACTATAGTTTTAGCGAGACGCACAAGTGTGTGTACACAAAGTTTGCTAACGGGAGAGGAGTTGTCATTTTTTTGTACACGGATGACATGCTGATCTTGGATGCAGATCTAGCAAGTGTCATTGAGACAAAGAAGTTCCTCTTGTCTAAGTTTAGCATGAAGGACTTAGGGGAAGTTAATATTATCCTAGGGATAAAGATCATCCGGACGAAAACTGGAGTGGCATTAATATAGTCTTATTATATTGAGAAGATGCTCTCACGCTATGGGTATAAGGATCATCTAGGGATCGATATGCCATATAGGTGTGAGAAGAAGATGAAGCCAAATTCAAGGAAAAGCGTAAGACAATTGGAGTATTCAAGCGTCATCAGGAGTTTGATGTATGCGACTACGGCCACAAGGCCTAACATTGCTTTTGCCGTAGGGATGCTGAGTCGGTTCACGAGTAATCCAGGTGTGGAGCACTGGAAAGCTGTGAAAAGGGTTATGAGATACCTCAAGAGAACTCAGAAGTACGTACTGTACTACCGTGGAGACCCAAAAGTAGTAGAAGGCTTCAGTGATGCAAGCTGGTGCTCAAAAGTATAGAATGAAAGGTCCACAGAAGGATACGTCTTCTCTATGAGTAGAGCTGCCATATCGTGGAAGTCGAAGAAGCAAACTATGTTGTCACACTCCTTTATAGAATCTGAGTTTTATGCACTGGCAGCTGCAATGAAGGAAGCAGAGTGGCTTCAGAAGATCATGTATGATCCAATGGTTGGTGCACAGATACCGCGACGGTATCGATATACTGCGACAACCAGGCGACTATAGCGGTGGCATCAAATGACCTCTTTAATGGCAAGATGAGGATTGTGCGTCTAAGGCACAAGGCGATAAATGATCTTATTAAAAGAGGAGTTATTATCGTAGTTGATGTTCGAAGTCAGGAGAATTTGGCAGACCCATTTACCAAAGATCTCAAGCGCCTGCTGGTTAAAGACACATCAAGTAAAATGGGCTTAAAGACAATCTGATATTGTGTCTTTCTAATTTTACAATAATGTTCTATGTTATTTCAAAGAGAAATCAACTATATTTATTATATATTGACTTATTATATAATTTGTTGACTTATTATATAATTTGTATTATTTTACATATATTCGGTATAGTGCTCATTAGTGAATTTAGTATACAAATATATAAAGCTATTTTTCTAGTACATTAAAGATCTAAACTATATTATACAATTTTTCTTAAAATTTTAGGATTTCTTTCATAACTTTTATTACTTTTTATATGTTACTTATTTTGTACACTATTTACATAATATAGAATAAATGTCAATTTATTATTAAATATTTCAGCTTGTATAAATGAGATTAGATAAAGGTTGTTTAAATAAATATTAACTCTATTTGTTATCTATAGTAATTTTAAATAATGTTATCGATAATTTAGATAAATATGAACTATATTTTAAGTTAATTATAATCCTAAGTCTAATAGGAAAGCATCCTTATCTATATTATATCATAACAAAGTAGCTCCTATCAATTTAAATCAAATCCTATCTAATTTAGGAGATAAATCTAAAATAAATACCTATATAAACCCAATACATCCCCCTTCTATCAGCAATAATTCAAAATTATTTTTAGTCCAATAGAAACTCTAAAATTCGTCATTAGAAATCAGCCCCGCTTTTTAGCAGCAAGAGCAACTTGGAACGACGATATCTCCTAGCTCCGAACTCCGTTTCATCTCCATTTTTTTTTAAAATAAGCATATCGAGGTAAGGTTTCCAAAAACATATTTTATTAGACAAAATTCCTTCTATAAATTTTTTCAAAACTGTTTGAGTATCTAGTGTCCAAAAAATAAACATGTTTCGGTATTTTTGTGATTTCGGGAGATTTTGGAAACACAAATGCGATCCGTTTAGTTTTTCAGAAAGATGATACGAAAACCTATACCATATCCTAACTTAAGAATTTATTAAATAAATATAATAGGTGCAGTATTAATTATAATTAGGTAATAGACTATTTTCTGCATCCGAAGTTGTTCCTACACCTTCCTCATTGTGCGCTGTTGTTGATTCGTCGCCAGGACATCATCTTACCTTTCTCGGACATCAGGCAAGACACCTTGCCATTACTATTTACTTACTTGCTCAATATCATGCATGTTTTACTTATTACTTATTTCTAGCAAATGTAAAATTGTTCTTTCAAAACCGTATGTAGATTCAAATTACTATACTTTAGTTTTCTTATGCATTTTGACTTAGAGTTAAGGGGCCACCCTTGTGTGTCACATTCATTGGCCTCGACACCTGTGTGCCACGAAGTCGCGAGTCACATATAGATATGGAATTACGTACTGACTGATCATCGGTGCGTACAGGCCGTATGTTAGGATATAACTGCTAATAGTTATGGATGTCTAGAAGACTTAGCGGTTATTAGGAATATCGTGATGTAGATACAGCACATGTAGTGCATAGAAAGGGAGAAGATAGCTATTAGGCGTAGGGGCTTTCACCCGTTTACTTTCGTCTAGATGCCCTTAGTGACTCAGTCGAGTGCTAGTGGGCCGTGCATTTACTTTCCTCTAGCTACCGTTAGTGACTCACCCGAGAGCTAGTGTGTCGTGCATTTATTTGTTACTTTTCTCTAGATGCCACTAGTGTCTCGGTTGAAACGCTAACGTGCCATGTTTCTAGTTTTGAAAGGCCCCTGTGTGGAACGTTGTCTTCAAAGTGTATTTTCACATAGGATAGTTAAGGACCTTTATCTGTTTAGACATATGTAATTTTCTGTTAAGCTAACTATATTCAGTTTATTGCATGATATTAGGTGTTTTGTTACGTCCCTCTGAGGACCTGGTGAATTCTCCAGGTGTACTTTTGTGATATTTTGCAAGTGCTTTAGCCAAGGCCATGACTTGCTCTCTTCTATCGAGGATGATTGCATTTGAGTCGTCTTCGCATCGCTCGACAAATTTCTTAATTTTGTATTTCTCTCTTTGATGGTAGTGGATTTGTCTCTGCCCAACGACTTGTGCAAATAATAATTCATAAGTTATTATAAATTCTTTTTTCTTTATTTGTGGATGAGATTAGTGTCGTGGCTTTCTACACTTTACAGCTTATGTATACATACGATGGTTCCATATATTGGAGTATACTTCGTATGTATGCAGCTGGCATGATTATGTTCCTAGTCCTACATATTTTGGGACTGGGTGTTATAATCCAATGGTTGGTGTGCAGATACCGACGGTATCGATATACTGCGACAACCAGGCGACTATAACGGTGGCATCAAATGACCTCTTTAATGGCCAGATGAGGATTGTGCGTCTAAGGCATAGGGCGATAAATGATCTTATTAAAAGAGGAGTTATTGTCGTAGTTGATGTTCAGGGTCAGTAGAATCTGGCATAACCGTTCACCAAAGATCTCAAGCGGCAGCTGTTTGAAGATACATCAAGTAAAATGGGCTTGAAGACAATCTGATATTGTGTCTTTGTAATTTTACTATAAAGTTCTATGTTATTTCAAAGAGAAATCAACTAGGCATCTAACTTTTAGTTCAAAAAAGGACCATTGAGTGGAAAAATATCAGGAGTATTGGGCAATCCATTTGGAATATTGTGGGATTTCTGACCTAGAACTACTGTAAGTAGGCAATCCTTCGGGACGTTGAGGGGTTATGAACCTAGAACCACTATTGTCTACAAATTATTCTTTGTAAAGAATAAAGTCTTATGGAAGGATGGTTTGGAAGCCTTAATGAGTTCTCGGGCATCTGGAATCTCTGGCGTGCTTTACAGGAAGCACGGTTAGCATAGTAGTACAAAGGAGTGTAGTACTCCATGCTACAGTAGGGTAACACCACATGTGGTACTTAGTGAGGGTAAAGCCTAGGCTTTGGGCTAAGTCACAGCGACGTAGCACTGCACATCGACAAAAGAGCCTAATGTTGTATAACGAAGAGTGGTAGGCAGCACTATAAAGAGGCTGGGCCTCATGTTATAGTGGGTGACACTACATAAGGTACTGCCTTGGCTTTGCAAGCCATGTCACAGCGGCGTAACACCGCAAGGATGCGAAAGGCTTCATGATGGGTAGTTTGGCACTATAAAGAGGCTAGGCCTCATGCTACAGGTGGTATGACACCATATGAGGTAGTGCCTCGGCTTCGGGCCATGTCATAGTGGTGTAGCACCGCAAGGAAGCAAAAGGCTTCATGCTAAATGTCACGCCCCGTTCCCGTAGGAGAAATCGTACTCGCTAAGGCGTGATACCGCACGAGCCTAGGTTGCGCTCGTGCAAGGAGGGTTCCATAACGGCCGATTGCAGCAGCTGCGACGGGGTCGTCGCACAAAAGTCCCAAGCAGAGACATTGAATATGCCAGTAGAAATTTAGAAGCAAAACACAAGTCATTCAAAGATGCATTTTATTAATATTGAAACAAGGATTACATTGGGGCGCAAGGCCAAGATTATAAGTCACTCAAGCTCACTCTTCTCACATTACAAGTCACTTAGCTCTCTCTCATCTCTCAATATAAGTCTTGAACCAGCAGATGCTTCGGAGAGGCGATGTTCATACATTATGTCCCGTATAAGTCCAGACTCCATGCGGCCGCATGCCTCGAATCGCTAAGGAACTCCGTGCCTCGATGCATCCAAGCGATCTTTGTGCTACGAGCTTCTACCTGTACCTGCACATAAACACTGTATGGGTGTCAGTACTCAACTGTACTGGTGGAATGAGCTCCTCGCTCACCCATACAAAATCGACACGTCAATTAACTTTGTGCAACATAGCCCCTTTATGATTGTCTTTCTAGTCTTGCCTTAGGATCAGTTTTAGGACAGACACCGTAGCCTATTTTATGTCTCTAGACCATCCCGTGCTTGTAAGAACAACGTCAACTCAACAACGTTAACCTATCAAGTCGTGCTTGCCTTTCGACCATAATCAGAGACGCAACTACGCGATAGTACCCAATTTTCATGTAATCGTGCTACCTCTTTGAGGCTGTGCCTCGCCACTTACTGACTTGCCTATACTTGTGTTATGACAGTACGGTCGTGCCTCATATATCGAGGTCGTGCCCTGCAACTCAACGTAACTCCATCCAACTTGTCCTACGGCCCTTCTCGACTTAACTCGCAACAGCTCAAGTCTAACTCATCCAACTCTATACCAACGACTTAATACTCGACGCGACATCTCATGTCGAAGCACATCGCCTTCGTTGTAGCCAAATTTTAGGCCCAGACATTGCGTTCTAACTGTGTACACCATCAACTCGATTCAATCCAAAGGCACACACACGGATTGCCACCCATGCCGACCCATCTATATGAATGGTCACTGGCATTAAATAGCCACCGTGGACATAACCTGGCAAAAGGGATCCTTGTACCGCAAGTAGCGATCTCGGATGCAAGTCCCCGAACTACTATTGCCTATTACCCAGCTCGGCTATTTCCAGTTTCTTCCAACGCTGAGTCGGTCCCGTGGCCCCGGGTTGCCGCTCGCAGAAACAATCGCCCTTGTTGACAAGTTGTCCATGACCACGCACCTACGCTAACTTCTAGACTTAACGTAATTGCATGGCCTCATCATCATCACTTAGTTCCTTTTCTTTACTTCTTCCACTTTTCATACTTCTTTTGCAGAGCCCAAACCAGGGTTGCCTCGGCGACTGACCTACAGTCTCGACATATTTTCTTTCGGTGACTAACCATCGCTTAGACTTAACATTCTTTGAACTCAGGGAACGGCTACTACATAGCCTTCCCAGTTAACTTGAACATAACATGTTCCTTAAGTATCGATAGACCGTAGCTAACTTTCCAACTGTGGCTCGTGCCTTAAACCAACTCGTGTTCTACGCGACGCTATAGCCCAAGTCATACTTTATATGACGGGCCTTGAGATCGTGGGACTATTTAACTTGACAATCATAGAAAGAGCGGGACAGTACTTGGAATGACTTAGGTCGACCGGCATAACTTTGTTTAACTTAATCGAGCCTACAACTTAACCTGAGGGATGAGCAAAGGCTATGCCAAGCCTTGTATTACGGAAGCGTGCATGCTTTATCGAGCATTTACGCGGGCGATGCCTATGACTTAGGCTAATTCGTAGTTTGTATCGAAGACCAACTTTTCCTTCTTCCAAGCCACAGAACGAAGGATCGAGTGTCATTTTCAAAGTACGTCGTGCACCAACTCTAAGCTGACCATTGGACTTTTTCTATGTTCTAACTCAATTCGACCCGACTTGGGATTATTCCCTTAGCTATGTGGATTCGTCTCTTTTATTATCAGGCCTACTAGTGCATTTGAAAACTTTCGTTTTATTAGTGTGAAGGCCAAGCTGAGGCAAGTTCACCGAAGCCACCCACCTGAGCGAGAGGTCGCCTCGACCGAGCGAGCCTTCGAGTAACCGTCGTATGGCTAAGTCTGAACGCCGTTGGCATTTCAATTCCTCCGATTAACTGAGCGGGACGGGACACTACATCATACACCACTCAGAAAAAGTTTCATCCTCGAAACTAACTGAGTAAACTTATCGACTTATAACTTGAATCAACATTCTACGTTTCTCGCACACATTTCTTCTATATATTTCTCAAATACGAGCCACACTCGTGCTACCCACAATCTTTTCTTCAAAACTCATGATCTCAAAATCCTTGACACTTTCCCGTTCCTCAAGTCTCACTTGATTCAACGTATCACTTAGTTGGATCGTGCACATATTCCAGGCGCCCCAAAATACATGCATTTCAACCAAGCTTCGTGATAGAGAATCTGTCATCACCACTCGAGTCGGATCATGCACATATTTAGGCATCCCTGACATACATGCATGTCAACCGAGCCTCATGAGTGGTCTCCACAATTCCTATCGCTCCGTATCGGGATGTCTGCCTAACCGCTAGGCTATGTCTTTAGGCTAAAGTCATTCGTCAGTATTGGAATCATAGTTTCCAGACAACAATATCAACACTGACCCCGTCCTAAGGTCAAACTAAGTTGATAATACGGGGTTTTCTACCCTAGCTCGCATCACTCCAATTTCTAACTTCGAGTATATATTTCCTGCGCACATTCCAATATTCGTCGAACGGGGTCTGAGTCATTCAGCAAAGCTATCCTATGATAAGTTCACTCAACCAAATCTTTGACATATCAATATCGCTCGTCCAACAGCCATTCGTATAGCCTATCTCTCCGAACACATTCGACATAATCTACCTATTAATCCTTCTCAAGTCAAGCACGCTACGACACGATTCATCGCTAAACCATAATTCATATTTCATACTCCCTAAGTCATTTATCCCAATCCATGTAATCGATTACGAGGTCGTCTACCTTAACAATATGTTGTGCCCCGATCTCATACGAGTCAGATTATCCACGGTGGGCATGAATCACTATGCACGCTCCTGCAGAATAATCATCCTCATCGGAATGTAACTCTTGTTTTGTGTCTAGGCTAATTCATTCTCGATACATAGATTGGATCTATTCAATCCTCAAGTTTACTCAATCATCAATCACAAGTCTAAACATCCTCGAATTTTCCTTCGCCTCAAACCAACAAGTCGAGACAATAAAAGTTATCGTGTCCTGATTTTCTGAGTTCGATCATTCCTGCGACATAAATCACCATGTCAGTGCTCATGCGGAATGAACGCCCCAATCCGATGCGACGCATATACGAGGCTAGAGTTGCGCTCGCGTAAGACAATAATGTCGACGTTGTGGTTATCCACGTAACAATCAAGACACTTCTGTTTTCATCCATATTTATTTCAATCAAAATCCGAAGTATAGCATCCATCAGGACAACAACCCTTGCACGATCATTATTCCTCGAATTAGAGTGCTATCGAGTTATCGCATATCAATCTTTGATACGCCTCAATACCATCGATGATATGCGTAACCTGACGATCTTCTTTTGCGACGAAATTTGAGTCATGCGAATGATGCTATCATCCGACTGGATAATCTCCTCGACATTCAAGTTCAAGTTCGATCATTATCCCACGAATCATTTACATCGTCAATTTTCTCAAACCAAATTCACGTATTGTTCATCCGTCTATCTTAAGTCATCGACCAACGTATTTCTTCAATTCGTATCATTCCTTGCTAACTCAAATCATCGAGTAACATTCATTCCAATCCTTAGTCATTTGTGTATCTTTAAATCAAACTTTTATACACGCTGTCTTCCTGTCGTGCTAACTCTTTGTATATGATTCATATCGATTTTCCTCGATCGAGTCATCCATTCGCACACCTTAACTTTTCTTCGATTCAGTTTCACCTACTTAATCATTTTCGCATTTCATACTCACACAAACCTCAATCCCGTACACGTTTCGTGTGCGTCAATTTCTAGGTTGTTTGAATCAACTCGTCAAAATCTCAAGACTACAACTTATTCAATGATACTCAATCTACGGCTTTGCATATATGCGATGCTTGCTGATAGACTCATTGGTACCCCGTATCCTCAATCAATCGATCGACATCCCTGAAGCTATCGCATACACCACTCAGGGATGAAGTCATTCGACAAATCCTTAAAATATTATTCAAATCAAAATTGACTTCTTCAAATTTTTTGTTCGAACCATTCCTCGATTTTCAAGCACGCTCATCTATCTCGTACTGATGTTATCGTCGCTCGATAGCACCCCTATAGATAGTCATCTCACTTTACTCAATTGAGTTCATCTCATTCTTGCTCAATACATTTTCAATCCCACATACGACTTTTTTAAGGTCGACACAACTTTTGGTGTATATGCCCAGCCCAACTTAGCCAACCGTGCTTCACGTGAACCATCTTTTTGTTTTTGTCAAAAACTATTTTCCTATGTTTTACAAATTATATAGACTTATTGTATAGACATCCCGTGGGACATTTGAGAGAGAGCGCACCAACGATATCAACTTTGCGAAAGCAACACTTCAGAGTTTACGAAAATGACATTGAGTTAAAGAATTCAATCGAAGTCCAAGGACGTAAAGCCGTGCTCTGATAACATTATGTCACGCCCTGCTTCCGTAGGAGCGATCGTTCTCGCTAAGGTGTGATGCCGCACGAGCCAAGATTTTGCTCATGTAAGGCGAGTTCCATAACGGCCGATTACAGTAGCTGTGACGGGGTCGTCGCACAGAAGTCCCAAAAGAGACATTGAATATGCCAGCAGAAATTTAGAAGCAAAACACAAGTCATTCAAAGACACATTTTATTAATATTGAAACAAGGATTATAATGGGGCGCAAGGCCAATATTACAAGTCACTCAAGCTCACTCTTCTCACATTACAAGTCACTCAGCTCTCTCTCATCTCTCAATACAAGTCTTGAACCAGCAGATGCTTCAAAGAGACGATGTCCATACATTATGTCACATATAAGTCCAGACTCTACGTGGCCGTACGCCTCGAATCGCTAAGGAACTCTGTCCCTCGACGCATGCAAGCGAGCTTCGCGCCACGAGCTTCTACCTGTGCCTGCCCATAAATACTGTGTGGGTGTCAATACTCAACTGTACTGGTGGAATGAGCTCCTCGCTCATCCATACAAAACTGACACGTAAATTTTCTTTATGCAACATAGCCCCTTTATGATTGTCTTTCTAGTCTTGCCTTAGGATCAGTTTTAGGACAAATGCCATGGCCTATTTTGTGTCTCTAGACCATCCCTTGCTTGCAACAATAATGTTAACTCAACAACGTTAACCTATCAAGTCATACTTGTCTTTCGGCCATAATCAGAGATGCAACTACGCGATAGTACCCAATTTCCATGTAACCGTGCTACCTCTTTGAGCCAGTGCCTTGCCACTTACTGACTTGCCTATACTTGTGTTATGACAGCACGACCGTGCCTCATATATCGAGGTCGTCTCCTGCAACTCAACGTAACTTCACCCAACTTGCCCTACGACCCTTCTCGACTTAACTCGCAACATCTCAAGTATAAGTCATGCAACTCTATGCCAACCACTTAACACTCGACGCCACATCTCATGCCAAAGCACGTTGCCTTCGTTGTAGCCAAATCTTAGGCCCAGACATTGCGTTCTAACTGTGTACACCATCAACTCGACTCAATCCAAAGGCACACACGCGGATTGCCGCCCGTGCCGACCCATCTATAGGACTGGTCACAAGCATTAACTAGCCTTCTTGGAGGTAGCCTGGCAAACGGGATCCTTGCACCACAAGTAGCGATCTCTGATGCAAGTCCCCGAACTACTATTTTCTATTACCCAGCTCGGCTATTTTTGGTTTCTTCTTAGGCCGAGTCGGTCCCGTAGCCTCGGGTTGCCGCTCAAAGAAACAATTGCCCCTGTCGACAAGTTGTCCATGACCACGCATCTACGCTAACTTCTAGACTTAAGGTAATTGCATGGCCTCATGATCATCACTTAGTTCCTTTGTATTACTTCTTCCACTTTTCATACTTCTTTTGTAGAGCCCAAACCAGGGTTGCCTCGGCGACTATCCTATAGTCCTGACATATTTCCTCTCGGCGACTAACCATCACTTAGACTTAACATTCTTTGAACTCAGGGAACGGCTACTGCATAGCCTTCCAAGTTAACTGGAACATAACGTGTTCCTTAAGTATCGACAGACCGTGGCTAACTTCCCAACTGTGGCTCGTGCCATAAACCAACTCGTGTTCTACGCGACGCTATCGCCCAAGTCATACTTTATGTGACGGGCCTTGAGATCGTGGGACTATTTAACTTGACAATCGCAGAAAGTGCGGGACAGTACTCGGAATGACTTAAACGACCGGCATAACTTTGCCTAACTTAATTGAGCCTACAACTTAACCAGAGGGACGAGCAAAGGCTATGCCAAGCCTTGCATTACGGAAGCATGCATATTTTATCGAGCATTTACGCGGGCGATGCCTATGACTTAGGCTAATTCATAGTTTGTATCGAAGAGCAACTTTTCCTTCTCCCAAGCTACGGGATGAAGGATCGAGTGTCATTTTTAAAGCACATCGTGCACCAACTCTAAGCCGACCGTTGGACCTTGTCAATGTTCTAACTCAATTTGACCCGACTTGGGATTATTCCCTTAGCTATGTGGATTCGTCTCTTTTACTATCAAGCTACTAGTGCATTTGAAAACTTTTTTTATTAGTGTGAAGGCCAAGCTGAGGCAAGTTCACCGAAGCCACCCACCTGAGCGAGGGGTCACCTCGACCGAGCGAGCCTTCAAGTCGCCGTCGCATGGCTAAGTTCGAACGCCGTTGGCATTTCGATTCCTCCAATTGACTGAGCGGGACGGGACACTACACCAAAGACTCTTTAAAATAATTCACCTAGAGTGTATGGATAGAGATGTAGGCCGTCTCTTGAGAAAAATCTTATAGACACCCAAAATACATATACCAAAACCAGGCTGGCACAAGGCCTTTAATGTGCAGCGAGAAGCACAGTTGATGTTATTGTGTGAGTGGGAAGAATTGCAGTTATGGTGTAGAATTTAAGACTTAGTCCATTCTTGTATCATGTTGTTATTTAACCCGTGCGAGAAGATTCAAGTCGTAGCGACATATATCCTAAAACAAGATGGACACTCACTGTAGGGAATGCTCAACACACATATAGAGATATGTGGGGGATTGTTGGTGATTTGCCCTAGAGAACTAGAAAGATAGTCCCACATTTCCTAGGCTAAATGGATTGTATCTCTATATAAAGCTTTGCTTGTGTTGAAAGAATCACATGAGGTATGGAGAGGCACATGGGTGCCGTGTGGGGGCATTTTTCTAGTGGATAGAAGGCTAACCCAACAAAGAAGCATTAATGCTTTTTGTCATGCTCGTGGATTTAATTCCTAAAGAAGATAAGCACAGAAGGGGCTTAGCGACTGGGACTCGAACTCGGACTCGGGCTCGGGCTCAAGGGCGCAAAGTGGCACTTTGTTGGCGCACTTTGCACTTAGTACATCAAGATCGGAGCATAGCGCCTTGTGCGCTGTTGATGCGCTCGTGCACTCATCTTCTGTGAGAGTCGCATGACCAGGTGCATGTGCAAGAGTCGCACAGGTGCATGAATAAGAGCCGCATAGGGGCCTCGCAGGAGCCGCTATGCTGTGGGGCTTTGTTACTATGACGCTACTACAGGCTTGCAAGGCTATGCATCTGTGTTGCTGCACTTGTGGGGCTGTGCATCTGTGCTGCGGCACAGCTACGTACAGGCACATGGACTGACAAGCTTAGTTAGCTAAGGGGCACATGCGGCTCTTGATGTGGCTGATTGAAAGATTTGAGCGGTTGTGGAAATATTGAGTCAATTAATTAGATCCATCTTTTGTGAGATTTGAATCTAATTCATTCAAATCTTTCCATTTATTTGCTCTTATCTTTTCACAATCAGTTACGACCAGGATTAGGGTTTCGTCCCTTCTCTATAAATACTCTCTTCGTGTCTTAATTAAGGTAAAGCTGAAATTAAAAGACGAAGAGAACTGTGCCGCCATTGCTATTAGAGTTCTTCGAGTTCGTGAAAGGAGGTGACAGTGAGCGTTCCAGAAGTTCTTTCAAACTTGCTGGTTACAGGGAGCAGATCGCAGTAGGATGAATCTTACTTTGAGCAACAGTGATCTTTATTACCCCAGCAAAGTTGTCTTCATCAACTCTGGTTCTCACAAAGAGTTCTCACAAAGTGACCGAGTCATCAACCTCGTATCTCACAAAAAGAACGAGTATTCATCTCCGTGTCTCATTAAGAGAACGAGATTTCTATCTAACGATCTATTTTGGGACAAACATGTTGTTCCAATTCTAGATTATAAATGTATAAAAAGAATTGATGGCTCTATTGAGCATGTGCTTTCATCCACCAATATTTATTATGAGAAAAATTTACACAAGATAATTCATCTAAAAATGTTTTACCTTACTAAAAACACATTACAAAACTCTCTAAGTTCACAAGATATATAACTCCACATAATGTTGGATTCTTAAAATAGTACAAATAAAGAAAAACAATACAGAACTATTACTTTCTAATTCAGAAGTGAGCTTCCTCCCTTGATGAGCACGAATGCACTCCCGATAATAGAACTGATTCTCCTCCTTTTCAGAATTATATGTTACCAGTCGAACTGTAGTGCCCCGTCCTGCTCAGTCAATCGGAGGAATGGAAACGTCGACGACGTTTGAACTTAGCCTTGCAACGGCTGCTCGAAGACTCGCTCGATCGAGGCGACTCCTCGCTCAGGTGGGATAGTTTCAGTGAACTTACCTCATCTTAGCGTTTACATAATAAATTGCATGTTTTCATCTTGCACAAGTTAGACTTGATAATAAAAGAGACGCATCCACATAGCTAAGGAAATAATACCGACGGGTCGGAATGTGTTAGAACATGGAAAAAGGTCCCACGGTCTGCTTAGAAATCTGCTTAGCGTGCTTTCAAATGACAATCGATCATTCGTCCTATGGCTTGGGAGAAGGAAGTTGGTCTAAGTGGCTAAGTTGCCACAATGCTGGAATTAGCCTAAGTCATAGGCGTCGCCCGTATGAATGCTTGATAAAGCATGCACGGTCCCGTCGTCTAAGGCTTGGCATAGCCTTTGCCTGTCCCGTGGTTTAAGTCATATTGCACGACTTGTGGCTTAAGCCTAGGCACCCAAAGAGCTTGGTTGTTCAAGTCGACCGCGTGCATAGCACGTTCCCTCGATGCGAAACTTGGCGTAGTCTTTGCTCGTCAAGTCGTTGCCCGAATAAGTTAGACAAGTATTTTGTTGGGATATCGAAGTCATAGCAAGCACTATTCCCTATTGTCTGCAGTTGTCAAGTCACATAATGTAACACCCACTTTTCTGAAATGAGAGTAATTTTGAACTTTTGTAAATTTGTTATTTAATAATATAAATTATGGTGATTTATTATTAATTTAATACTATTTAATTTGGTGCATTATGATTTTGGTATTTTGCAAGTGTAACCCTAGAATTGTTAAGCCTAGAGACACACCATGACCATGGGGACCTAACCATTGATTAGAATGACTTATTACAACTTTTTAGGCTAAGGGTATTTTGGTCATTTGTGACTTATTATGATTATTGAATTTGTGATAATTAATATTGTGCTAATTGATTTGTTAGAGACTAACCTAGAATTGCCCTAACCTAGATATTAGTCATGAGCCTAGATATTAGATTAGAAGCTTCCATTACACGACAAGGTTAGTAATATCTAGATATTAGTTTAAAGTAGGATATTTGTTAAGGTTAGATATTTAGCTTAGGCCTTTACTAGAAAGGCATAGAATTAAACTAGCTAGAGGCCTTCAAACCTCATGAAACTTAACTCTAACCCTAGAAACAACCCTAGGCTACCATCAAAAGACCCCCACCGCTATATAAACACATATTGACACCCTCTTGCCTCTTTCATTAAACCTACAAACCCTAATTTAGAGTTCTTCCCTAAATTCACCCTCATTATCCAAATCAACTCCAAATTGAGCCTAATCAATTGCAATACACTCTCCTAGTGTAGAGGAAGCCTTTAGAAGCTAGATAGCATGGATTGGAAGCAATTTGACCATTGGAGCTTGGTGGAAAACTGGATCTAAGAGCTTTCACTGAGACTCCAACGCTCAATAGGTAATGGCCTCTAAACCTATTTAAATTCTGTTTTCTCTCCATCAATACATTCATTTAGGGTCCCCTATCACTAGGCCATGCTTGGTTAGAAATTGGATCCATTTGGTACGTGTATCGGAGGAGTATCGGAGAATTATTCATAGTGTTCGATGAAATGTCTCTTAGAACTTTTTGTTCTTGGTTTTGAAAACAAATTACATATTTGGAAAGCTTATTATGTATAGATTTCATTTCTAATTGACTGAGTTGATTTCTGTTCATTTTTTGTGTCTAAATTGGATACGCACCTCATGCACGAGACACTACACGAGGCTCGTGTTGTCCCCTGCTGCTTAAGGGTACTGTAGCAGACGCGATAGGATACATCGTAACCCCAAACTTGGTGGACATGTAGGACTCATTCTGACATGAGGCTGATCAAGTTTCGTAGGGAATGGTTCAGTATTCGAGGAGAAATCAAGACTGCACTGGCCTTACACTGACTGTGCAGTCGGGTTTTACTCTCTCTGATATGCATCTCGTGCGACACGAGGATACGTCTTGGACTCGGTTCAGGGTATCAGACACGTACCCCTAGACCCCCTCTAACTCAAGGCTCGTGCATGAGATAGATGGTTGAATGTGTCTTGTCCTTTTGGACTCGACATGTGTACACGAGCCCAGCCAATGCACAATTTTGATACTGAGTTCGATGCCCCCTCTGTCACAGTGTTGACACATTTAGGATATAATGTTTGACACTAGCAGACATATGTGACACTCACACACGTGTACCCCTCTGGCACGTGTGCACTGGTTAGGTATTTTCATAAGATTTTAGTTTCGATTGTTTTTTTCTGATACGTATGGTAATTAGATTTAAATAAATGTTGAGATTATAGGGTTTTGATATTAGATAAATATGAGTATGGATACCTGCCTGATAAAATGAATATGGGTTATAGATTATATAGTGTGTAGGTTAGAGCTTGCATATATTTGTATGTTATGATATTTTATAGGCTTTTGAGATATCCGTGAGTTCATATCTGTTATGTGAGGATACCTATGTTTTATGTGAGTGTGAGTGATATAGATGCATATATGAGATGTATGTTAGGCAATTAGATGTATATGTTTAGATGAGATATGGTTGAGGGCTTGTTCAATTAGGATTTATTAGTTTATAAGGCCAAGTTCCTGTGTCAGTAGGATTTCGACCAGGGAATACTTGGCCATCATTGCATTTCATTTGTATTGTTGCCTAGTAGTTGCATTTGCAACATGCATTCAGTCTTAACCCAGCCACTTTAGCAACATGCAACAACATTAGCAGTGCAGCAATACAAGGCAAACATATACAGGCAGCAGCTGCATGGGCATCTTACATTGCACTACAGGTAGTGAGCAGCAGTAGTGGCAGCTCCTTGCTGTCATTGCAAGCGCATGTAACCCCTAATTCCTCCATTTCTAACCCCCTATTCCTTCCTTTAGCTTTCCATTTAGCCCTTGCTTAGCCCCTTCTTTTAGATAGCTTGTTAGAATAGTTTGTTTTTACTTTTACGTTAGAGTTTATTGTTAGATAGTAGTAATATAGTTAGATGATATATATAAGTTAGATACTAGATATGTGAGTATCTTGAGTTAATTCTAATATAGTGTCATAGACATGTTAGTTATTATATGTTAGTATCCTAGTTAACTTGTGTAACCTGGTTAGCTTAGGGTATAATTCTAGAATCTTAGAATTTGACTTTTCACCTTAAGTTGACTTAGTTAACTAAGGTAATGACCAACCCCTAGACTAGGCTAACTAAAACCAAGATGACCAAAAGCCTAAGTGTGACCAAATTTGACTTGGTTGACCAAAATTGACCTAGCTTGACTAGAGTTTGACTTAGTTAACTAAGATTGACCTAGTTGACCAAATCCTAGATGACCAAGATTGACTAAGTTGACCAAACCCTAAAGTTGACCAATAGTTGACCATTGACCAAATTGACCCATGATAGCCTAAGTTTGACCAGTTGCCCAAGATAGCCTTGTTGTTGACCTAGTTTGACTAGATATTGACTTGGTTTGACCCAGAGTTGACCAAGAGTTGACTTTGACCTAGATTGACCTAAAAATCATGTAGATTGCATTGTAAACTTCATTTACCTTATTTTTAAATACATCATAACCTTTATTGCCCTGATTAGGACATTGTGACTACGGTTCAGACATCTGATATTCATCAGTCATTCAGGGTATCAGGCAAGTACATTCTCTGATAGTTCTTTCATTTACTTGTCGATTACTGTATTTTAATTCTAGTTAGTTCTATGTGATTCTTGTTACAAACACGTATTGATATTTCTGAATTCATGTATGCGACACACATACATTACTGGTCGCCCCGATCCCGCTAGGGTCGTGTGTCTTGTCTGGATCCCTGCGGGATCGTTCGTCCTCGTTAAGGCGTGATGCCGTGCAAGCCTAAGTTACGCTTGCACAAGGCCATGTATATGCACAAAATAACTAGTCAAGCAAAAACATATGCATGCACCCATTCATTGCAGAAAACCAAATATTGGACACAAAGATTTAAAATGGAAATACTTCTTTTATTGATAAACATGATAGAATACAAGTACAAAGCTTTGCAACTCAGATTTGCCTTATCTTGGCTACATGATTCTCTTTAAAACTCTCTTTTGAAAATAGTCGCAATGTCCATACATATCCCTTTATTTCATGCAGGAAATGAAAAGTCACCTTCAAAGGAAAAGAAACTTGTAACTTGACTGGAAAAGAAAAAGAAGCTTGAGGCAATCCACGAGCTCTACTGGGCTAGACGAGCTTCAGTGACTCACTTGAAATTCCCCTGTCTCCTTTGCTTTCTGAAAAGGATGCCCACAACGTGGGTCAGCACACATCATGTACTGGCGAGCGGCTTTTGGCCAAACTCGTAAATCTCTGCACTAAATCAACATGTGGAGCTAACATTTACTAGTGATCTTTCTACTTGTCTAGGTTCTTTTTAATAATTCATAAGAACATGATAGTAGAATATTTCATAAGCAACTTACCATCGCCGACAGTCATCCCTGCACAAAATACGTTAGCACAATTTGCATAACGAGTAATATGTTCCATTCTTGCAGATATTGAAGTTGTAATTTGGGTCATGCAGGTGGCCTATTCTACATATTGGTACATGGGGTATCCCCATGATTAGCCGCTGTGACTCTCGGTTCACTCGTCGCTAAGGACTCAGATATCGACTCCGATTTTCACATGGAGGCCCTAATCTCTCCTAGGCCGAGCGGTTCCAGGTGCCCCCAGATACCACCGAGAGACAAATATTTCCTTGTATAAAGTTGTCCGAGACCAAATGCATGCCCTAGCAGTTCTATCAGATAGACTGATTTAGACTTATGCACAAATATATGACATATTTATTTCGTGCCTTCTTATTAATCTCAATACGTACAAGTTCGTCTGTACATGTCTACATTTTTAAGCATACTTAGTAACGGAACAGATGATCATTCTTATGGAGCAGATAGAGTAGGAATACATAATCTTTCATTTGATTCAATTCAATTATCTTATCTTATCTTTTGTTGTGGTATCGTTGATCATAGGGACAAGACACAGAGTGGACTAGAGATCATTTTATTAGGTCTACAGATCAATGTTTGTTCGGATGAAGCAACTCACCGAGATGAATCTTAGTTGAGAGAAGGAGGGACTTCACGCGCCGTTCACAAACAGTTCACGCGTCCTACATTGGCACCAACAGTTGATTAGCATACTTTGATATCTTTCTCTCAAGATTCGGAATGAATATGAAATGCGATGAAAGCGAACAATGAAAACAATCATCAAAAACCAACACGAAAATGCATTCATCAAAAACCAAGCAACAAAAGAAAACATCCAACAAAACTTGGATTTATTTCAATAGAAGCCAATCCATCAATTAGAAAGGTTCATTGTATTTCATCCGTGATCAATCGATACCGGCAAAGGTTTCTCCGAATACTCAGTTCAAGATGAGTCAGCAAGCCGTGGTATTACATAGTGGACCGCGAGGAGCGGGACACTACATAAACCCACTGAGAAAAAGTTTTGTCCTCAAAACTTAAGAAACAAGCTCACCTCCGCTAGTATTTCATTCAGGATCAAGTAAGATGGATAGGTTAAAGACACGAGCATTAGTCCAAAGCTGTTGGTTGTGCGGATTGTCTCTGATCTGCAGTGGGTCCCTCTGTGGCCCACCCTCTTCAGTGTCATTATAATTTTGAGCCATTTTATTCTTTTTGGACAATTTCTGACTGAGTGACCCTGTTGGCCACAACCAAAATAGGCGTTATTAGCGGCACGATAGTCCTCTTTGATGTGCCCACCTTTCACAGTAACTGTATTTCAAACCATCCCATAGCGATTATCTTCCTTCACATCCTTGTCGACTGAAAAAGGTGCATACAGGCTTATTATTCTGTTCCCCGTCAGTCTTTTTCTCTCCATCATGATATCTCTTGACGGGCTGATTCGACCGTACTTTTAGTTGACGCCTTCTTCAGTCAAAACTGTTCCACCTGTAGCGCCGCCTCAAAGGCCTGAGAATACGACCCACATTCTCGGTTCAGCACACTCAACTGAATGTCGTATTCAGACCTTCAACGAACGATCAATGCGAGTCTGCTCCGTTGGTAACATAACAGCAGCAAAATTTACCAGCTTAGCAAATTCATACTCATAGTCCTAGACGTATTTCCTTGTCTCAGAGTGATGAAGTCATTCTCTATTTTCTTACTCATGGCTGGAGGTAAATATTGATCCAGAAATGCCTTCTTGAATGAGGCCCATGAAATCTTTCCATTCCTAGCCATTGCGAGCAGCGTCGGCTTTTCGCTTTCCACCAGTCCTTTGCCCGCAGCCATAGTAGCAGAACACACACAATACCTTCTTGCTACTCGGAACTCCTACGAATGTGAACAGACTTTTCATTTTATCGATCCAGTCCCCCACATTTTCTGGTGATATCCTGCCCTCAAATTCTGGAGGTTTCACATCCAAGAAGTCCTTTGGCTTAAAGGAAGAGTCCCTTTATGCCGGCTGGGGCGTCTCCATCCACGGACTCAATTTCGGGTGTTCCGTTGGTTTGGTCGCTGCGGTTGTATCTCGATTTGCCGCTACCGCAGTTACAAGTTGGGTCAAAGCATCCAACTGCTTCTGTTGGGCCTTCATTCGAGCCTGTTATATCTGGCAACGTTCCTCATTGTCCTGCCTCTGTAGTTCCTCATGGTCATGATCTGCTCTATTGGATCGGTTGTGCCAAATGGTCGAGGAGGAGCCATTTCCCTACAAAAGAGTATAACTTCTGTCATTCTCATAAAATATTATGGACTTATTGTATGGGGCATTAGTTTTCATAACTCAAAATCGGGACTTTCGAAAGCCATCAAAATACTTTATATACTTTTTTTTCTTTTCAAAAACGATATTTGCAAGAGGCCAAGGACATAAAACCGTGCTCTGATACCACTTTGCCACGCCCCGATCCCGCTAGGGTCGTCCGTCTTGCCTGGATCCCTGTGGGATCGTTCGTCCTCGCTAAGGCGTGATGCCATGCAAGCCTAAGTTGCTCTTGCACATGGCATGTACCTGCACGAAAAACTAGTCAAGCAAAAACACACGCACGCACCCATTCGTTACAAAAAACCAAATATTGGACACATAGATTTGAAAGAATACATTTTTTATTGATAAACTTGATAGGAATACAAGTACAAAACTTTGCAAACTCATTTGCCTTATCTTGGCTACATGATTCTTTTAAAACTTCTTTTGAAAATAGTCACAATGTCCATACATCATATCCCTTTATTACATGCTGGAAATGAAAAGACAACTTCAAAGGAAAAGAAACTTACAAGTTGACTGGAAAAGAAAAAGAAGCTTGAGGCAATCCACGAGCTCTACTGGGCTAGACGAGCTTGGTGCCTCACTTGAAATCCATGTCTCCTTTGCTTTCTGAAAAGGATGCCCACAACATGGGTAAGCACACATCATGTACTGGTGAGCGGCTTTTAGCCGAACTCGCAAATCTCTGCACTAAATCAACATGTGGAGCTAACATTTACTAGTGATCTTTCTACTTGTCTAGGTTTTTTTTAACAATCATAAGAACATGATAGTAGAATATTTATAAGCAACTTACCATCGTCGACAGTCATTCCTGCACAAAATAGTTAGCACAATTTGCATAACGAGTAATACATGTTTCGTTCTTGCAGATATTGAAGTTGTAATTCGGGTCTTACAGGTGGCTATTCTACATGTTGGTCCATGGGGTATCCCCATGATTAGCTGCTGTGACTCTTCGATTAGCTCGTCGCTAAGGAATCAGATATCGACTCCCATTTTCACATGGAGGCCCTAACCTCTCCTAGGCCGAGCGGTTCCAGGTGCCCCCAGATACCACCCGAGAGAAATATTTCCTTGTATACAAGTTATCCGAGACTAATGCATGCTCTAGCAGTTCTATCAGATGAGACAGATTTGGACTTATGTACAGATATACGACACGTTTATTTCGTGCCTTCTTGTTCATCTTAACACGTACAAGTTCGTCTGTACATGTCTATATTTTTCATGCATACTTAGTAACCGAACAGATGATTCTTATGGAGCAGATAGAGTCGGCATACATAATCTTGCATTTGATTTAATTCAATTATCTTCTCTTATCTTTTGCTGTTGTGGTATCATTGATCATAGGGACGAGGCACAGAGTGGACTAGTGATCATTTTTATTAGGCGTACAGATCAATGTTTATTCAGTTGAAGCAACTCACCAAGATGAATCTTAGTTAAGAGAAGGAGGAACTTCACGTGCCGTTCACGAACAGTTCACGCGTCCTACATTGGCACCAACAGTTGATCAAAATACTTTGGTCTCTTTATTTCAAGATTCGAAATGAATGCGAAATGCGATAAAAGCGAACAATGAAAACCAATTATCAAAAACCAACACGAAAATGCATTCATTAAAAACCAAGCAACGAAGAAAAAACCAACAAAACTCTTGATTTATTTCAATAGAAGCCAATCTATCAATTGGAAAGGTTCATTGCAGTTCATCCGTGATCAATCGATACCGGCAAAGGTTTTCCCGAATACTCAGTTCAAGACTGAGTCAGCAAGCCGTGGGTATTACATAGTGGACCGCGAGGAACGGTGCACTATACTTGTTTAGCCTCTACTATTCGAACTATTCACCACCTTTTAGCATCTTCATGTGCTGGTTGGACTTGTATTCGATTGATGTGTCGGATTATGGATCACTTGTATTAGATAGGCGAAGAAATACTTGATTAGACATGTGAACATTCTTACAATTTGTACCACCTCTCGTGAACTATATTCAAATGATAGCCATCCCACACTTGGCCAGTATGCGATGTGCCGTATTACCCTTAGCAGTTTACAGTTTATCTCAGTATTTTAAAATACACTTGGGTCATTGAGAATCATTATTAAACCATGGATCATTATTAGCACCACCTTATTGAACTACCTTATTAGAACATTGATTGGAGTCACATTCGATTCATCTTGTTTTAGATTCACATTAGGATTTACACTTGACTTATATTGTACTATCTGAACTTATCATGTTACTCTAGTTTAGCTAGCTTGTTTTACAGTCTTCTTGCCATGTTTCTTCTCTTGTTTTGTTACATTACTTTTCTTGTACTTTAACTATTTCTCTACATCATTACATGTATAAAACTGCCATGTTCATTAATATAACTGTCTATAACTGCTTTATAGTCTGCCATTTACTTAGGATTTCCATGAGTTATGCTCGTTCCAATCCTGACTTGATACATTAAAAATATTACAGGTGCTTGCCCGAGCACACTTGCCCTACTTGCCTTGGAGCTGGAATAGCTTAGCTACCTTTGGCCCCGACACTCAGGAGTGATCGGGAGACTAGCTAGTAGACTTGTTTTAGATTTATGTTTAGAACTTGAATTGTAATAACTTGAGATATTGAGTTTGTATTTGAGTTTGTTTTAGATATTATTATTTAGTAGTTTATATTTGTTCTTGTTGTTTAGTCTTTAGTTATAAACTTCTGTGTTATCTTATCGTGCTTAGACTGTGATTGAGATTTCATTATATATACTTGTCCTCCGTTCGAGTTGGATTTTGACAAGTACATTATATAATTGTATGAGTTGTAGATTAGATAGTGACCTAGAACAGCGTTCTACCGTCGACACTACGACGTAGGCTGGACGTACCCACTCTCGTGCCCCTATACTGGGTGTGGTCGTGACACATTTTAGAGGTGGCCCATGTAGGTCGAGAGTGGCATTAGTACGATAACGTAGTAGTACGATGACTTAGTTGTACTGTTACGAGCCTGCGATAGGAATTGAGAAATAGGCTTTAACGGAGAGGTACTCAATCACAGTTAGAAAAATTCTGATCTAATTCCTGCCATCCATACATTGCTGATAATTGCCTTCTTTGAAATAAACTATCCTCCTTTGATTATATCGATTCTTGCTCAGTATTGATTTCCATATTTGATCTGTCTTCAAGATGGTGGAGACACAATCACATCGCCCCGGCCCAGCAAACACTGGTGAGAGGTCTTCTACCTTTTGTCTGGTGCAGCAGGATACTGGGACCGTAGCACCTTTCATTCCTTTAGGCAGGGACATCTAAACTTTTGGGGGTGCTCCTCCACCAGTTCGGAGGCCTACCCCAATGATTTGGATGTTCGTTAGCCGACACCACCTTCTGGATCGTAGATACGGCTCAGCACTTTGACTTCTTCAGTAGTTGATGGAGGCCCAGCAGCAGCACCAACAGTGTCAGTCTGTTGATTTCAGACATGGTAGACAATGCCCACCAGTTGGCCATGACGACAGAGGAGAGGGTTATCGCCCAGCCACAGGAAGGCCAGATGCAGTAGCAGTAGCAGCAGAAGACCCTGACCATTTTAGACTTCCAGAAGATGTGGCCCAAGGACTTCAAGGGCTCGGAGGGCATACTATATGCTGATGACTAGGTGAAGCACATCGAGGAGATCTTCAGGCTTGCATGATACGAGTCGGGATTCAGATTAAGGCGACGGGTAGCCAGATGCAGGACCTTGACCACACATGGTATCAGAGACCCTAGAGTGGGTACAGAGGGGCAGACGTGGGAGGCTTTTAAGAGGCTTTTCAAGGAGAAGTTCTTCCCCGACACCGCACTGGGCACGTTGGAGGCACAGTTTGAGAGTCTGGTTCAGGGGAACAGACAATAGAGGAGTATGCTCGTGAGTTCTGTTGTCTGGGCAGATTTGTAGAGGGCCTTAGCGAGGCAGAAGGCGAGAAGGTTCAAGAGAGGTTTGATCGAAGAGGTTAAGTCGTTGACCAAGAGTGGTCGCGATGCTATCTTTGAGCATATTTTTATATGAGCCATGGCGGCAGAGGATGACTTGGAGCTCAAGTCCAAGAGGGGCCGAGATGATTCATGAGGGGCTAGGGGAGTGGAAAGCCCTTGTCTGCAGAAGGTAGCACACCAGCCACAGCAGATGCAGGTACCGACTAGAGTTCAGCAAGCACAACATCAGCCTGGAGGACAGGACCGCAGGATGCAGACTAGTGCCTACTGCAGGAAGCAGGGCACACTTGGGAGTCTTTTATAGGAGATAAAAGGTTTGTCTGTTCTGTGGATTTGCTGCTCACCAGGTCAGGGATTGCCCTACTGCATCCGTACATGACGGATCACCAGGTCAAGAGAGGGAGTTAGGCTAACTGTGGCGCAACACCATACCCAGCACCAGAGGGGTGAGGCTTTTGCGCTAACGGTCGAGGAGGCCGACGCTATGGGTGACGAGTTAGCAGGTCTGTATTTCTGTTCTTCTTTCCCCCTTCATGTGTGATTTCATTAGTACCTGGTAGGATATTCTTGTGATATGCTAGATAGTATAGTGACCCTATTCGGGACTATGATTTCATGACCAGTAGGACCATTTGTATCCTATTAGATATAGATATTATTGACATTGATTGTTGGGGTTTGACCTAGAAGGAGTACACCCAACTTAATTTTGGGGACAAATTTTACTAAGGAGGGTAGACTTGTAACACCCACTATTCTGAAATGAGGGTAATTTTGAACTTTTGTAAATTTGTTATTTAATAATATGAATTATGGTGATTTTTTATAATTTAATACTATTTAATTTGGTGCAATGTGATTTTGGTGTTTTGCTAGTGTAATCATAGAATTGTTAAGCTTAGAGACTAACCATGACCATGGGAACCTAACCATGTGATTAGAATAACTAATTACAACTTTTTCGGCTAAAGGTATTTTGGTCATTTGTGACTTATTATGATTATTGAATTTGTATTAATTAATATTGTGCTAATTGATTTGTTAGAGACTAACCTAGAATTGCCCTAACCTAGATATTAGTCATGAGCCTAGATATTAGATTAAAAGCTTCCATTACATGACAAGGTTAGTAATATCTAGATATTAGTTTAAAGTAGGATATTTGTTAAGGTTAGATATTTAGCTTAGGTCTTTACTAGAAAGGCCTAGAATAAAACTAGTTAGAGGCTTTCAAACCTCATGAAACACAACCCTAACCCAAGAAACAACCCTAGGCTACCATCAAGAGGCCCCCACCCCTATATAAACACATATTGACACCCCCTTGCCTCTTTCATTAAACCTACAAACCTAATTGAGCCTAAATAATTACAATAAACTCCCCTAATGTAGAGGAAAGCTATAGAAGCTAGCTAGCAAGGATTGGAAGAAATTTGACCATTAGAGTTTGGTGGAGATCTAGATCTAAGAGCTTTCATTGAGACTCCAACTCTCAATAGTTAATGGCCTCTAAACCTATTTAAATTCTATTTTCTCTCCATAGATGCATTCATTTAGGGTCCCCTATCCCTAGGCCAAGTTTGGTAGAAATTGTATCCATTTGGTACGTGTATCGGAGGAGTATCGGAGAACTATTCATAGTTCGATGAAATGCCTCTTAGAACTTTTTGTTCTTGGTTTTCAAAACAAATTACATATTTGGAAAGCTTATTATGTATAGATTTCATTTCTAATTGACTGAGTTGATTTTTGTTCACTTTTTGTGTCCAAATTAGACACGCACCTCATGCACGAGATACTGCACGAGGCTCGTTCTGTCCACTGCTGCTCGGGCACTGTAGCGGACACGATTGGACACTTCGTGACCCTAAACTTGGTGGACACACGGGACACATGTCTGACATAAGGCAGATCATGTTTCGTAGGGAATGGTTCAATATTCGAGAAGAAATCGAGATTGTATCGGCCTTACACTGACTATGCAGTCGGGTTTTACTCCCTCTGATACGCATCTCGTGCGACACGAGGACACTCTTGGACTCGGTTTAGGGTATAGAACACGTACCCCTAAACCCCCTCTAAGTCAAGGCATGTGCACGAGAAAGATGGTTGAATGTGTCGTGTCCTTTTGGACTCGACATGTGTGCACGAGCCTAACCTATGCACAGTTTTGATATTGAGTTCGACCCCCCCTCTGTCACAGTGTTGACATATTTAGGACACAATGTTTGACACTAGCAGACACGTATGACACTCACACGCATGTACCCCTCTGGCACGTGTGCACTGGTTAGGTGTTTTTATAACATTTTAGGTTCGATTAGTTTTTGATACGAGTGGTAATTGGATTGAAATGAATGTTGAGATTACAGGGTTTTGATATTAGATAAATATGAGTATGGATACCTATCTGATAAAATGAATATAGGTTATAGGTTATATAGTGTGTAGTTTAGAGATTGCATATATTGGTATGTTATGATATTTTATAGGCTTTTGAGATATCTGTGAGTTCATACCTTTTATGTGAGGATACTATGTTTTATGTGAGTGTCAGTGATATAGATGCATATATGATATGTATGTTAGGCTATTAGATGTATAAGTTTAGATGAAATATGGTTGAGGGCTTGTCCAATTGGGATTTATTAGTTTCTGAGGCTAAGTTCCCGTGTCAGTAGGATTTTGACCCGGGGCCACTTGGCTATCATTGCATTTCATTTACATTATTGCCTAGTAGTTGCATTTGCAACATGCATTCAGTCTTGACCCAACCACTTTAGCAATATGCAACAACATTAGCAGTGCTGCAATACAAGGCAAGCATATGCAGGCAGCAGCTGCATGGGCATCTTACATTGCACTGCAGGTAGTGAGCAGTAGCAGTGGCAGCACATTGCTGTCATTGCAAGCTCATGTAACCCTTAATGCCTCCATTTCTAACCCCTCATTCCTTCCTTTAGCTTTCCATTTAGACCCCTGCTTAGCCCTTCTTTTAGATAGCTTGTTAGAGTAGTTAGTTTTTAGTTTGATGTTAGAGTTTATTATTAGATAGTAGTAATATAGTTAGATGATAATATAAGTTAGATACTAGATATGTGAGTATCATGAGTTAATTCTAAAATAGTGTCATAGACATGTTAGTTATTATATGTTAGCATTCTAGTTAACTAGTGTAACCTAGTTAGCTTAGGGTATAATTCTAGAATCATAGAATTTGACTTTTGACCTTAAGTTGACTTAGTTAACTAAGGTAATGACCAACCCCTAGACTAGGCTAACTAAAACTAAGATGATCAAAAGCCTAAGTGTGACCAAATTTGACTTGGTTGGCCAAAATTGACCTAGCTTGACTAGAGTTTGACTTAGTTGACTAAGATTGACCTAATTGACCAAATCCTGGATGACTAAGATTGACTTAGTTGACCAAACCCTAAAGTTGACCAATAGTTGACCATTGACCAAATTGGCCCTTGATTGCCTAAGTTTGACCAGTTGACTAAGATAGCCTGTGTTTACCTAGTTTGACTAGATGTTGACTCGGTTTGATCCAGAGTTGACCAAGAGTTGACTTTGACCTAGATTGACCTAGAAATTATGTAGATTGTATTGTAAACATCATTTACCTATTTTTAAATACATCATAACCTTTATTTCTCTAATTAGGACATTGTGACTCCGGTTCAGACATGATATTCATTATTCCTTCAGGGTATCGAGCGAGTACATTCTCTGATAGTTCTTTCATTTACTTGTCGATTACTGTATTTCAGTTCTAGTTAGTTCTATGTGATTCTTGTTACAAATACGTATTGATATTTCTGAATTCATGTATGCGACACACATACTTTACTCGTGTAGCCTCTACTATTCGAACTATTCGTACCACCTATTATCATCTTCATGTACTGGTTGGACTTGTATTCGATTGATGTGTCGATTATGGATTCACTTGTATTAGATAGCGGGGAAATACTTGATTAGACATGTGAATGTTCCTACTATTCGAACCACCTCTCTGTGAACGATATTCGAACGATAGCCATCCCACACTTGGCCAGGTGTGCGGTGTGCCGTATTACCCTTAGCTATTTACATGTCTATCTCAGTATTTTAAAACGCACTTGGATCATTGATTATAATCATTATTAGAACCATCATGGATCATTATTATCACAACCTTATTCGAACTACCTTATTAGAACATTGATTGGAATCATATTCGACTCATCTTGTATTAGACTCATATTGGGATTTACACTTGACTTATTGTACTGTTTGGACTTATCATGTTACTCTAGTTCAGCTAGCTTGTTTTACAGTCTTCCTTGCCATTTTCTTCTTATTTTGTTATATTACTTCCCTTGTAATTTAACTGTTTCTCTACAACATTACCTGTATAAAACTGTCATGTTCATCAATATAACTGTCTATAACTGCTTTATAGTCTTTGCCATTTACTTAGGATTTTTAGATGAGTTGTGCTCGTTTCAATCCTGACTAGATACGTTGAAAATATTACAGATGCTTACCCCGAGCACACTTTCCCTACTTACCTTGGAGCAGGAGATGGCTTAGCTACCTTTGGTCCCGACACTCAGGAGTGATCGAGAGAGTAGCTAGTAGACTTGTTTTAGATTTATGTTTAGAACTTGAATTGTAATAACTTGAGATATTGAGTTTGTATTTGAGTTTGTTTGAGATATTATTATTTAGTAGTTTATATTTGTTGTTGTTGTTTAGTCTTCAGTTATAAACTTCTGTTTTATCTTATCGTGCTTAGACTGTGATTGAGATTTTGACAAGTACATTATAATTGTATGAGTTGTTGATTAGATAGTGACCTAGAACAACGTTCTACCGCCGACACTGCAGCAGAGGCTGGACATACCTACTTCTCGTGCCCCTACATTGGGTGCGGGTCGTGACGCATAGTCCCACGAGAATAAGGCTCGTCATATAAAGTATGTGACTTGAGCGATAGTGTCGCCAAGAGAACAAGTCAGTCTAAGGCACGAGCCATGGTGGGTTTAGTAAAAAGCATTCCACAGACAAAGGAAGCACACAAGATCGGTCCCGCTACTTGGGAGTCTCGATAAGAAAGCACACAAGATCGGTCCCGCTACTTGGGAGTCTCGATAAGGAAGCACACGAGATCGGTCCCGCTACTTGGGAGTCTCGATAAGGAAGCACACGAGATCGGTCCCGCCGCTTGGAAGTCTCGATAAGGAAGTTCACGAGATCGGTCCCGCTACTTGGGAGTCTCGATAAGGAAGGTCACGAGATCGATCCCGCTACTTGGGAGTCTCGATAAGAAAGCACACGAGATCGGTCCCGCTACTTGGGAGTCTCGATAAGGAAGCACACGAGATCAGTTCCGCTACTTGGGAGTCTCAATAGAAAGTTGGAAAGCATGGTCATAGTTAGGAGGGACTTGATAGATCGAGTTGAGTCTTGCATGGTCATTGGACAACTTGTGCGCAAGGTGAATTTCTCGAACGATCCTAGGGCACCGGGTTCGTGTTGGCCTAGGAGGAATTACAGATATTGTTCGGCCTTCATTTACGGTATGACTCAATTGAAGTGAACCATTACATATAGGCTGTGGGTCATTCGGTGGGTGCACGTACCTCGCACGGGGATGGTCACCATATGAAAAGATCCAGGATAGCTTCACATTGCTAGTGACCACTCATATAGATGTATTGGTATAAGAGCGTCTATCCACGTGTATGCCTTTGGATTGCGTCTAGTACTAGCAAGTTACGAGTTGGGTTAACAAGGTAAAATTATAGCAAGCGCTAACCTTGAACCGGTACGGGTTAGGTGTGCATGGTTGCATCACCATTCTGGAGCCTAAGATTTTGCTATAGCAAGGACACGTGCTTCGGCATGAATGTAGCATCGTCTCGTGTTAAGTCAATAAGGGTCGTAAGGAAGTTGGTTAAGTCTGGTTGATCCTTGGGAGGCACGACCTGATCTTAAATTCATGATCAAGTCTATTGGCACGACCAGCACGAGTCGTCCCCTTATTGTCATTGGCACGAGAATAGTCTAGAGGTACATAAAAAAAGGTAAAATTCTTGGCATGACCGAGTTTACATAAGTTTCTACTTGGTGAGGCATTGCCTCGAATATGCATTGAAGTCACGAATTGTGTAGTGTCCCGCTCCTCCTGGTCCACTATGTAATACCTATGGCTTGCTGACTTATTCTTGAACTAGGTATTAGGGGAAACTTTTGCCGGTATCGATTGATCACGGATGAAATGCAATGAACCTTTCCAATTCATGGATTGGCTTCTATTGAAATGAATCCAAGAGTTTTGTTGGATTTTCTTTTGCTGCTTGGTTTTCATGATGTGTGCTGACCCACGTTGTGGGCATCCTTTTCAGAAAGCAAAGGAGACAGGGGATTTCAAGTAAGGCACTGAAGCTCGTCTAGCCAAGTAAAGCTCGTGGATTGCCTCGAAGCTTTTTTTTCTTTTCCAGTCAAGTTGCAAGTTACTTTTCTTTTAAAGGTGTCTTTTCATTTCCAACATGTAATAAAGGGATATGATGTATGGACAATGTGGCTATTTTCAAAAGAGAGTTTTAAAGAGAATCATGTAGCCAAGATAAGGCAAATCTGAGTTTGTAAAGCTTTGTACTTGTATTCCTATCAAGTTTATCAATAAAATAAGTATTTCCATTTTAAATCTCTGTGTTCAATATATAGTTTTCTGCAATAAATGGGTGCATGCGTGTGTTTTTGCTTGACTAGTTATTTTGTGCAGGTACATGGCCTTGTGCAAGCGCAACTTAGGCTTGTACGGCATCACGCCTTAGCGAGGACGAACTATCCCGTAGGGATCCAGGCATGGCGGACGACCCTAGTGGGATCGGGCGTGACAAAGTGGTATCAGAGTACGGTTTTACGTCCTTGGCCTCATACAAATATCGTTTTCGAAAAAGTATATCAAGTATTTTGATGGCTTTCAAAAAGGTCCCGATTTTGAGTTATGAAAACCAATGCCCCATACAATAAGTCCATAATATTTTATGAGACCGACAGAAGTTATACTGTTTTATAGAGAAATGGCTCCTCCTCGACCATCTGGCTCAACCGATCGATAGAGCGGATAATGACCATGATGGAACTACAGAGGCAGGATAATGAGGAGGTGGCCAGATACAACATGCCCGACTGGAGGCCCAACAGAAGTAGTTGGATGCCTTAACCCAACTTGTAACTGCGTTAGCGGCAAATCGAGATACCACCGCAGCGACCAAACCAACTGGAACACCCGAGATTGAGCCCGTGGATGGTGACGAATCCCAGCCGGCACAAAAGGACTTCTTGGATGTAAAACCTCAGGAATTTGAGGGCAGGACATCACCAGATAAGGTGGTGGACTGGATCGATAAAATGGAAAGTCTGTTCACATTCATAGGAGTTTCGAGTAGCAAGAAGGTAATGTGTGGCTCTGCTACTACGGCTGCAGGCAAAAGACTGGGGAATGCGAAGATGCCGACACTGCTCGCAACGGCTAGGAATGGGATGATTTCATGGGCCTCGTTCAAGAAGGCATTTCTGGATCAATATTTGTCTCCAGCCATGAGTAAGAAGATGGAGAATGACTTCATCACTCTGAAGCAAGGAAATATGTCTGTGGAGGACTATGAATCTAAATTTGCCAAGCTGGCAAATTTTACTGCTGTTATGTTACCCACGGAACAGACTCGTATAGATCGGTTCGTTGAAGGTTTGAATGACGACATTCAGTTGAGTGTGCTGAACCGAGAATGTGAGTCGTATTCTCAGGCCTTCGAGGCGGCGCTGCAGGTGGAACAATTTTTCTTGAAGAAGGCGTCAACTAAAATGCAGTACGGTCGGAATCATCCCACTAAGAGATATTACGACGAAGAGAAAAAGACTGACGGGGAACAGAATAATAAGTCAGTATGCACCTTTTACAGTCGACGAGGGCATGTGAAGGAAGACTGTCGCTATACGAATGGTCTGAATTACAGTTATTGTGGCAAAAGTGGGCATATCAAGGAGGACTATCGTGTCACTAATAATGCTTGTTTTGGTTGTGGCCAACAGGGTCACTCTGTCTGGAATTGTCCGAAAAAGAATAAAATAGCTCAAAATCGTAATGACGCTGAAGAGGGTGGGCCACATAGGGACCAACCGCAGATCAGAGATAATCTGCACAACCAGCAGCCGTGGACTAATGCTCGTGTCTTTAACCTATCCACCTTACTTGATCCTGAATGCAATACTAGCGGAGGTGAGCTTGTTTCTTAAGTTTTGAGGACAACTTTTTTTAGTGGATTATTATGTAGTGCCCCGCTCCTCGCGGTCCACTATGTAATACCTACGGCTTGCTGACTCAGTCTTGAACTGAGTATTTGGAAAACTTTTGCCGGAATCGATTGATAACGGATGAAATGCAACGAACCTTTCAATTGATGGATTGACTTCTATTGAAGTGAATCCAAAAGTTTTGTTGGATATTTTCTTTCACTTTTTGGTTTTGATGAATGCATCTTCGTGTTGGTATTTGATGATTGGTTTTCATTGGTCGCTTTCATCGCATTTTGCATTCATTTCGAATCTTGAGAGAAAGAGACCGAAGTATGCTAATCAATTATTGGTGCCAACGTTGGACGCATGAACTGTTCGTGAACGGCACATGAAGTCCCTCCTTCTCTCAACTAAGACTCATCTCGGTGAGTTGCTTCAACCGAACAAATATTGATCTGTACGCGTAATTAAAATGATCTCTAGTCTACTCTGTTGCCTCGTCCCTATGATCAATGATACCACAACAATAAAAGATAAGAGAAGATAATTGAATTGAATCAAATGCAAGATCATGTATTGCTACTCTATCTGCGCCATAAGAATGATCATATGTTCAGTTACTAAGTATGCTTGAAGAAATAAATGTGCATAAGTAAATCTGTAGACATGTACAGACGAACTTGTACGTGTTGAGATGAACAAGAAGGCACAAAATAAATGTGTCGTATATCTGTGCATAAGTAAATCTGTCTCATCTGATAGAACTGTTAGAGCATGCATTTGGTCTCGGACAACTTGTTAACAAGGAAATATTTGTCTCTCGGGTGGTATCTAGGGGCACCTGGAACCGCTTGGCCTAGGAGAGATTAGGGCCTCCATGTGAAAATGGGAGTCGATATCTGAGTCCTTAGCGACGAGCTGAACCAGAGAGTCACAGCGGCAAATCATGGGGATACCTCATGGAGCAACATGTAGAATAGGCCACCTGCTTGACCCAAATTACAAACTTCAATATCTGCAAGAATGAAACATGAGTTATTTTGCTATATAAATTATGAACTTGTTTTGTGCAGGGATAACTGTTGGTGATGGTAAGTTGCTTATGAATATTCTACTATCATGTTCTTATGAATTATTAAAAAGAACCTAGACAAGTAGAAAGATCATTAGTAAATGTTAACTCCACATGTTGATTTAGTGCAGCGATTTGCGAGTTCGGCCAAAAGTCGCTCGCCAGTACATGATGTGTGCTGACCCACGTTGTGGGCATCCTTTTCAGAAAGCAAAGGAGACATGGGGATTTCAAGTGAGGCACTGAAGCTCATCCAGCCCAGTAGAGCTCGTGGATTACCTCGAAGCTTCTTTTTCTTTTCTGGTCAAATTATAAGTTTCTTTTCCTTTGAAGGTGTCTTTTCATTTCCAGTATGTAATAAAGGGATATGATGTATGGACATTGCGGCTATTTTAAAAGAGAGTTTTAAAGAGAATCATGTAGCCAAGATAAGGCAAATATGAGTTTGTAAAGCTTTGTACTTGTATTCCTATCAAGTTTATCAATAAAAGAAGTATTTTCATTTCAAATCTCTGTGTTCAATATTTGGTTTTCTCCAATAAATGGGTGCGTGCATGTGTTTTTGCTTGACTAATTATTTTGTACAGGTACTTGGCCTTGTGCAAGCACAACTTAGGCTTGTACGACATCACGCCTTAGCGAGGATGAACGATCCTGCAGGGATCCAGGTGTAGAAGCATGGAAAATATCAGAATAATGGTCCATACGGCTCCGGATACGAAGCCCATGCGGCTCATATGGGAGCTGTCTTATACGGTTCAAAGGAAGACTCTCAGTCTCATGCGGCTCGAGAGTGCATGCGGATCAGCAGGAATATGCGGCTTGATCGATGCCACGTGTCCCCTTGTGATCCTTCCCTACAGCTGGCCCTTTGAATAGTGGCCT
>JANAVB010035617.1:7218094-7325777 GCA_029216955.1 Iris pallida
TATTATGTAGTGCCCCGCTCCTCGCGGTCCACTATGTAATACCTACGGCTTGCTGACTCAGTCTTGAACTGAGTATTTGGGAAAAATTTGAAGAACAGTTTGGCAACTCTAGAGGGGGGTGAATAGAGTTTATATAGAAAAAAGCCAATTAAAAATAATTCTTTCACCGATAATAAATAATCAGAGTAAAGTGCGAAAAATAAATGAAGAGCAGAATAGCATACGCAAACACAGCGATTTTAACCTGGTTTCCCTCGTGGAGGACTAGTCCAGGCCTGAAAACTCTAGCTCAGGATTAAATCCACTATTTGTGAAATAGTAGTTTACAACCCGTGCCTTTTCTTCAGAAGAGCACGTCAACTTCTAACAGAGGATCGCAGTGGCGAATTGCTTGGAATTGTCCAAGCGACTTCTTCGATTCTTGCACAAGAATCCTAACTGAGAGATGCTGAGCACTCGAGACTTAGGAGGCTTGTGGCTAGTAGATGGGAAGGGTATGGCTTATTGAGCTTATAAGAGAGAATAGAAGAGAAGATTGGATGGATTGAAATGATAGAATTCATGCCCTATTTATAGTGTTTTTATAGGCAGAATTCGGCCAGAATTCGGGTAGGAAATTTCAAAAATTTGGCCGTTGGACAACTAGCAACCAGCTATCCCTAAAATTAGGGTTCCTGATTTCTAGGGGACAGAGTTCGGCCCGAACTCTGTGTGGAGGCAGAGTTCGGCCCGAACTCTGTCTCCAGAGCACAGAGTGGTTCTAAGGGGACCAGTGGGCAGTTTTTGGTTCAGTGGAGCTTGGGATTTTGGGTAGGTTATAGACTAAGTTCCAAGAGCTCAGCATGACTCAGAGTACACAAGTCTAGACTCAATGAAATTATAAAATACAGACTCCAGAACACACTGAGAGCCGGAGACTGAGCTGTCATCTGTCTTGAACTTAATGCAGTCGTCGTGTGTCGTATTGAATTAATACAAATATTATTTAGTCAATGTAGTCAATATTTGGTTGACTGTGACTTTGTGTCAACAATCTCCCCCATATTGATAATTGACAAAATAATATATGTATATTTAACATTCATACCTGGACACAGTTGATTATAGCAACATAGCTCCCCCATACTCGATGCCGAGCTAGAATGTAATAGCTCCCCCGTAATCAGTGAACGTTGCTGAGCTAAAAGCAATAGCTCCCCCGGAAATAGTGCATGAAACCTGCATAATATCTCCCAAAAAGCACAAACAAGCACAGATATACCAAAAGATATGATACCAATACCAAGAAAATATATCCAGACATATATATCCAGCCAGAATATACATAGTTCTCCCCCTTTTGGCAGTTAGCAATATAGACTACAGATGAATGAATAATAGAGAAACTGCAGAAGATAATTATAGTAATACAACCACACCAAGCAGAGAAGAAACAGTATAGAAATAATCAAAAGAAGTACTAGCATGAAGTGTCATAACCAAATGTCAAACACATAACCAGAGTTTAAAAACATCCAAGTACATAAAACTGAAACTAACTAGAAATGAAAATGCATCAACTAAAGTCATCATCAGCAGCAGCAGCAAGTAGTAGCCAATCTCCATCACGGAGCACGAGAAGGTCCTGGAACATCTGAAGGACCAGGGAAGGAGCGACGAGGGTCCACAAAAGCATCATCCGGATCCATGTAACGCATAACCCACGGATCATCAATACGATGACCCGCGCACGCTGGATCCCTCTCTATGGGAATGTGCAGATGCTGAGACAGGGAATATCGTATATCATGCAGAGAGTTGCCGAGAGCACTCATCTGCAGAGTAGTACGATAGTTCAGCTGTGTCCAGCGATCGTCCTCAAGAGTAAAACGATCCCGGAGCAAAGTCTGAATAGACTCAAGAGTGGCAGGTAGAGGAGGTGCATCCTGACCGAGTGGAGGAGAGTCAGGCTCCGCATCATCAGAATGCTCAGAGGCCTCAGGAGAGGCGACGACTGCCTGAGTACGTCGTGCTTTGGACAGAAAAGCAGGAGCAGGCAAGAACTGACAGTCATGAATAGGAATGATGAATGCACGAAAAACCATAGGAAGGTATAAAGGATAAACCAAGGCTCTTGGTTTCTTCCTACAATTTATCATCCAATCCATCATTGTCCTAGGAAGATTGAAGGGGATACGATAATGAAGGTGATATAAAGCAGAGATCTCAAAGTAGGTAACTTTATCAGTTGAACCAGCCTTGGGTAAGATGGTGTTAAAAATCATTCGATGAAGCTCATAGAAGTAGGGGTTGAGATGCTTGGCCATAAGTTTGCGAGGACTTATGTTAGGAGCACATAATTCCTCCTTGAATCCTTCAAGAGAAGTATCGCCAACAAATTGAAATTGACGTGCTTCCATAAGTTTATCCCAAGCTTCAAGATTAACAAGATCAAGAAAATCCCCCAACTCAGAATCATTGAAGACTATGTCAATACCGGCAACCCGGGAATAGATGTGGGTTGCATCGAAAGTTAAATTACAATAAAACATTTGGATTGCACTACGGTAGATGACAAAATTTGAAGCAACTAAAGCATCCAAACATAGATCACGAAACAGAGATTCAAATTGAGCAAAGATTGTAAAATTTATCGGATGTCCCCCGAACACCGGACGAGTACGAAAGTCGCTAAACCATGCATTAGACGCGTCTAGCGACACAAATAATCGTTCGTCATATGTATTAGGGTCTTGGGGATTAGGCGGGTTGAACAACGGATGGAGGCAAAGGTGAAGGAGAGAGGGAATCCTGAAAAAAAATAGGGGTTTGTCTTTGGTCGGATGACATATGGACCATAGGATCTAAATTGATCCAACGGCAGAGCCAGATCCCGACGCTGGAACTTAGGGACCGAACTCGGCCCGAACTCTGTTAGGGGCAGAGTTCGGCCCGAGTTCTGGATCAGTGGTCCAGAACTAAAGGCAGGCTGAAAAGATAGAAAAATTGATTAAGTGTTGAACAAAAGAGATTTTGAGGATAAAAGATTGATGAAAACAATGAAGTACATAGAGAGGTACACAAAGGTCAGAATGAACTTTAGGAAAAATTAATTAGGCAATAATAAATCGGAACAAACCATATAATAAACAAGGAAATATATTGTAATTCAGTATTTCAAATTTGCCATGGGTTAGCTGTAGGGGCCGGATCCCAGCTAGCGGTTGTCCTGAGGACTAGTGCACCGTGTCGCTTAGGCTTTTACGCCTTTTTGTCAGAAGGACCCTTTCGGCTTGTACCCATAATAAATTCGTCATAAAAGAATCAAAATATACTCGATATTTACGCAAGTAAGTCTCAACTTATAACTGCTTCATCCAAAATTCCGAGTTCACGACAAAGAAAATTGAAGCGCTCTTCGGATAATGGCTTAGTAAAGAAATCTGCTAGCTGATGATCAGTGTCAATAAATTCTAAGTTAATCGTGCCATTTTGCTGATGATCACGCAAAAAGTGGTGTCTGATCTCAATGTGTTTAGTGCGTGAGTGGCAGACAGGGTTCTTAGTCAAATTGATGGCACTAGTATTGTCACAGAATATAGGAATATACATGAAAGATAATTTATAGTCTTCAAGGGTTTGCTTCATCCACAGAATTTGTACACAACAACGCCCAGCTGCTATGTATTCAGCTTCTGTTGTGGATAGTGCGACAGAGTTCTGCTTCTTGCTAAACCATGAGACTAAAGCCTTTCCTAATAAATGACACGTGCCGCTAGTACTTTTACGGTCGACCTTGCATCCAGCAAAGTCAGCATCAGAGTAACCGATGAGGTCAAATGATGTTGACTTGGGATACCATAGGCCCACTGTAACCGTACCCTTAAGGTATCGAAAGATACGCTTAACCGCGGTCATGTGAGATTCCTTAGGATTTGCTTGATATCTAGCACATAGGCAAACACTAAACATGATATCGGGGCGACTAGCAGTTAAATAAAGTAAGCTGCCTATCATACCTCGATACTTACGTTGATCAACGGGTTTGCCGCTCTCATCTGGTTCGAGTTTGGTTGAGGTAGCCATTGGAGTGCTGATTGGTTTGATGTTGTCAAGATCGAACTTCTTCAGCATGTCCTTGGAATACTTCGATTGACAGATAAAAGTTCCATTAGCCAGTTGTTTTACTTGCAGACCAAGAAAGTAGTTGAGCTCTCCCATCATGCTCATCTCAAATTCCGTCTGCATACACTTGGCAAATTCTTGACAAAGAGTTTCATCAGTAGACCCAAAAATAATATCATCAACATAAATCTGAATTAATAAAATAGTGTCTTAGAAAGATTTTATAAACAGTGTAGTGTCAATTTTCCCTTTTGAAAAACCTTTCTCAAGTAAGAAGCTACTTAGCCTTTCATACCAAGCTCTGGGGGCTTGTTTGAGGCCATAAAGTGCTTTCTTTAGCTTGAACACGTGGTCGGGAAATTTGTGATTTTCAAAGCCAGGAGGTTGTTTCACATAAACTTCCTCCTTAATAAAACCATTCAGGAAAGCACTTTTCACATCCATTTGAAATAATTTAAAGTTTTGAAAAATAGCAAAAGCACAAAGCATCCGAATGGATTCTAGTCTAGCAACAGGAGCATACGTCTCATCGTAGTCGATACCTTCCTCTTGGTTGTATCCTTGAGCTACTAGACGAGCTTTGTTACGTGTGACTGAACCATCTTCATTTACTTTGTTTCTACAAACCCATTTAGTACCAATTATCGAGTGATTAACCGGTCTAGGAACGAGTTCCCATACTTGGCTTCTCTCGAATTGGTTGAGTTCTTCTTGCATAGCAGAAATCCAAAATTCATCATTAAAAGCTTCAGAAATGTTTTTAGGCTCTACTTGTGAAATGAAGGCAGTGCTAGCAACGGAGTCTCTTAGTGATGATCTAGTAGTTACTCCACGTGAAACTTCTCCTATAACTAAATTTTCTGGATGAGAAGGTTTGAAAGAGAATTTCTTAGGCAAACCCTACAGAGAATTAGTTTCGGTTGAAGTATTCATTGGAGTAGAAGTTGATGGCTCAACGTCATCATCAAGAGTACTTGCTGCACAGTTGTCTTCATCAAAAGTCACATTTGTTGACTCTTCCACAATAAGTGAGCGTTTATTGAAAACTCTATATCCCTTACTCTTGACGGAATAACCAAGAAAGATACCAACGTCAGCTTTGGCATCAAATTTGCCTAAGTTGTCTTTGGTGTTAAGGATAAAACATCTACAACCAAAAACTTTAAAATAAGAAACATTGGGGGTTCTCCCAAACCAAAGCTCATAGGGTATTTTCTTCGTAATGGGACGAATAAGTACCCTATTTAAAATGTGGCATGCTGTACTTACAGCCTCTGCCCAAAAATATTTCGGAAGAGAAAATTTATTCAACATGACTCTAGCCTTATCGCCAAGAGTCCTATTCTTCCGCTCTACAACACCATTTTGTTGAGGAGTTCTAGGACAAGAGAATTCATGATCAAAACCATTTGCATTACAAAAACTTTCAAAATCATAATTTACGAATTCGCCTCCATGATCACTTCGGATTCGAGTAATCATGTAGCCTTTTTCGTTTTGAACTTTCTTTACAAAAATTTTGAAAGTAGAAATAGCATCGCTCTTATTAGCGAGAAAGAAAACCCATGTAAATCTCGAAAAATCATCAACAATAACAAATGCATAAAGTTTGCCTCCAAGGCTAGCTATTCTACTAGGACCAAATAAATCCATATGAAGTAGTTGCAAGGGTCTAGTAGTACTTACAGAGTTGATAGAATGAAATAAGGATTTAGTTGCCTTGTTTAGTTCACATTCGGCACATACCGTGTCCTTTTTGAACGTGATGTCAGGTAATCCTCTCACTAGCTTCTTGGTAGAAAGCCTGGATATAGCATCCATGTTGGCATGACCAAGACGCTGGTGCCAAAGTAGTCGTTCGTCTTTGTGGACATATAGACATCTACCTGCATTGTTAGTATTTATAGAAAGATAGAAAATGTAGATATTGTCCTCTCTTTTCCCTTCAAAAGCAATGTCTCCTGTTGACCTATCATAGATGTAGCAACTGTTTTGTCCAAAGTTAATATCATATCCATGATCAGCAAGATGACTAATGCTGAGCAGGTTATGCTTTAACTCGGTCACTAGGCAGACATCCTTTATTACAGGAGAAGGAGGATGACCAATGATACCATTACCTATAATGTGCCCTTTGAGATTGTTACCGAAGGATACGTATCCTTCTCTCTTCATCGATAGTGATGCAAAAAGATTTGCGTCTCCCGTCATATGTCGCAAGCATCCACTATCGAGAATCCACTTACTTTCAGTTGAGGAGGGAAGGTCCACCTACATCAAGAGTCGATGTGACCTTTGGTACCCAAGTTCTTGAGGGTCCTGAAAAGTTAGTCTTTGGGAACCAAGCATATATCCTTTTATCTACAAGTCTTCTAACTCTGCACTGTGGTGAGATGTGTCCATGTAATCCACAATAAGTACAGATAACATTCTTATTTATACTAGGAGCATGAGAATAATATCTATAAGCAACAGGATGAGGATGGACATGATGTGAAGAGTTAGCATGGTGAAGATGATTATGCATGGAATAAGTGGCATGGTGATGGTGTCTATGAGGCATAGAATGATGGTATTGTCTATGATGTGTGACATGCTGATATTGTCTAGATGGCATGGCATGATGATTTTGTCTATAGGGTATATGAGGACCTTGTCTATATGGCATTGCATGATGATTTTGTCTATATGGCATGGCATGATGATTTTTATGTGTGGAGTGATGTTGATTGTGTCTTTGTGCATGATGAGTGTGTACTGAGTGAGAATTGTTCTTACGTACACGTGGTTTGTGAAAGTTTGTGTATATAAATGCATGGTTATGTGCTGCATGAGAATGACGTGATTGACTAGCATGAGTGGTATTGTGCCCATGTGATTGGGTTTGAGGTTGAACAACCTGTTTACCCAATTTGGTTTCTAATCTTTTAGAAACAGCTTGCAGTTCATCAACCTTAATATTTAAGCCATATATCTTAGTCATGGAAATCTTGTGTCTACTTTTTTCTTCAGCAAGCAACGTGTTGAGTGTAGTGATTTCTTGAATTTGTTGCTCAATACGTGCTTCAGCATCATGCAAGCTTAATTTAAGCTTAGATACTTCATCAGTGTCATTAGTGGGTGACGTGTTTCTAACATTATCAAGAAGTAAAGAAATTCTTTGTATTTCATCTTATAGACTTTTGATTTTGTCCTTGGCATGTTTATATTTACCGATGACCTTTTTATAATCATCGAGTAAATCAGTGAAAGCATCGCCAAGTTCATCAAAAGAGAAGTCATCCAGAGTTTCGTTAGATACCTTGTTGGAAGTTGCCATCAGGCACACATTTGCTGTATCTTGAGGAGAGTCCCTTTCTTCCTCAGAGTCACTCGCTTCACTTTCATGCCAGATGCCTGTGTTGGCATATTTCTTTGATGAGTTCTTTTTGTATGGCTTCTCATAGCGGTTGCTCTTCTTCAGGAATGGGCAGTCTTTTCAGACATGTCCAGTTTTCTTGCTACCGTAACAAGTTGGTTCCTCTTCATCGTCTTCTTGAGATTCCTTCTTCCTTCGATTGAAGCGAAGGAATTTCCTGAAGTTGCGAACCATGAGAGCTTGGTCTTCATCATCTGAGTTATCTTCTTCGGTCTCATCATGATTAGCTCTTCGTTGATGAGCTTTGAGTACGATCTCCCTGGTCTTCGGAGCAGGCTCTTCGAAGTCCTTGAGGTCAAGCTCGTGAGTCATAAGCTTACCCATCAAGGTCTCCATTGACATTGTTGTGAGATCGTTTCCTTCTATGATGGCTGTCACCTTAGGGTTCCAAATCTTTGGTAGCCCTCTGAGTAGCTTACGAATCTTCTCGTGGTTTGAGTACTGCTTTCCAAGCGAGGATAGAGGATTGATGATGTCGAGGAATCTTGTGAACATTTGAGTGATCGTCTCACTTGGCTTCATCTTGAAAGCTTCGTATTCTTGAGTGAGACGGCTTATTTTGGATTCCTTGACCTGTGTGGTTCCTTCATGCGTCACTTCTAGAAGTCTCCATACTTCATGAGCAGTGGTGCATGTAGAGACCCTGTTGAACTCATTCCTGTCTATAGCACAGAATAAAGCATTAATAGCCCTAGCATCTAGACTTGCCTGTTTCTTCTCCTCGACAGAATATTTGTCGTGTGGTTTCTCAATGAGGTCACCATTGACAACTATTCTGGCGGGCTTTTTGTAACCGTCTGTGACGACAGTCCACAGGTCAAAGTCTAGAGACTTAAGATAGAAGCTCATCCTTGTTTTCCAATATGTGTAGTTAGTCCCATCAAATAGGGGAGGCCTATGAGTGGACTGACCTTCACCATGATTGGAAATCAAGGATTGTGTGGTTGCCATGTATCAGCTCTTAGGATGTTAGTCCTTATAAAGAGAACAGAGCTCTGATACCAATTAAAGAACAGTTTGGCAACTCTACAAGGGGGTGAATAGAGTTTATATAGAAAAAAGCCAATTAAAAATAATTCTTTCACCGATAATAAATAATCAGAGTAAAGTGCGGAAAATAAATGAAGAGCAGAAGAGCATACGCAAACACAGCGATTTTAACCTGGTTTCCCTCGTGGAGGACTAGTCTAGGCCTGAGAACTCTAGCTCAGGATTAAATCCACTATTTGTGAAATAGTAGTTTACAACCCGTGCCTTTTCTTCAGAAGAGCACGTCAACTTCTAACAGAGGATCGCAGTGGCGATTTGCTTGGAATTGTCCAAGCGACTTCTTCGACTCTTGCACAAGAATCCTAACTGAGAGATGCTGAGCACTCGAGACTTAGGAGGCTTGTGGCTAGTAGATGGGAAGGGTATGGCTTATTGAGCTTATAAGAGAGAATAGAAGAGAAGACTGGATGGATTGAAATGAGAGAATTCATGCCCTATTTATAGTGTTTTTATAGGCAGAATTCGGCCAGAATTCGGGTAGGAAATTTCAAAAATTTGGCCGTTGGACAACTAGCAACCAGCTATCCCTAAAATTAGGGTTCCTGATTTCTAGGGGACAGAGTTCGGCCCGAACTCTGTGTGGAGGCAGAGTTCGGCCCGAACTCTGTCTCCAGAGCAGAGAGTGGTTCTAAAGGGACCAGTGGGCAGTTTTTGGTTCAGTGGAGCTTGGGATTTTGGGTAGGTTATAGACTAAGTTCCAAGAGCTCAGCATGACTCAGAGTACACAAGTCTAGACTCAATAAAATTATAAAATACAGACTCCAGAACACACTGAGAGCCGGAGACTGAGCTGTCATCTGTCTTGAACTTAATGCAGTCGTCGTGTGTCGTATTGAATTAATACAAATATTATTTAGTCAATGTAGTCAATATTTGGTTGACTGTGACTTTGTGTCAACAAACTTTTGCCGAAATCGATTGATAACGGATGAAATGCAACGAACCTTTCAATTGATGGATTAACTTCTATTGAAGTGAATCCAAGAGTTTTGTTGGATATTTTCTTTCACTTTTTGGTTTTGATGAATGCGTCTTCGTGTTGGTATTCGATGATTGGTTTTCATTGGTCGCTTTCATCGCATTTTGCATTCATTTCGAATCTTGAGAGAAAGAGACCGAAGTATGCTAATAAATTATTGGTGCCAACGTTGGACGCATGAACTGTTCGTGAACGGCGCGTGAAGTCCCTCCTTCTCTCAACTAAGACTCATCTCGGTGAGTTGCTTCAACTGAACAAACATTGATCTGTACGCGTAATTAAAATGATCTCTAGTCTACTCTGTTGCCTCGTCCCTATGATCAATGATACCACAACAATAAAAGATAAGAGAAGATAATTGAATTGAATCAAATGCAAGATCATGTATTGCTACTCTATCTGCGCCATAAGAATGATCATATGTTCAGTTACTAAGTATGCTTGAAGAAATAAATGTGCATAAGTAAATCTGTAGACATGTACAGACAAACTTGTACGTGTTGAGATGAACAAGAAGGCACAAAATAAATGTGTCGTATATCTGTGCATAAGTAAATCTGTCTCATCTGATAGAACTGTTAGAGCATGCATTTGGTCTCGGATAACTTGTTAACAAGGAAATATTTGTCTCTCGGGTGGTATCTAGGGGCACCTAGAACCGCTTGGCCTAGGAGAGATTAGGGCCTCCATGTGAAAATGGGAGTCGATATCTGAGTCCTTAGCGACGAGCTGAACCAGAGAGTCACAGCGGCAAATTATGGGGATACCTCATGGAGCAACATGTAGAATAGGCCACCTGCTTGACCCAAATTACAAACTTCAATATCTGCAAGAATGAAACATGAGTTATTTTGCTATATAAATTGTGATAACTTGTTTTGTGCAGGGATAACTGTCGGTGATGGTAAGTTGCTTATGAAATATTCTACTATCATGTTCTTATGAATTATTAAAAAGAACCTAGACAAGTAGAAAGATCATTAGTAAATGTTTACTCCACATGTTGATTTAGTGCAAAGATTTGCGAGTTCGGCCAAAAGTCGCTCGCGAGTACATGATGTGTGCTGACCCACGTTGTGGGCATCCTTTTCAGAAAGCAAAGGAGACATGGGGATTTCAAGTGAGGCACTGAAGCTCATCCAGCCCAGTAGAGCTCGTGGATTACCTCGAAGCTTCTTTTTCTTTTCTGGTCAAATTGTAAGTTTCTTTTCCTTTGAAGGTGTCTTTTCATTTCCAGTATGTAATAAAGGGATATGATGTATGGACAATGCGGCTATTTTCAAAAGAGAGTTTTAAAGAGAATCATGTAGCCAAGATAAGGCAAATATGAGTTTGTAAAGCTTTGTACTTGTATTCCTATCAAGTTTATCAATAAAAGAAGTATTTTCATTTCAAATCTCTGTGTTCAATATTTGGTTTTCTCCAATAAATGGGTGCGTGCATGTGTTTTTGCTTGACTAGTTATTTTGTACAGGTACTTGGCCTTGTGCAAGCACAACTTAGGCTTGCACGACATCACGCCTTAGCGAGGATGAACGATCCTGCAGGGATCCAGGTGTAGAAGCATGGAAAATATCAGAATAATGGTCCATGCGGCTCCGGATACGAAGCCCATGCGGCTCATATGGGAGCTGTCTTATACGGTTCAAAGGAAGACTCTCAGTCTCATGCGGCTCGAGAGTGCATGCGGATCAGCAGGAATATGTGGCTTGATCGATGCCACATGTCCCCTTGTGATCCTTCCCTACAGCTGGCCCTTTGAATAGTGGCCTCATTTAATGCTCTGACACGATTTGACGGCTGTGGCGGCTCTGGCATAAAGTGTCATAATGGCTCTGCCATAATGACAGACTCTTCGGGAAAAGAAGAAGATCTTTGACCCGATCCGTCATAAATCCTAGGTTGCCACGTGGCAACATCTCATGCGGCTTAAATAGAGAACAGCTCCATGCGGCTCACTAAGAAGTCACTCTATATGACTAGCAGAAATCAGCCATATGCGGCCCACTGAGAGCTCAGTCCCTGCGGATCAATAAAATGCTAGCTCATGCGGCTCGCAAAGACTATGCATATGCGGCTCATTGAGAGTTCGTTCCCTGCGGCTCGATGAAGCATTGTCCTATGCGGCTCACGAAGAGTATCTTCCTGCGGTTCAAGTGTTGCCCATCCTATGCGGCTCTGGCAGGACCCACAATCAAAACACGTGGCATCGGATCAATCAAGGATTTAATCGAATCCTAACAAAAATATTTGACATCATCGTCATAATTACTAAGATCAGGGCATATCATTTATTATCAAGCTAATGGGACACGTGGCGAGCAATCAGACATTGGCATAATCAATCATGAAGATTTAAAGCAATTAGCATTAATTGCTCATAAGATACGGTGCAATCCGCATTAATGGCCTAGATTTATTGTAATAAGAATCAAGGGTTCAGATAGATTGAAGGAGCGCCGACATTCCAAACAAATGATCATTAGCAAACCCTAATGATCACATCCCACTTCTATAAATAGCCAGCATCATTCCCTTACAAAAACCCCCGGCAACTAGAGAATAAAAAAAAAAAGAGACAGATATACAGAGAGAGTTCCCCTCTTTTCAATAACCACAGAGAGAGAGAAGCCAGGAGAGCAACACGAGGAGAGCAAGAAGAGCATTCCTTCATCCACGCCAAGCAGATCTTCTCCGAGCCAAGACTGCATACCGATCGTCCAAGGAGTAAGACAGGGCTGCCGTCGCCTTCCCGAGCCTCTATCGTCACCCCCAGAAACTAAAATAAACAATTGTACTTAGACTGCTGTACCTAGGTTTTCGTCCCTAGGCTTTCTTTGTACAAGCGAGTTTGTATTGTGAGTCTAAGTTCAGTCCTCCCATAAAACTGTTCTGTACTTTTACAATCAATGGCAAACATGATGGCGACTCTGCAGGGGACTAACTTCTCCACGGCTGAGGAGTTGGTGACGCAATCGGATGCAGCCAAACTTGGCTCCACACAACAGAAGATGGTCGTCCGCTTCGACCAACAGGCGTTCGAAGAGATGCTCTCTGAAGGCAGTGCTGGCCCGATCTAGAAGCGCACCCGCACCATGAAGGCTCGCAAAGAGTGGAGGCCAAAATAATTTGCTCCTCCTCAAGTCTTCGATGAGATACCCTCTGTTGCTCAAAACGGCGAGAAGGACTCTCCTGCGGCCCCACTTCAGACCGTAGACAACTCTGCTGTCCCCAAGTCCGGCAGAAAAAAGTACTATGATGCTGGACTTGCAAGGGCAAAGAGGAACTCTACGCGATCCGAGCCGCAGAAGGGTATTAGCCACAGGAAGAAAGCCCATGCGGCTACATCCGCCAACCGCATGAAGAAAACTCATGCGGCCACATCTATCAGCCGCATAACTTATGCGGCTACAGTTGCCAACCGCATGGATGAGACTCATGCGGCTATCAAAGTCAATCGTTTGCAGAAAACCCATGCGGCCACAGATGCCAACCGCATGCGGCCAGCCTGCACGGTCGTGACTCCTAGCCGCACAAGAACTCAGTCGACGACAAAAGACAACCGCATGCAGACAGCCTGCACGATTTCCAATCCCAGCCGCATAGCATCCGCTCCAGGCTCCTCTCGATCAGTTTTCGACCGTCTCTCGTACGGTCCGAACCCTGATGATTCTCCAGACTCTGTGGTATTCAACTTGGACTCTTCTTATTATGCACCCACAGGTTCTAAGAAGAAGAAGTCCAGGGCAGCGCGGGCTCATCAAGCCCAGACAGCTGCCCCAACCTCTGACTATCGGGGCATCCCGCTAATTATCACGCGGGCCTCTGATGGGAAGTTGTATAGAACCACTCAAGTCCAGTCCCCAGCGGCAAACGGACAAAGTGGTTCCTCTGACCTGCGTAAGGCTGTCCTCCACAAACGCAAGGAAAGAGAAGGGGCCTCGGCGTGCAAAGAGTCTACACATGGACGTCACTGCACCCAGATCATCGTCAACTGCTGCTGTAACAACACGGCAATGACGGAAGATCGACCGTCCGTCTTCCAAAGACTACAACATCCGAGCTCGGAGGACGAAGCACCTCCTATTGCCTCCTGCAATTCCACGCAGAAAGTCCCTGCCGAGGGGAAAGGGAAGAAGACAAGCATCTCCAGCCCAAAAATATCAACCACTATAGCTAAGAAATTGTCAGCTAAACGGTTGCCCTCCACCGGAGTATACCAACACACCCGTTCGAAGACAAAATCTGCTGCAATGGGAGATTCATCGTCCGCACCGATGAGGGTCGAAGGAGCTGGGGGTAGCACTCCTCCGAACATCCACAACAATCTGATGTTTTAAGGAGACGAGTCCGGAGAAACAACTCTCCCATCAGGTGCAACAGATGCTGATGTCCTCGAGGACATCCGTGACTTTCAAGATGAAGCAAGCTCCGAAGCTGGGGGTACTGTTCCTTCTGAATCCGAACCCGAAGAGAATATTTTCACCTACCCCGATGATTTCTCGATGTATGGGTACGATTCGGAGGGCGCACCCTCCACCGTCCCTTTCGTCACTCCTCACGTAAGGACGGTATTCATGACAGACAACAATCAAGGTGGCTCCAATGATCGCCAACGCATCGACACTTTGGAGGCCATACTGCACGCCTTGGTCAAGTCTGTAGATGAGATCAAAGCGGCGCTTCCTACTCTGTAGGGAGTGACAACTGGCCAGACAAGTGCGGGTCCCCCAATCAACGTAGATTCAAATTCGGCGGCACCGAACCCGGGCAATAATCCTCTCGAAGTAACGGCTCCGACTGCGACAGATGAGAACCGAGAAGTAAGGAGAGAAGTTCAAGAGCTCCGAGCCATGTTCCACGCCCAAGAAAACTCTCAAGACTTCAGAATACGGCAACCATATCCTGCTGAATGGAGGGATGTTCCATTCCCACCAAGATATAAGTCGTTCAATATCAACCCCTATGATGGCAAGACCTCAGCAAGTCGATATATTACTTACTTCGAGGTCACCACCGACCATCTGCTCCATGATGACGCTATCCTCATACGGTTATTCATCGGGGCATTGGAAGGAGTCGCCTTCGACTGGTACCGCAACCTGCCGGACAATTGCATCCACTCCTTCGCTGGCTTCAAACGCTTGTCTTGGAGAGGTTTTACGAGGTAGGGCAGGACGTCACAATGTCTACCCTCATGGACGTCATCCAAGGAGAGAAAGAGCTGACGAGGAATTATATTGAACGGTTTTGCCAAACCGCAATGAAGTTACCATCTGGCAATCCTGATTCTTCCCTGATTGAAATTTGCCAAAAGAGACTACTTCCAACAATTAGTCTCTGGATGGGCGAAAGTCAATTCAAGGACTGGAAGGCTTTTATCATCAGTGCTACAAGTGTCGAAGAACGATTGAAGAAGGCCCGCCAGCTAGGGTTACATATCTCAGAGGCAGAGAACAAGGGCAAGCGTCCCAGCACCAACACCGACAATGGGGGTAGCCCCTCCAACAATCGGGACAACAGAGGCAAGCAGGCTATGGTGGCCGACACGGCCCAGAAGCCCGAGTCACAACCAACAGACAAACAATGGCCTCAAATCACTTACTCTTTTGAGGACGGTCACGTCAAGCCTATCTTGGACATGCTCATACAAGGAGATAGAATTCAGCTCCCTCCGCCAAGACGGGAGCCTCGACCGGCTGACTTAGAGAACCCAAAATTCTGCCATTACCACCGTTACGTCCACCATGCTACACACGACTGCTACCAACTGAAACGGTACATCCAAAACCTCATCGATTCAAATGCTCTAGCCATCGATTTTGAGGAGGTAACCGTAGCAGCCAACATGGTATCCGTATAATTCGGCAGCTTCCTGCCAACAGAGACTCAAGACGGTGTTATACCCATCCCTCTGGCAACGATGGAAATTGCTAATCTTCTGCCTGCTCGAGATCAAGCTGCCAATCTTGTACCTCTCACTACATAGCGAGGAGAAATTATGTGGGTCCATCCGGACTTGGTCCACGAGGTGACTCAGCCCACAACGAAGAAGAGAAGCGGAAAAGTCAAATCCTGTCGTACCGTCTCGGCAAATGAAGAAGAAGTCACGGCCGTTGTTACTCGATCTGGAGCACAACCTCAGCCCATGGCTAAGAACCCGACTGATGATCATCCGCCCACTTCTACTGATACTCCGGGACCGGCTCAGCCTTCGACGACCGACAAGCCTAAGCCGAAGGAGACTCGCTTCGACAAATCCCTCTGAAAGGAGACACCTCAGGGGCTTGAGAGGCCCTACAACTTCGACATCTTGGCACAATTGGCCAATACATCGGCCAAATTGTCCTTATACGAACTCCTAAGGCTCTCAAAGGATGTCCGTACAGCCTTGAGTGATGTACTCCAAAATGCCGATGCGTACTTGGCTCAGGTCAACCTCACGGGAGATAACCAACCTCCAAATCTCCAAGATAGTGCGTGTACGGGAGCGATGCCCAATATCGTCTTCTCTTCGCAGGATATGCTCATCAAAACTAACATGCACGATCGCCCGTTATACTACACTGGATACATTGGCGACGTAAAGGTGGACTGAATGCATATTGATCCTGGGTCTTCCATAAGCATCATTCCGAAGGGTCTGCTACATCATCTTCGTATTCCGATGCATCGTCTGACGCCTACAAGCACCGCCATTAGTGGTTTCAATTCGGGCAGGAGCTACCCAATCGGGAAGATCCGTCTGAAATGCCAGATTGGCGATCTCCAATAAGAAGTCACCTGCTACGTCATAGACGCCGACACTTCTTACAACATCCTTTTGGGGCGGCCTTGGATACACGATTACATGATCGTACCTTCCACGCTGCACCAATGTTTCAAATATGTCGATAAGCATGGCTTTGTGAGGACGAAATTTGCTGATATCGATCCCTTCAAGGGGGTCGAATCTTATTACTCAGACTCATGTCTGTACGAAAAATCGAAGAAGCACCTGGTCGAAGAAGATGTGCAAGCTCATACCAAGACAGCCACAGGATCAGAAGAACCTCTGACAATCCACCTCCAGGCTCGCAAACCAGGCAATTTTGTACCCCTCACGGCCACTCTGCGTAAGGACGCAATCAGCCTCTCGGCACAGGAAGAGCAATTGAGAATCCGGCTACCAAGGTCCGGTCAGGCGCCGAGACCCACACCGGGGCCACTTACCATCAGACTGCCAAGAGTCGTTCCACCCCAAACGGAGAAACTCAATCCCTCCGATAGGCCACTGACAATACGCCTTCCCAAGAAAGGTCATCATCCCGATACAAGGTCTGACACTTCTAGCGAACCAGCCACCCCTCACTCCACATCGAGTGCCAGATTGGGGGTTGCTAGTCTACCGACAACCCCACGCTCTGCTCCGTCAGTTGAACCTCTGAAGATCAAGCTGACTAGGACGCCCTCTCAATCTTCATTTACACAGGGGGTACCAGAAGAGGAACTAGAGCTAGCCAAGTATGTGGCTGTCCACACTGATGTTCCCTCCGCAGATGATGTAATCCCGCTAGAAAAGATACCTTACTTCATCAATAAAGGGTTATCTTTGAACTACACCGAGCTCAATAAGCTATGTACAATGTATGCTATGGAACACGGTATAGGCACTCACCTACACACACAGGTGAAAAATGTGTACACCGCTATCCAACTTACTCCAGTAGAAGATGCTTACCGAATAATCGAGGGAGGGGATCACCCAATCATCTTCGGCCGGACAAACAACCCGCATCCCCTCGCCATGAAAGAAGTCGACCTCGGGTCAGATGCTGGAAGACTGCCTCTGTATCTCTATAGCCCTCAATCCAAGTATCTCATGCAGAAACAGGGGTATGATCTAGAGACGACGCCAGGACTGAACTACGGCACTGGGCGACGATTACCTTTGAAGTCGCCAGCCCCGGCGGGCAAACCACGGAATTACTATAACAAAACTCGATGCGGTTTAGGGTATGTAACGCCTACTGCGACCCCTAAAAGTTCAGATGAAGAATGCGACTGGCGGTCACATTCAACCGGATCACCAGCTTCCGACTCGGATACCAGCATCGGAGATGTATTCAGACAAGTCATGTCAGTCAATATGGCATTCACCGACGCTTACGAGGAAGACGAAGACATCCCCGAAATCCTCGAGCTTGAGCCATGGGCCCAACAATTGGACGCACAATGGGAAAAGCAGTTCGAACTGAGAGAACCTCCTACTGAAGATGAGGTCGTACAAGTGGATCTCGGCAGCGAATCTTCTCCAAAACCGATTTTCATCAGTAAGAGCCTGACTGACGAAGAACGGGAGTCACTGCTAGAACTTGTCAGAGAGTACATTGATGTGTTCGCCTGGAGCTATAAAGACATGCCAGGGTTAAATCCTGACATCGCTCTCCACAAACTCAATATACGGCCAGATGCAAAGCCAGTCAAGTAGCAACAGCGACGCTTCCGCCCGGGCATCATGGACACGATCGAAGCCGAGGTCAATAAACTGATAGCCACCGGCTTCATTCGTGAAGAGCAACATCCAGACTGGGTCGCCAACATAGTACCCGTCCTCAAGAAGAATGGAAAGATTCGAATCTGCATCGACTTCCGCAACCTGAACGAGGCGTGCCCCAAAGATGAATTCCCCCTCCCCATCACAGACATCATGATCGATAACACATGCAGCTTTGAACGTATGTCATTCATGGATGGATTCTCGGGGTACAATCAAATCAAGATATCTCCCGAAGACGAAAAGCACACATCATTCCGAACACCGATTGGCACGTACTGCTACACAGTCATGTCATTCGGTCTAAAGAATACAGGCGCTACATATCAGCGAGCCATGAGTATCATTTTTAGAGAACATTTGCGCAAGACGGTGGAATGCTATGTCGACGACATCGCCGTCAAGAGTCGCTGTAAGGAAGACCATCTTCAGGACCTGAGGACGGTATTCGACTTGATGCGAGCCCACAATCTGAAGATGAACCCTACGAAATCGTTCTTGGGCGTATCCAGCGGGAAGTTCTTGGGCTTCATCATCACTGCACAGGGTATCCATGTAGACCCCGAGAAAACAAAAGCGATCATGGAGATGGCTCCCCCGAAAAATCTCCGCGAACTTAGAGGCCTCCAAGAAAGGCTAGCTTACATCAGGAGGTTCATTTCTAACCTCTCCGGACGCTGCCGACCATTCACACATCTCATGAAGAAAGGAGTCTCATTTGTATGGGACGAGGAATGCCAGCGTGCTTTCGACAGCATCAAGGAATACTTATCAAATCCTCCAGTTTTGGTGTCCCCGGTCCCTGGAAAACTATTCCTGCTCTACGTACGAGCAATGGAACACTCCCTTGGTGCCCTGCTGGCACAAAACAATGACGTAGAGCACGAACAGGCCATATATTACCTCAGCCGAATGATGATTGGTCCGGAACACCGATACACCGCTGTAGAGAAGGAATGCCTCGCCCTGGTGTTCGCCATTCAAAAGACGCGGTACTACGTCACAGGGCAAACCATACATGTGATCTCCCGAGTCAACCCTCTCAGAGTCCTCATGACTAAACCAGGGGCACTTAGTTCTCGCCTCGCTACATGGGCAATATTGTTGTCCCCCTATCATATGATCTTTGTCCCACAGAAGGCTGTCAAGGGTCAAGCCCTGGCAGACTTCTTGGCAGCCCACCCAGGATCGGAGTCATCCAGAATATATGAAGAGATCCCAGATGAGGTCGCCGATTCGAATACAGCCACCCACGATAACATATGGCGGATGTTCTTCGATGGCGCTTCAAGAATCGGACCCAAGGGAAACATTGTCGTTGGGGTCGGGGTGGTATTGATGTCTCCTACTGGGCTGGTGATCAATCGCGCCTACTCCCTCACAGAACCCTGCTCCAACAATGTGGCCGAGTATAACGCTCTGGTCATTGGCCTCCAACTCACAAGAGAACTGGGGGTAGAATACCTTGAAGCATACGGCGATTCCCAACTAATAGTCAATCAGATCCGGGGCTCGTACGAAGTCTGCCACGAAGACATGATCCCTTATCACTAAATAGCAATTGACATCATCTCGTCATTTGAGGGGTTCTTCATCGAACATGTCCCCAGACTCCAAAACATCGAAGCTGATGCCCTAGCTGGTCTTGCCGCTTCCCTAGCAGTTCCAAACTATGATCGCCAATCAGTGGATGTGATAGGCCACGAACTGGTCTGTCCGAAGAACAATGTGCAATTCGTGGCAAGTTGTTCCGCCCAGATGATCGATGATGCCCCGGACTGGAGACAACCATTCATCGACTTCGTCGTCTACGACATCCTCCCTGAGAACCCAAAGGAAGCTACTTCTGTCAGATGGCGTTCTCTCAGGTTCTTCTACGATACGGAGACGAGGATGCTGTATCGCCGTTCCTATGACGGATTATTACTCCGGTGCCTGTCGAACGCAGAAGCCAAAAAAGCCGTACGAGAAGCTCATGACGGTGTCTGCGGGGCCCATCAGCCCGACCCAAAACTACAAGATCGCCTTCGCCGAATGGGCTACTACTGGCCCAAGATGGTGGCAGACGCGATAGACTATGCCAGAAAATGCAAAGCTTGCCAAGTCCACGCAGACTTTATTTACCAACCATCGAAGTTTCTACATTCGACAGTGGCATCCTTGCCATTCGAAGCATGGGGAATGGATATCATTGGCCCATTCACCCCACCTTCCTTCCGAGGACATCGCTTCATACTTGCTATCACTGATTACTTCTCCAAATGGACGGAAGCTGTCCCACTCGCAGAAGTTAAGACTCCAAACGTGATCAGCTTCCTTAAGCATCACGTTATCTACCGCTTTGGATTACCACGAAGGATCATCCATGACAATGGTCCACAGTTTCTAAGCCACGCATTCTATCGGTTCTGCGATAAGCACAGCATTTAGAATGTCGCTTCGACACCGTACAACCCGGCAGCAAATGGGTTAGCAGAGGCATTCAACAAAACGATCATCAAACTCCTCAAGAAGTTTGTCTCCTCCAACAAACGTGACTGGAACGAAAAGCTCGGCGAATGCTTATGGGCTTATCGCACCACAGTTCGAACAGCCACCGGGAATACACCATTCACCCTGGTGTACGGGAGTGAGGCAGTCCTCCCATTGGAGACTCAAATTCCTTCACTCCGCGTCGCCCTCACCTATCAATTGACAACGGATGATAACTACCGACATCGACTACAAGAGTTGGAGGCCTTAGATGAAAAACACCTCCTAGCTCAGCAAAGGATCGAGCTATACCAAGCACGCATCTCAGGAGCCTTCAACAAGAAGGTTAAAATCAGAACATTCCAAGTTGGCGATCTTGTGCTGGCAGTCCGGAGGCCAATGGTCATGACTCACAAGACCGCCGGCAAGTTCCAGCCAAAATGGGAAGGTCCATTTGTCATCGAGGCCGTGTTCTCCAACGGTGCCTACCGCCTCGCCAAGCAGAACGGAGACTTGCTCATGTTGCCCGTCAACGGTAAGTTCCTGAAGAAATACTATATTTAAACATCATTCTCCAGATCACCGAGTCATGTACCCTTTTAGTACCACTGAACTCTCATCCACCCTATTTCAAATCATCGAGTCATATACCCTTTAGTACCACTGAACCCACAACATTTCAGATTATCGAGCCATGCACCCGCTGGTGCCGCTGAACTCTCACTCCCTCAATATTTTAAATTACCAAGTTATGTACCGGTTGGTGCCTCTGAACTTACATCCCGGTCACTCCTTCAGATAGTAAGTCACGTATGATTGTACCTCTGAACTTTCTTCTTGGAAGAGATCCTCCCTCATGATCCACTACCCGCACTCCCAGTGCACAAAAAGGGTAGTCGATCCACCAATTTCCGAAACGACCATGTCCTCGTTACCTCTGAGTCGTCTTCACTTCCACCAAAAACAAATCGCCCCCTCGCATAGAACTTCTACGTTCTCCTACCTCTGAGTCGTTCTATGTACCCACTTTTCATTGAGCCCACTCCTGTCATGTCCTCATTACCTCTGAATGGGAAGGCTCCGTCGAAGAAATCGTCATATTTGTCATGTCCACATTACCTCTGAGCAAGTATGCCGGCCCTCTTTCAACCTATTATCTGTACCCACAACCGGAGTACGACAAGGATGATAGGTCCACAAATGTCCTCTGTTGACCACAAATATCCTCTGTTGACCACAAATGTCCTCTGTTGACCACAAATATCTGCTATTTACTACAAATAGCTTCCGTGAAGTCTTCCCTGCCATGTTCTCATTACCTCTGAGCAGGAAGATTTCACGGTAAAACCATCACGTTTGCCATGTCATCATAACCTCTGAGCAAATGTGATTGGTTTCCTTTTATCCCATTATCCGTATCCTAGACCAGGGTACGCCAAGGATAATGGGTCCACAAATATCTCCTGTAAAGCTTCTTAGCATAAATCCACCATCTTACCATGCCCCGGGAGCCCAGCTGCTCTACGGCATTCCTTCCCCCAACACCAAGAACACCCATGACCACTTTGCCATGGCTGCTCCAAACATCCAAACTTGTTATCCGTACCTAAAGCCAAGGTACACCTAGGGTAACAGGTCCACAAATAATCCCCCAGCAAGTCCGGTTCCATAAACACCGTAAGTACAAGAAAAAAAAGATGAGTTGAAACATGCTCATTTATTCAAAAATCAAAGGGCTACATCAGCGGGGATCACATCCCTTACAAAAATTAAAAGAGAAAAGAAAAAAGAAGACAGAGGACGGATCACTGCTCTAGAGCACATAATTCTATGAGACGGTCCTTTATCAAGGCAACAGACCGCTCAAGCCTCTGTTTGGCTCGACGCTCCGCCTCCTGGTTCAGCACCGCCGCATCCTCCAGATGAGCATGGGCTTGCCAGTTGTCCTCAAACTTCTTGAAGGCCCGCTCCAGGTTGACAGAAGATCGAAAAACCCTCTCGGCCTCCAGAGCAATCGACTCCTGTTCTGCATGAGCAGCCTCCCGCTCTGACTCTAAGAAGGCCAACTCCTGCTGGAGTGCGAGAATCCGCTCCTTCGTGTCAGCTATTCCACAAGAGGCAGATTCTTCCCGAGCCCTACAAGCCTGACTCCGACGACCCAGTCGGTCATAGGAGACGGAGAACTTGTCAAGGTCCCCCTACACAGCCGGCCCGGCAGTTTCTCGAGCGAGCTTGATCCTGTCCCGAGCAGCAACCAGGAAGCCCCGCTCCCGTTCGATCGCAGCAGGCAAGCCAGCCTGCCGTACTGCCAGCAGTTGGGTCACAAGCTGGTCAGCCTCTGTCAGCTTGGGCTCCAGGAACGCGGCTAACCCCACTCCGCCATGAAGACCCTTCAGAGTGTCGATTTGACCCCGAGCGCCCCGCAGAGACAGAGAAAAAGGGATTCTCCGTTCCACGGCAGCGTTTACACCCCTCCCTAAGTGACGATAGAAGCTGTCAACCACATCCTGTGTCACCTCGTTCAAAGCCTCCGAGGAAGCCGGTGTCAACGGGAGTGTGGCTGGTAGCGCGAAAGAAGACGCGACAGAATCTGCCGCTCCTGCTACAAGAGAAACCAACTCTGCACGGAAGGACGCTTGAACATCGGCCAATTCCTCTTCAGCGGCCCGCAGAATTTGGATGCTCGGCAGAGTCGATAAGTCGATCTCCGGAGCCGTATCAGCAGCCGAAGACGAGGCCGGGGCCAGCACTAACTCCATCCCCATCTGCCCAGAGCTGGCAGGATGTCCCTCAACATGCGATGACGAAGGAAAGGAAATGCTCCTTTCGCCCAGATCACGGCAGACCGGGCCTTCCCCGAAAACATCTGCGGCGGGAGGTAAAGGGTCAGGACCTGCAGGGCCAAGGCAACCATAAATCGACTTGACCCGAAGGATATGTTGATAGAGCAAATAAGCCCCCTCGGTGGTCAATATGTGGCTCAGCTTACCAGTAGAGGAGTGTGGAGGCTGGGGTTCGCCTACAGCCATCACAACCTCTTCACCAACAGCCTCCGAGTCAAGAATAATAGACTCATCCGCCCTTGCATCCTCAGGAGGAGATGCACCAAGAATGGCGTCGTCTTGCTGAAGTTCAGCAATCCCGGAGACAGGCCCAAATAAACTTTCATCACCCCGGGCTGGGGCCTCAGCGGCTTGGGAATCCTCGGCCGTCGCTGAGAGAGCCCCCGCAGAGAGAACCGCGGTACACATGTCGCTAATCAAAGCAGCAGGGGCCGGATTAACTACTGGGGCAGTGGATGGTTCAGGAGAGCCTGGTTCGTCAGACACCTACAAAGAAAAATGATCAAGTCATATCCCCGAGAAGAAGAAAACAACAACAAAGAGAAGGCTCCGACTCACCTCTGGAATGGCGTCTACATCCTCACCCTTCTCCGTAATAAGCAGCCTACGGGGACCGACCGCCGCTTTCTTTACAAAAAAAGTTACCCCTCCGCCAGTGGACTTACGCCTGCCTCGCTTACGTGAGGGACCAGGCATGACGGGCGGTAGATCTACCCGTACCACCTCCGACACAGATGGTAACTGGTCCACTGCTTCATCAAATACAGCCGACGGTTGATCCATCACCATGTCACCTGCCATGACGGGAGATTGACCCGCCATTGTCTCGTCATCCGAAGAAAGGGAGTCCCCATCATCCCGCTCGTTGTCTTTCTCAATTGTGTCGAAGGACTCGGAATCGGGCGAAGGAACTCTATTTGTCCCTTTCTTCTTCGCTTTCGACGTCGTAGCCTTCTCCGCCAGACGAGTGCCCACAATGAAGCTAATCCTCGAGTCAAAATCGAGGGGAGGAGGGTTCGCCGTAACATGATATAGGGCCGCCATATGCAGGATTTCCCCTATCACGTTTGCGGCAGGGACCAAGAAGCTAGCCCGAGTATGACAGGTGTCATAGTAGCTCCATGCCCTAATACCATCAAGAATGTTACCTTCAAATCCCAGGTGAGAACTGGGGCGCCCGAGGAATAGCTGACTATACCCAAATTTACGGACAAACCTACTAGGCAAGTAGGGCTCCAAGTACACAATGTTGCGATTCCGGTAAACTAGATGCGCCGGGCAAATATTACGCAGCCAGAAATGCATCTTTTCAGGCAAGAAATGAGAAGGTCCAACCCCATCAACATGAACACTCCTCACCTCTTGATCAGTGAAACGAGGAACGGACACGAAGAAATTGTACCCGTCCACCCTTGCCAGCATCCTCCGACACGCCGGCATGGTACTACATTCCCAAGGTTGGTGGTGATAATTAAAAAGAAATGCATCGTCATCTGTAACGCCATCTCCCGTCCCAGGCCTCATCAAGGACTGATAATACAGCAATAGCCATCCCAGCAAGTAATGATAAGGCAATTCTACACGTTCGAAATCCATTGCCACGTCACGAGCAATGACCTTGGACGAGAAGGCGCGGAGACCATGCTGAATACTGCACACCATGGCAGGAAGAAGAGCCAGCCTGACCCCAAAGGCCAACTTTACGGCAGGAAGAATGAAGTGGCGGCTGATCCTCTCAATAGAACCTGCCCCTTCTGAGACCACGCAAGTGCGTAGCCATACCATTAAAAACCCGGCCAAGAGTGCCTTCTCTGACAACCGTCGGGTACCATAACAAAAGTAGCTGAAGGAGTCAATTTGGCTCCCGAACCTGTCACTTTTAGACTTCGACCTCCTAGCGGTCGACACCAAGGCCTCTACTTCCCTAGGAGTTAAATGATCTCGAGAAGTAACCCGGCCAGCCGCGCTAAATTTGAAAAGGTACGCGACCCAACATTTAGTATGGGGAGAGTCCCCTTTCGAGCTGTCATTTTTCTGGATAGTCGTCCGGTGACAGGTGCTATGATGGCATAATAGTTCTTGATATACGGCTACGAGACCGGGGAATCGTCGATCCAAATCTTGGAGCTCCTCATTCGTTGGAGTCTACACTTCGAAGGGTTCATCCCCCCCAGGGGAGCTTGGAGACAGCATACATCTCATGAAGAGCGAGCCCCAATTCTCCAACAGGGGTAAAAAAGGTCCCCGTCCGGTGATTGTACATCTCCAGAAGGGCCATGAACAGTGGCTTATTAACGGGCAACCCGTGGCTGGTACCCCGGATAGCGTCATAAAGGTTGACTCCCCGTAAAAATTCTTTGTACTTCCGTAGAATCCATGAGGTCAGATTAGCCCACGGGGGAATGGGGTGTAACCAACTCGGCAGTACCAACCTGCCAACAGGATAGGACCCTTTACGAGCAAGCTGACTGAGGAACGTATCAGCCTGGGAGAATGAAAAGTTAGGACCGGGGGTGTTGATAAAGGTACCCGGAACTAACCACGTCATGGACCGACTGGCCGGATCCTTGACCATGCGCACTGACCCAGTGGCTCTGTTATAACGGATGTTACCGACAAACATCCCCGGTCGGGTTGGAGTGAGGGTGTCCGGCATCTGCCTGTCCAAAACGATCATATTGAACCACTCAAAAGGGAAATGGCGCTTCATAATAGGGATGTGAATTGGCATCCCGTCCAGGTCAAAATCCCAACTCTCGAAAGCATCCAGCACTCGAGAGTTTTCTATGACCAACGCATCCCCAAAGAGGAAGACCGATTTCAGATACTTCCCATCAGACTGCCCGGAGCTTATCATGTCACCAAGGAATTGAAAAGATTGAACCCTGATAGCATTTAGTCGCTCCAAAGGTTCGTCAACAAGTAACTGTTCGGACACTTGACGAACTAAGTCATCCCGATGCACGCCCGATGCAAACTGACGCGAGCCTACCATAAGTTCCCCCGCAGGATTCACGGGCAGATTCACTGAAGAAAAGGCAAAAGAAATAAAGTCAAAAAGATAGCTGAAACACAAAACTACATGATGTTTATACGGCTCAGTATAGCCTCATGCGGCTCGGTTTAAACAGGTTGGTACAGATCAGCCCAAATGAGCTGATGCGGCTCAATTTGAAAAAGCCCATGCGGTCCAGTACGAATAAGCTTATGCGGTTCCGCCGGAAAGGAACTCATGCGGCTCAGTGCGGAGGAATTTATGCGGTTCGAAGGGAGTGTAGACAAATATGGTCCGATTTGAATAAGCTTATTCGGCGCAAAAAAGCTTATGCGGCCCGGCGAAGATGAGTTTATGAGCTTATGCGATTCAGTTCGAGATGTGCTTAAACGGCTCAGTTTGAAAGAGCTCGTACGGTCCAAATCCTGATTAGCTTATGCGGCCTTGATAAAGAAGTAGTTATGTAACCACTGTCATGCGGCTCAAACCTGGGTCATACCCCATACGGCCCGAGCATGAGTCGGACACACAGCATGCTTTGGAATATAGGCTCGCGCATAAAATATGCGACGTAGCCATGGCGGTTCATATTAAGGAATCCTACCAGCAATAGGCGGGTGGACGTCGGGGTAAAAAGCAGGCACGCCAGCCGCCGGAGGAGCCGCCATGTTCGTCGCCGCAGTCGATGAAGACGCGGCCTTCTTGCCCTTCGCTGCCGCAGAAGATGATGCGGCCTTCTTGCCCGTAGCAGCAGCAGCTTTCTTGGGAGCCATTGTCGATCGTTGAAGGAAGAAGACGAAGAGCAAAGACGGCAATAGGGAATTCGAGCAGAGAGAGAAGGTAAAGAAACCCCCAAGAGACTAAAAGACTCCTATTTATAGGCGAAAGAGATCCATAAAAACAAACAGACGTCTCGGATTACGCGCCGCCTCAAAAGATAAAGGCAAAACGCTTCGGTCAAGGCAAAACTAACCCTTGGGATCCTCCCCCAAAAAGACGGTGTTAATTCAAATCAAGGGCATTTAATGAAGATTTGCACACGTGATCAGGATACGTGGCAAAGAGCCTATACGGACAGATGAATCTATGCGGTTGGGACACTTATGCGACATGAATGGGACCATGCTTCTTATTCAAAGTGTTTCAATTTTGCAAATTGAAAACTTTGAAGGGGGTCCTGTAGAAGCCTGGAAAATATCAGAATAATGGTCCATGCGGCTCCAGATACGAAGCCCATGCGGCTCATATGGGAGCTGTCTTATACGGTTCAAAGGAAGACTCTCAGTCTCATGCGGCTCGAGAGTGCATGCGGATCAGCATGAATATGCGGCTTGATCGATGCCACGTGTCCCCTTGTGATCCTTCCCTACAGCTGGCCCTTTGAATAGTGGCCTCATTTAATGCTCTGACACGATTTGACGGCTGTGGCGGCTCTGGCATAAAGTGTCATAATGGCTCTGCCATAATGACAGACTTTTCGGGAAAAGAAGAAGATCTCTGACCCGATCTGTCAGAAATCCTAGGTTGCCACGTGGCAACATCTCATGCGGCTTAAATAGAGAACAGCTCCATGCGGCTCACTGAGAAGTCACTCTATATGACTAGCAGAAATCAGCCATATGCGGCCCACTGAGAGCTCAGTCCCTGCGGATCAATACAACGCTAGCTCATGCGGCTCGCAAAGACTATACATATGCGGCTCATTGAGAGTTTGTTCCCTGCGGCTCGATGAAGCATTGTCCTATGCGGCTCACGAAGAGTATCTCCCTACGGTTCAAATGTTGCCCATCCTATGCGGCTCTGGCAGGACCTACAATCAAAACACGTGGCATCGGATCAATCAAGGATTTAACCGAATCCCAACAAAAATATTTGACATCATCGTCATAATTACTAAGATCAGGGCATATCATTTATTATCAAGCTAATGGGACACGTGGCGAGCAATCAGACATTAGCATAATCAATCATGAAGATTTAAAGCAATTAGCATTAATTGCTCACAAGATACGGTGCTATCCGCATTAATGGCCTAGATTTATTGTAATCAGAATCAAGGGTTCAGATAGATTGAAGGAGCGCCGACATTCCAAACAAATGATCATTAGCAAACCCTAATGATCACACCCCACTCCTATAAATAGCCAGCATCATTCCCTTGCAAAAACCCCCGGTAACTAGAGAATAAAAAAAAGAGACAAATATATAGAGAGAGTTCCCCTCTTTTCGATAACCACAGAGAGAGAGAGAAGCCAGGAGAGCAACACGACGAGAGCAAGAAGAGCATTCCTTCATCCACGCCAAGCAGATCTTCTCCGAGCCAAGACTGCATACCGATCGTCCAAGGAGTAAGGCAGGGCTACCGTCGCCTTCCCGAGCCTCTATCGTCACCCCCAGAATCTAAAATAAACAATTGTACTTAGACTGCTGTACCTAGGTTTTCGTCCCTAGGCTTTCTTTGTACAAGCGAGTTTGTATTGTGAGTCTAAGTTCAGTCCTTCCATAAAACTGTTCTGTACTTTTACAATCAATGACAAACACCAGGCAAGGCGGATGACCCTAGCGGGATCGGGGCGTCAAATAGAGTATAGCACGACCCTATCGTTGCATTGCCCAGTATAGGCCAAGGTATCTTTGTAAAATCCAGTTTTCCAAATGAGGGTAATTTTGAAAGTTTGTAATTTTGGTCTTTTAATAATGATATTTAAAACATGATATGATTTTTGGTAATTTTTTATCATTTAAAACTATTTTAAATCATGACTTATGATTTTGGTGTTTTGATAGTGTAACTTTGGAGACTGGTTGACCTAGAGCCTAACCATGTTATTGGAATACTTATTTGGTAATTTGTCAATTTTAGGATTAATTTAATTTAATATATTTTATTAGGAATTTAAAATGATTTATTTGAATGGTGTGATTTAAATACTAGTTTATTTATTGCCATATGATTTTGGTTAGCCTAACCTAGATTGGACCTAAACTAGATTAGTCATAACTAGATTAGTTAGCCACTTTGAGTTTTAGTTAGTATTGATTACATAGGTTTAAGTCAAGTTTAGTTAAATAGAGTGATTTGCAAATGGACTAGGAAAGAGCCCTAGAATCTAGGCCACTCATTAGTCATGATGCATTGCTAGCCCTAGGATGCATCCTAGAAACCCTAACCTAACCTAGTAGCCGGCCAAGACCCCCCCTTGCCTATATAATATCCTTTTAGGAAATTGAGCCTCTTTTCAATAGTTCATCATTTTTCCTAAAGACAAGGTGAGCCTACACTTCATTTCTCTATAGATTAATCAATAGAGGTCTATTTTCATTAGAATTTCTTCCATAGCACTCTAATTACTGTTCTACTATAGTTTGTGGAGTCACATCACATGTTTGGGACAATTTGAAGGATTTGGGTGGCTTTTGGAGAGCTCATTTGAAGAAGCTTTTTGTGTTGAAGAACACATATAGGTAAAATCCTATTCCCTCATTAAAACTAGGGTTTCTTTGCATTAACACCTAGCCCTAGGTGTCCTGGTTCTATAGGAATAGGGTTTGTTCCATTTTGTGTCATGTACGTGTCCATATCGGACACGTATCAGTGTTGTGCGCAGGTGTTCGATGAAATGCCCCAAAGGGTATTTCGATTTGTTTTTGTGAAAGTGTTTAAATAGAAAATTGTGTTTTTGTGTTGGTTACATGTTTTTGATGGTCTGGGATTGATTTGGTGTCGTGTCGAGTCGTTTTGGACACGTGCACACGCGGGAGGACACGCGTGCGCGAGCTGTACGCTTTTCCTGCTGCTCGGGGGCATTTACACGCAGCACACGCCACGTGGACACGTGCCACTTGGCATGGAGGCGGGGGCAACCATTGACAGGACACCCTCGAGTCTCACGACACGTCGTGTCGTATCGGACACAGAATCTGCAGTGCATTGGATTTGCACTGTCTGCGTACAGTCTGTTTTTGAGCACTGATACGGCCTTATAAGTTGGACACGACGACACGTGGACCTAATACAAGGTGACACAAACCTAGGTGTACACTAGGCGAACCACCCTGCACAAGGACATGACCTAATTCGTGTCGTGTCGGGTGCACGACACGCGTGCACACACGTACGAGACTGCCTTCCTGTGTGGTGTCCAGTTTGTGCTCGATTGAGTTTTTATTGTTTTGGACACGTTGTGTCATCGTGGTTGGACACGAATAACTTGTTGGACACCTGCACACATAGTGTTTGTATTACCAACCTATAATTTCATAATTTAGTTGTTTTATGAATTAATTTACCAATTTCCTAAAAGAACCTGATACATATTTATTCTCATTGATTTTTCCAGTTTTTCAATTTGGTTTTTAGCAATCATTTTAGTTAGTTTAAATACTGTTAACTACTGTTTAGAGTCCCTAATATTATTCTTATATAAGTTTTCTAACTGTATGCTAATTTTGGAGATGTTTGGTGGTGATTTGAATTCAAAATGGAAGAGAATGTTTGAACTGTTTCCAAAACATCTGAAATATGTAACCTGAGAATATACTGAATTGAATTCCTTTTCTTTTAACTGAGATTTTGTTGAAATCAGTAATATGCTAAACCTGGGATTTATGGTTAACTGAATTCTCATGTATTTTGTGGTTCACTGTCATATAATGGAATGGGGTGTTAAATTCGATTTAGTTCACTGTTTTAATTTATGTATTTAGCTATCCATTATATCCTACATGTTAATTAGTTTACGATTGATTGATCTCTCATATTAGACATCATGGTTTAGATTAAATTCTCAGTTTTAGATTGATTACATGATCTAACTGCATGATTGGGTAGCTGTTTTCTGATTCATGTAGTATCATGCCTATCCTTAATTCGAATGATTAGATTCCAGTTCAATGATAGCTTACACACATTTCATATATGTTATATTAGAGTTTATGTGATGGGATGTTGGCTTCATGTGGGGAAATTATTTGGGATTGAATGAGAACCATTTCTATTTAAGGTTCTTCGAAATCCTGAGACACTCTTGCATAATCTCTTGACACACACTTTGTTTTCTAAATTTTCCCTATGACTGAATACACACACAGAGTTTGTTTCACTGTTTAATGAAACTTGAAATGTGAAGACCTGGAAATGAATCCTGAGATTCATTGTGTAAACCTGAGATGGGGGTTTTGAAATAAAATCTGAGTTCCTTATGTTTCACGGTTTGATTTAAAACCTGGGAACTGATTTCCCTTTCCCATTTTCAGACTGAATTGGTTTCCTTCCCATTTTTGTACTGTCACTGTTAACATATTGTATAAGTTAACCTACACTGTTTTCATGTCTTCCCTCCACTGGAACACACATGTTCCTGTGAACACACACCTACACAAAACCTGAGGATTGATTTCCATGTCCTTAACTGAGTTATTCTTTCCAATAACTGAACCTTGTTAAACTATAAATAGTAAACCTGGGACTGTTTTGGTATTCTCCCATGCTCCTTGTTCAACTGAAATTTGAGTTTAGTTTTAGGACTTACTCTCTTGTAGGTACACTGTTTTCCTCATTGTCTATCACACACACACACTCTCTTGACATATAGACACACACACATCCTATTACACACACATTGCCTCTCACTCTTCACACACACATTCTTGATTCTCTTTTACACACATGTGCACACCTATAGCTGTGACACACACTCTAGTTTACACACTCTTGACACACACATACACACACTCACTCTCTATCTTTCTATCTTCCTATGTATATGTGTATATATATATATATATATATATATTTTATATATATATATATATATATATATATATATATATATATAATGTAATGTATATAATTATGTAATATAATGTATAAAAAAAAAATATATATATATATATATAATGTAATGTATATAATTATGTATGTGTATGTAATATGCATCTAGTATATTATTTATATATGTAATAGGTATATGTAATATATATATGTATCTAGTATAGATACTTGTAAGTGAATGAATGCTTGATATAATTTGCTATGTATATATAAATTAGTGAGTGTATTGAATATATATGTATATATATGCTATGTGGTCCTAGTGCCTTGAGTTGAGTTGGTGTACTAAGTCTAGGCTTGGCTAGGCCTAGTAAGACTTGATTAGCCTAGAATTACTTGTTTGACCTAATTTAGACTTGTTAGACCTAGTTTGACCATAGTTGACCTAGTTTGACTTCTAGGGTTCACCAGAGTTGACCAAGAGTTGACTTTGGCTAGATTGACCTAGATTCATTTAGAATGCATCGAATTGTATCTTGTTATCATTTTAGACTTGTTGTGACTTGTGCTGTTCTGATTAGGATCCAGACACCTCTCCTCGGACATTACATTTCATCCGGACACTCAGATACTAGGTGAGTACATTCTCTGATCATTTCATATCCTGTTTAGAATTATTTTCCTGCTTTAAATTACTTTACTTGATACTGTCACGTTGGTCACACGGATTGGTACTATATGGATCCCTTCTTGAGATGTTATCCTTTAGGAGCATCGGGTACTTCATGTTTTGTACGTTTCACTTACATGGCGTATCACTATGCTTCATTATTCATTGAATCACTTGTGACATGTACTCTCATGATCACAGAGTCTTCCTTGAATCCTCTCATTTATTGGGCTTCCTAGAATCCCCATTTATGGGACTACTATGTACCACCCTTCGGGGACCATTACATGGAATCATAACATAACCTGACTGGATCCTTGTGTATTGAATGCGGGTACGGGGGAGTAGAAGTGGACATATGAATAATACCCAAGTAGTATCTCATCAGAATCATTCCGTAGTGTCTCATCAGAATCATCCTATGCCATTTACATGTCTATATTGTACTCTGACTCACTAGCCACAGTTAGTTCTCTATTATAGTAGATATTTCTATTACTGTTCTCCCTCTGTTTACATACTGTATTTCATTCAGTACCTTTATCTTACTTTAATACATGATTATATTTTCTAACCTGCTATGAACTGTTAAGATATATAGTGCTCGCTCCTGTCCTGACTGGACCAGTTGAAAATATTACAGAGGACGATGAGGAGGCCTGTGTGGATACCTTCTACGGGACAGCCCTAGACGACACTTGTGAGCTGGACTCTCAAGAGGACCCAGCTCTTGCTGATGACATTACCCTTGTTGTCTAGACTAGTTTAGTTAGGCTTTATCTTACTTATGTTGTCTTGAGACTAGTTAGTTAGACTTTATTTCTGTCTTGAGATCTGGGTTGTATATATTCTTTCATATTCAGTAGCTGAGACTTGTATTCTGGATATTTGCTGAGATGTTATCTTAGACTCTTCTGATCATCTGTATTTTCTTTGAGTTCTACATCATATCGTGCTTCTTCTTCCTTAGTTGTGATTGAGTTTACATTCTGCTATGTCACCCCCATTCGGGGAGTATAAACTGTTAGCATTATATTGTTAGATATTGTGACCTAGGACAGCATTCTACTACCGACACTGTGGCGTAGGCTGGGCGTTGTTACGTACTCGTACCCTCACAGTGGGTGCGGGTCATGACAGTCTTTGTCCTAAAATTGATCCTAAGGCAAGACTAGAGAGACAATCAAGAAAGGATTAAGCTGCACAAGGTAAATGAACGTGTCAGTTTTGTATGGGTGGGCGAGGAGCTCACTCCACCAGTACAGTTGAGTACTGACACCCATACAATATTTACATACAGGCGCATGTAGAGTTCCGATAGCGCGGAGCTCTCTTGGATGCGTTGAGGCACGGAGTTCCTTGGTGTTTTGAGGCATGCGACCGTATAGAGTCAGAACTTATACGGGACATAATGTGTGGACATCGCCATTCCGAAGAATCTGCCACTCATCGCCTTGAAGCTTGTATTGAGAATTGAGAGAGAGCATAGTGACTTATAATATGAGAGAAATATGAGCTTGAGAGACTTGTAATTTGGCCTCGTGCCCACATTGTAATCTTTGTTCAATATCAATAAAAGAGTATTTCGCATGACTTGTGTTTTGTACTTAAATTTTCGCTGCTGACTATTCATTTTTTCTGCTTGGGACTTCTGTGCGACAACCCTCATCGCTTAGCCTATAATCGGTCGTTATGGACCTGCTTTGCGTGAGCTCAATCTAGCCTCACGTGGCATCACGCCTTAGTGAGGACGATCGCTCCTACGGGAGCTGGGCGTGACATAGTGGTATCAGAGCACGGCTTTACGTCTTTGGACTTTTGATTGAATTCTTTAACTCTGTGTTGCTTCCGCAAACTGATATCGTTGGTGCGATCTCTCTCGAATGTCCTACGGCATGTCCATAAAATAAGTCTAAATATTTTTCAAAATCGCACGAAAGAAATTTGGTTGAACAAAAGTTCAAGTAAGAACGGTTGGCTAAGTCGGGTTGGTCATATACACCAAGAATCGTGTCAACCTTAGCAAAGTCATGTACGAGATTCAAATTGTGTCGGACGACAATGAGTTAGACTCGATTTAGTATACGGGATGACTATCGATAGGGGTGTTGTCATGCCCCGATCCCGCAGTCATTTCGTCCTCGCTTCGGACTCTATGAGACCGTTCGTCCTCGCTAAGGCGTGATGCCGTACAAGCCTAAGTTGCATTTGCACAAGGCCAAGACCTGAAGCAAGACAAGATAGACAAGATTGACAATACGAAACGGAACGTAAAACAGATAGTTGAAGCAGCAACGTACATATTTCAGAATACAAGCATTGAACACAATGGTAACAAGAAACAATTTTCTTTATTGATTTCATTTGAATAGATTACAAGCTCTCGTTTTTCTCTGATAAAATGTTACATTCTCTCAGAACTTTACAAATTACAATGATCCCGTTCCCATACATTACATCCCTTTATATACAAAACCAACTCTTGCAACAAATGTCATCTCTTGGCATCTCTTCTGATTTTTGGCTCCTGAGGATGAGGCTCGGGCTATCTCTTCGGACTATCCTTCTCGATGCATGGTGCACCTGCATGCAAACTGATGGTGGGTCAGTATATCAGCATACTGGTGATTGTGAACAAAGAGCTACATTTGTCTGAAATGATCACTGTGCATGCAGACCATGGTTAGCCGCTGTGACTCTCCGGTTCAGCTCGTCGCTAAGGACTCAGATATCGACTCCCATTTTCACATGGAGGCCCTAATCTCTCCTAGGTCGAGTGGTCCAGGCGCCCCCAGATCCACCCTAGAGACAAAATTTTCCTTATTAACAAGTTGTCCGAGGCCACATGCATGCTCTAGCAGTTCTATCAGATGAGACAGATTGTGATCAGATGTACGACATATTATTTTTATGCCTTTACAGATGTACAAAACGTTCAATTCGTACCTTTCTTTTATTCATGTCAACATGTACAAGTCAGTCTGTACATGTCTACAAATCTCAAGCATACTTAGCAACAAGCAATGATCAAGCATTCAATTCGATTCATTTGTCTTCTCTTATCCTATCAAGCATGACAAGCATTATATCAGTTTTTACTAGCAGGCAACAAGTCTTCTTATTAGCAAGCAGATTATTTCTTCTCTTGTTCTTAGCATAGCAACATGTGAAATCTCTTATAAGCATACATTCCGATTATCGTCTTATTATTGTATGACAAAATTCTCTTGATCAAGGAAACATTCATTTCTGAGCAAGGCAACATGTGGATTCTCTTAAAGCATACCCAATGATTTACCATCTTGTTATTAACAAAAGCATTCAATCAAAAACTCAGATTCTTATTAGGCGTAAGCGAATCTGCAAATGAGACTTCGTCCACTCACTCAGATCAATCGTCTTTTATTGTAGAGCCAGCAAACCGATCTTTCTGTTTATCTAGTACCTTCGCGGAGCGGGGCACTACATAATTACCCACCGAAAAGAAGTTTCGTCCTCGAAACTTAAGGAGAAACTTACGATATCCTTAGCTGCGATAGTCCTCATCCTTTGCCATCATCAATCAATGAAATCATAATTCAGATCATATCAAAACTCTTGTTCAATAAAGCATTTCAATCTCAATCAATCGAATCGATAAAACATATGCCGGCATCATAAAAATATTTACGGACTTATTGTATGGAACGTTTATCTCATTGATGATATCAAGCAGGCAAGAAAATTTTTGATGAAGAGAACTTCTTTGAATTCAATCGAAACAATTGGCAAGAGGATCGTGTTGCTCTGATACCATTCTGTCATGCCTCAATCCCGCTGAGTCCTATCATCCTCGCTTCAGACTCTGTGAGACCGTTCGTCCTCGCTAAGGCATGATGCCGTGCAAGCCTAAGTTACACTTGCACAAGGCCAAGACCTGAAGCAAGACAAGATAGACAAGATTGACAATACGCAGCGGAACGTAAAGTAGATAATTGAAGCAGCAGCGGACATATTTAAGAATACAAGCATTGAACACAATGGTAACAAGAAACAATTCTCTTTATTGATTTAATTTGAACATATTACAAGCTCTCGTTTCTCTCTGATATAATGTTACATTCTCTCAGAACTTGACAGATTACAATGATCCCGTTTCCATACATTACATCCCTTTATATATAAAACCAACTCTTGCAACATATGTCATCTTTTGGCATCTCTTCTTATTTTTGGCTCCTGAGGATGAGGCTCGGGCTATCGCTTCAGACTATCCTTCTCGATGCATGGTGCACCTGCAAGCAGACTGATGGTGGCTCAGTATATCAGCATACTGGTGATTGTGAACAAAGATCTACATTTGTCTGAAATGATCACTGTTCATTTAGTGAGAAAACGTTTCTTATTATGTGATCTGGCTACTTTTTACATATGTTCATTTCATGCATACAGAGTCAGTTTACATTCTTTGAAAACATCTTTGAAAGGCCACAATTCATTTCATATGAAGCATACAAGGGACTAGTGAATTCAAGGACGATGACTACTCATTTCTGTGGAGTGCGCAGCGTGTTTCATGAGCATAATTATTTTTTTGTTCAAGCAATCTCTTAAAGATAATTATAAACATGATATCATATCTTTTCTTTAGTGGGAACATAGCACTTCTTTGTAACAGATTATTCTTTGTAAGCAATTCATATAGCAAACTCAAGCAATACATATGTATCACTTTTAAGTGATTCTTACCATAGCCGATGGTCCATCCCTGCACAAGACAAGGATTAGCATAAACATGATAATACTAGCATCCTTATTTCCTGTTCGTCTCTGCATCGTTAGCTCTTAGCAAAACATTCTTGACACATGCAAACTCGATTGGCAGCTGTGACTCTCAGGTTCAGCTCTGCACCAACCAACCCCTATCTATATGATGGTCCATAGGAAAATCCATGATTAGCCGCTGTGACTCTTCGGTTCAGCTCGTCGCTAAGGACTCAGATATCGACTCCTATTTTCATATGGAGGCCCTAATCTCTCCTAGGCCAAGTGCTCCAGGTGCCCCCAGATCCACCCGAGAGACAAAAGTTTCCTTGTTAACAAGTTGTTCGAGACCACATGCATGCTCTAGCAGTTCTATCAGATGAGACAGATTGTGATCAGATGTACGACATGTTATTTTCATGCCTTTACAGATGTACGACACGTTCAATTCGTACCTTTCTTTTATTCATGTCAATATGTACAAGTCCATCTGTACATGTCTACAAATCTTAAGCATACTTAGCAACAAGCAATGATCAAGCATTCAATTCGATTCATTTGTCTTCTCTTATCCTATCAAGCATGACAAGCATTATATCAGTTCTTACTAGCAGGCAACAAGTCTTCTTATTAGCATGCAGATTATTTCTTCTATTGTTCTTAACATAGCAACATGTGAAATCTCTTATAAGCATACATACCGATTATCGTCTTATTATTAGCATGAAAAGATTCTCTTAATCAAGGCAATATTCACTTCTGAGCAAGGCAATATGTGAATTCTCTTAAAGCATACCCAATGATTTACCATCTTGCTATTAACAAAAGCATTGAATCAAAAACTCAGATTCTTACTAGGCGTAAGTGAATCAGCAAATGAGACTTCGTCCACTCACTCAGATCAATCGTCTTCTGTTGCAGAGCCAACAATCCGATCTTTCTGTTTATCTAGTGCCTTCGCGGAGCGGGGCACTACAGGTGCCAATCGACGATGTTATCGTCAATACGACATGGGCAAATCGCGATTGGATTTTTGAGGAATGGTTCAAACGAGAATTCTGAAGAATAAGTAGGTAACTCTAGAGGGGGGTGAATAGAGTTTATGACAATAATAGTCAATTAAAAATTAAACTCTTTCACCAACAGTAAATAATCAAAGTAAATGCGGAAATTATAAAGGACAAGAAAGCATACGCACACACAACCGATTTTAACCTGGTTTTCATCGTGGAGGACAAGTCCAGGCCTGAGAACTCTAGCTCAGTATTAAATCCACTATTTGTGAAATAGTAGTTACATCCCGTACCTTTTCTTCAGAAGAGCACGTCAACTTCTTACAGAGATTGCAGTGGCGATGCTTGGAATTTTCCAAGCGACTTTTTTAACTCTTGCACAAACTCCAAACTGAAGAGCACTTTGAGGCTTAGGGAGCTTGTGGCTAGTATATGAGAATGGTACGGCTTCTATAAGGCTTTATAGAGAAAAGAAGAGAAGATTAGATGTTTGAAAATAAGAGAATTCAAGGCCTGTTTATAGGGTTCTGGGTAGGTAGAATTTGGCCAGAGTTCTGTGTCAAGAATTCAAATTTTTGGCCGTTGGACAACTAGCATACAGCAAATCCTAAAAATTAGGGTCCTGTAATTTAGGGGATGGAATTCGGTCCGAACTCTGTGTGGAGACAGAGTTCGGCCCGAACTCTGTCTCCAAGAGACAAAATTGCTCAAATGGGCTATGTGGGCTAGTTTAGTTTGGTGGAGCTTTTGGTTTGTAGTTTGGATATAGGTATAGTCCCAAACTACTCAGTACGACTTAGTTTACATTTATCTAGACTCAAGAAAAATAAAAATACAGACCCAAATACTAAGTACGATGCAGGTTATAGCCGACGTCCGTCTTGCACTGAGTTCTGTCTTGATGTGTCATATTGAATTATGACAAGTATCATATTGTCTATTTTATCAATATTTGGTTGACCGTGATTTTGTGTCAACAATCTCCCCCATATTGATAATTGATAAAATGATATTTGTATATTCAACTTTCGTACCTGGACACATGTATAAAAGCAATAGCTCCCCCGTAATCAGTGCATAGAAGCAACAGCTCCCCCGTAAACATTGCTTCTTTGTAAGCTAATGTTCCTTTGTCCTGATAAACACAACTTTCCCAAAACATAGATAGTACAGATAGACAATATGATATGATGAATTGAATATCAAATAATTCTCCCCCGTTGTCATTTATCAAACACAAATAACTAGAAAAGTTGGAAATGAAAGTAACTGGCAAGCACACCAAAGTAATAATAAACTACATAAAGTGTCTCAAGAGTCACAGAACATAGAGTGAACTAGTACAATAAAAAGCAACTACATAAAATAGAAATCCATAGTGCATAAAACTAATCATAAGATCCTTAGCAGCAGCAGCAGGTAGGAGACCACATCCATCATGGAGCTCGAGATGGTCCAGCGCTATCAGATGGCTCAGTATCCGAATGACGAGGATCCACGAAAGCCGTATCCGGATCCAGATAGTGCATAACCTAAGGGTCATCTATACGGTACCCATCGCGAGCAGGATCCCGCTCCATAGGAAGTGGCATGGAAGTATACCGAGACGTAGAGTACCGGATGTCATGCAGTGAGTTGCTGATGGCACTCATCTGTAGGGTGGTACGATAGTCGAGCTGGGTGCAGCGTTCATCCTCTAACATGAACCGATCGCGAAGCATAGTCTGAATCGACTCAAGAGTAGCAGGAGGAGGGGGCGCAGGCTGACCAAGAGCAGGTGCGTCAACCTGAGCATTAGAGTGGTCGGACTCAGTAGGACATTCGACAGCTGTCTGAAGCTGTCGTGCCTTAGATAGGAAGGCAGGAGCAGGGAGGAATTGGCACTCATCGAGAGGGACATAAAAAGCACAAAAAACTATAGGAAGATAAAGAGCATAGACCAAAGATCGTGGGCTCTTCCTAGCATTGATCATCCAGTCACTACAACAAAAATACCTATTAATGACGCTCGACAAGGAGTTTTAATGACGCCTGATACCTAAGCGTTATCAAAGTTCAAAATACCATTTTTCTATGACAGTTTTGACTAATTTTGGACTTTTTATAACGTTTATAAAACAAACCGTCATTAATACTTTAGAGCGGTGGCAAACTTGTAATTCCTTCACTGTATAAAAGCTCAGCGGGAGAGAGAAAATTCATTTCTCATCCATTTTCTAACCGAGCAGCAGCTCTCCTCCTCAAACCTCTTCTCCCCCAATTTTCAACCCTAACCTTAATTACTCTGACGATGGGCTCGACTACGCAGCAACCCTTCGGCACTGAGCTATCGGTGCAGAGCCACCACTTCGGCAGCGTTCTCCTTCCTTTCCCCCAACTCCAAAACCCTAACCCTAGAGCCCGTTCTCTTCAAAATTAGGGCTAGGGTTTTTAATTTCTTCTTCCTTCCGACAAAAAATAGGGAGCGAGTTCGTGACGTTCCTCTCCGACGTGGTCTGGTCCCATTTTGGTAAGGAATTTCTTCTAACTTCTTAGATTCAATACGAATAAAAAAGAAACATGGGCTGCACGGACATGCGGCCCTTGTTGTCCTGCTCGTAGCGGATGAAGGCATTGTGGAGGCGGGCCATCTTTGAGGGGTTGATGAAGCCCTTCTTGTTCCTGTGCGCCACGAGGCTGGAGCTGGCCCGGCCGGCGAGGTCCACCAGGTGGAGGACGTGGACGCACGTCGCCGGCGCCGGCCCCGCGAGAAAGTATGCTTCCTTCCTTCTCCCATTTTTATTTTTATTGTTGCATACATATCTTTACAAGAATATCGATCCATGGATTTGCTTCCTTCCCAAACATGTTAATTACCTGCTGTATTGTATATCTTTCCACTCATCATTATCTTTTTTGCATCAATTATTAATTACATGGTAATATTCTCTTTGTTTATTTATTAAAACTTTACAAGGTATATATATATATATATCCATATATGAATGGTAAATTATAGTTGTAGATATAATCCTTTCCTTTTTCTGTTTATTCTGCCTGTTTCAATTTCATACATTGACATCTTATGTAACTCCAGGCTCAATTTTCATATATGTATGTATATACATTTTCCCTTCTTAATTATCAACATCTACTATATATAGAGGGAAAAAAAACTAGCCAATGTATTTCGTTAAGGCTTCTTCTCTAAATTCAACATCAAAATCTATCTCCACTACTTAAGTGGATTTATATACTAGTCTATTTGTTGGGATCTCTCTAGGAATTCTACAGAGGAAAGGATTAATTCTATGGAGGAGAGGATCAAAATTGCTTATATTCTGTTGTTACTAGTGACAACTATTCCTCTCTAGGATCAAAATTGCTTATATTATGTTGTTACTAGTAACAAATATTTAATTGACAGATTTTACCATGCATATCTTCTTCTTCTTTTTTTCTTGTTCTTTTTACGAGATTAGAACTAGAAGCCAGAACCTTTCCCAGTAATGTAAGTTCTACCCAAGAGGTTATGGACACAAATTATTTTCTATTTTTTTGTATGATGCATCTCTTTAAGTTTTACTTAAGTATATTTTTGCTCCACCAAACCTTCCAATATTTTTGCACGATGCTTCCTGCAAAAGTAAGCTAGCAAGATGACAACGATATTGATGAGATTGGGTGTTCAATTAATGAAATGTCAATATTCAATCTATCAATTGATTGAAGTTTTATAGGAGAAGTATCATAGACCCAATCCCATCATGAAAGCAAAAGTCTGCTGCCATAAGATTTCATTGGATATATGTTGATCAGACTCTGAGATTTTTTAGGGTTTTCCCATCATTTCCTTGTACCAAAAAGTAGGGTTCTGGCTTTAGCTTCCTTGTATCCTTAGCTTGTTTCTCCTTGTCCTTACAAATTTCTGTATGCTCCCCATCTTCCACTTTGTCTACTTCTATTGGTATCATACTCTCACTTTATAATTACTACTGAAACAATACCAAATTAGTAATATCTATGCCATCTTGAAATTAATCTTTTTTTTTAAAAAAAAATCGTCTGGCTCAGACGTGAAACAAGTTGCCATTTTGTAGAAACCACTTGACAACTAGTCTTTTCTATGCTCATACTCGAAATTATTCGTTTATGGCGTTTTCTACAGTACTGCTCCATGTATAATCCTACAAGTTCGAGAACATCATTTAACAGGTATTAATATATAGAGGTATGTTATATACTATATATATACACATTTTACATTAAACCTTTCTATTTGCTTCTTTATTAATTAGCTAGTATAAGTAAGTACTCGTGTACTTTGATTTGTGTACACGGAGAATGTTAGAGTTCTCAAGTGAAGTGAAAGTTTGCACATATGTAGTAATATAAGTGAATATGGAGATGTTCTCAAGTGAAAGATTGGCAGGCACACACACACACACACACATATATATATATATATATATATATATATATATATATATATATATATATATATATATATATATATATATATATTTTCTTTGGTAAAAGTCACTGATATCTGCTATCTATTCTTTGTTCAGTTCAGATCAAAAACCTCAGATATGCCAGTTAACATATGTTTCTCTCTCTAAGCTCATAACATATTCATTTTTTTAATGTTACTAGATCAATAGATTTTTAACCTATATAAAACATATTCATTTCACTATGATATTTCTAATGATTTAAGCATAGGACTAATTTTCTTCTCATGCATAATTATATAATTAGATTGCTTTATCTCCACATCAAGCATTTTCTTTATATAGATTTTTTTTTCCTCTTGAATTTTGTAGTGACTTGAAGTTTTTTCTTCTTTCCAGTTTTCGGTCTTTCAAATATAATGTGTCATTTATACCTGGTTCTAACTTGATAACATCAAAATTGTGGATATAGGTGGGGTGAGGATTTGGAACACGAGACCTCCATTTGGTTGGCATTTTAATGTCATTCTATTTTTAGCAATTCTTCATTTGCGCCAAGTGCAGTCAGTCTAATAAGTGATGCTTTCTTAATTATGCATTTTCGATTTTGATTTCTAATATATAAATTTCTTGTTAACTTTTTTTAATTTATTGGCTTGGTAAAATCCAGGTTGATTGCTAGGCTCATATTTCAGCGTTGATTACTAAAGTGCTAAGCTGACATTTCTAATTTTTTTTAAAAAGGGCACAACGTGACGCTGAGGTGCATGCAGGCGCTGGTGAGGGTTCAGGCGAGAGTAAGGGATCAGAGAATGAGGCTCTCCCACGACGGCGCTGGCTGCAGCAGCACGAAGTCGTCGCTCAGCTGCGACACTACTTCTCTTTGGGACTCCCGATATCTTTAAGAGATGGCAGAGAGAAGATCCATGGTCAGAATCTACTTAAGTAAATATTTCTAATAATTTGGTTAGCAAAAGAGAGATTTATTCCTATTTTTTGGGTACATTCTGTATTTGGGTATTCAATGTAAAGAAGATGTTGATATGTACTCTATTTTGAGAAATGTAATAAAGATGGTGATATATAATGTTAAGTTTTTGGAATGTAATATATATATACTGTGCAGTATAGAGCATTATAAATATGCTAATTTGAATAGTATAAAGTATTATAAATGTGCTGCATTGAGCCTATACATATTATCTATTCGTGACGTTTTAAAATTGTTCTGAATTGTGCACTATATATTAACTATTCATAACGTTTTTATAGAAACTATTCATGACGTTTATTTTATGACGCTTTTAAAAAACATTTATAACACCCGTTTTCATAACGGTTGCTGTGAAAAAAAAGCGTCATGGTTCGTCATTAATGATGCTTTTTAGCCATCATTAAAAGGGTTTTTTGTTGTAGTGAGTCCATCATGGTACGTGGAAGATTGAACGGGATATGGAAGTGAAGGTGATACAAAGCAGAAATCTCAAAATACAAAACCTCATCAGTCGATCCCGCTTTGGGCAAGATCGTGTTAGAGACAATTCGATGAAGCTCGTAGAAGTAGGGATTTAGAAATTTGGCAAGAAGCTTGCACGGACGTGTGTTTGGGGTACACAAATCGTCCTTGAAGCTTTCAAGGGAAGACCCATCAGGGAATTGAAACTTGCGAGCATCGACAAGTTTCTCCCATGAGTTGGGCTCCGGAATTTCAAGATATTCCGCAAGATCAAAGTCATCAAATGATATGCTAATTCCAGCAACACGAGAATATAAACGTGTATCATCAAAAATAAGATTATAATAAAAATTTGAATGGCATTCAAATAGATAAGTGAATTAGTAGTAACTAGTTCATGAAGACACAAATCATGAAATAAGGAGTCATAACGGAAAAATATGGTGAAGTTGATAGGATGACCCGCACACACGGGACATGATCAAAAATCGTTGAACCATTCGTTTGAGGCTTTCAATGATATAAATATTCGATCATCAAACGTGTTGGGGTCAATGGGAGAAGGTGGATTGAACAAAGGGTGAATGCGTTGGTGAATAGGTTGATCATCACGAGGAGAAAGATTCGAAAAGGAAGCACCCTCGGTTCGAAGTCTCTTTCCTCTATTAAACAACCTAGGAGCCATGAGCAATGAAGAAAAATATAAAATTGAGATGGAGAGAAAGGAGAAATTATACCTCAAAAAGATAATGAAGGATGGAAGAGAATGATGCAAGAAGTCTTCTCTTTGAGTTTGGAGAAGAAATCCTCACAAGAAGAAGAATCCTAGGGTTAGGGTTTGAATAGGAATGGTTTGGAGGAGTTTTGGAGGAGGCAATGGAGGAGAGAGAGAGAGAGGGAGAACCCGGTTTTAAGAAGAGGGGTTCGAATGGTCGGATACAATCTGGACATTGGATCAAACACAGATCAGCGGCTTGGCCCGACTGCTGTTCTGGAATGAACAGACCGAATTCGGCCCGAACTCTGTGTTAGGCAGAGTTCGGCCCGAATTCTGTGTTCTGGGGCCAGAATAGAAACTAGGCTAAAATGAAGTTAAAAACAATACTTAGTTAAAAATAATGAAAGGATGGAAATTTGAGTAGGTATCCAAGTAGAAAATTGCAAAATGAAAGCTGAATCAAATGAACGAAAGTGAAGTTCGAAAATTGGAATTGAACAAGTTATAAATAAAAGTATACTATGTAACAAACGAGTTATGATACAATTCAGTATGGTGAAACTGCCATGGGGTAGCTGCAGGGGCCGGATCCCAGCTAGTGGTAGTTCGAAGACTAGTGCACTGTGTCGCTTAGGCTTTTACGCCTTGTTGTCAGAAGGACCCTTTCGGCTTGTACCCATAGCAAAATCATTATAAGGAACTATGACATAATCGATATTTACGCAGGCCACTTTAATGAATAACCGCTTCATCCAAAATTCCTAGTTCATGACAAAGAAAGTTGAAACGCTCTTCGGATAGTGGTTTAGCAAAGAAATCTGCCAGCTGATGATCAGTGTCAATAAATTCAAAGTTTATAGTGCCATTCTACTGGTGATCACGCAAAAGTGGTGACGAATTTCAATGTGTTTCGTGCGTGAGTGCCATATAGGGTTCTTAGTAAGGTTGATAGCACTAGTGTTATCACAGAACATAGGAATGTGCATAAAGATAAGTTGTTGTCTTGTAAACCACCATAATTTATAATTGATTTTTTTTTATAAATTAAATTAATTTTGTTACGTATTTTATTAGTCATGGATTTATTTACTATTAAGTTGTTAGTATAATGAAATTATGTGTGTATATATACATTATTATATGTGTGCATGTTAATATTTCTATTAAATAAGGTATATAATAAATTCTAGGATTTTTAGGAATTTATTGGTAAATTTTTGGAAGTTTATTGCCTGCTTATATATATATATATATATATATATATATATATATATATATATATATATATATATATCTATATATATATATATATATATAGTTATATATATATATATATATATATATATATATATATATATATATAGTTATATATATATATATATATATATATAAAATATATAGTTATATATATATATATAAATAGTTATTGTTTAGAGAAAAAAACAAACACTAATGTTGGGCTCGGCCACACCCAGCAAAGGGCGGCCAGCCCCTGTCGATATGAGACTCACATAGAGTCTTTTGTAAAAATAATAATAATAATAATAATGTAAAGGGGAGGGGACCAGCCCATGTGGGACCGGTCCACCTCAACCCGAGACCCCCAAACTATGAGGTTAGCAGCAGAAGCTGCACCCTTTAGGAACCGAACCCATATCCTAGTATATTAAGGATTTGTAGTCGGCAGTATATATACAACTGCTCGAAACCAAAACCGTAACCCTCCATAATTCCATCTCAACCAGAAACCCTCGACCTCGAAGACCCTCCCCCAATCAACTGCATAACTTGGTCGCCATCGACGATCACCGGAGCCACGCCGCACTAGCCTGGACCGACGGTAAACCAGAGTAAACTCTGTTTCAAGCACTGTCCAGGTAACAACTTCTTATCCCGATTTCTCCTACGACTCTAGATCGTTTTGAGTTTTGTAAAGTTCCATAGAAACCCAGTATAACCCCCTTCACATCCCCTTTGATGGATCCTGACACCGTTCCTTAGATCGGTCGAAAATTCGACACGAAGTTGAGCCCGCATCGCTCGAAAAACAGAGCAACAAGGCTGTCCCAAATCCATAATTGGAAGCCAAATTCTTGGCGATTCTTCGACAGTTTTGTAAAACTAATTGAACACATGTGAAGACAACATAATCGCAACTAAAATGCAACTGGTAGATTGGTATTACAATTTCTGTGCAAGAATTAAATTCGTGTTAAACTTCTGCGAAAAAACTGTTTTTAAAAATAGTAACTTTCAGAAAGTTTCCCCGATACGACGTACGCCCCAACAAACCGGGCGACGTGGTCATGCGCTATACGCATCGAAAGGTGCGTATGGACGTTGCGGACGTGTGGGAGTTGACGGAACTCAGTTTCGTCGCGTGTGCGCGACGAAATCAACGCGTATCCGTCGAGATACCCCCGTATCGACGTTTTGCAAACTTGTCCATAAATTTTTGTACAATAGTCGAATCGAGACAAAACTTGCGCCAACAGGTCCGAATCAAAATTCTGGTCCTGTGTGCCAAGTTTGGTTTGATTCTGAGAAGATCGAATCGGAACCCCTTTTTAGCGGGCCCGCGACCCACTCAAACGGGCGAATTTGTACACGGCTCATCGGTATCCAAAACTGGATATACCATTGAGTTTCTCTCCTCAAACTGAAACTGTAGACATGTAGTTTGACGACTTTAGAGATCGTAGACTTTGGCACGCGTTTCGGTGCAAAGCGAGTCCAACGGCGAATATCGTTTTGACCCAAAATTACGATTTTGCCCCTGTTCCAGAATTTGACTTTTGGACAGGCATTTCCTAGGTATATCTTCTTCACCGAGATCATTTTTTATGTTTGTTTCAGCGTCTGGAGTCATCTGTGATTTGTGAATTTTGGTGCTGACACTTGCTACTCTTGGATTTGCCCTTCTCGCACCGCAGGCAAGATACCTTGCCACTTTACTCTGTGATTATTATATTCTTATTTTTAGTTGTTATTTTTAGCAGTTCTTTTCTTGATATTATAAAACTGTGCGTCCAAGTCACACTTGGGTGCAAGCGACTCTATCGGTCATTTTACTCGCTTTATTTATTTCTCTCGTATTGACTTAGTCTAGTGACCACCCATTGGTATTGAGGTATTGGTATATCTCGTACGGCCTTGACACTTGCTTACCATGTGTTGTGAGTCACATGTAGGACACATATCCGCGTAGACGGCTGGCCACCGATATGTATGGTGCGTGCGACGGATAGGAGTAACTGCCAATAGAATTGCATGCTAGAAGACTTTGCAGTTACTAGAGGTTCATGAGTCATGGATGTGACCCTTCTAGGCATTGGGTGGGGAGAATAGTTTCCTTAATGTATGGGCCCTTATGCACTTTCCTATTACTGATACTGCTGGCCTCTGACATTCGAGGAATGTTATACTTTGAGGTCCCTGGTATCCTGATGGGGCCACACCTGAGTTACTGCTACTGAGCCAGATACCCATGCGTTGAAGGTCTGTTCTTAACTGCATTGTCACTGTAGAACTGGTAGGCACCCTATTTGTCACTACCACATTTCTAGTGTGAGGTTATTTTTTTCATTTTGGGGTATTTTTGAATTTATTAGAATTTATTAGAATTTTTGGGAATTTTTGGGAATTTATTGAAATTGTTTGACTAGGTTGACTTTTGACTAGTGTTGATTTGGTAGACCTACCTAGAAACTAACCCTAGTTAGTGGGCCATGGTTAAGGTCAAGTGACTCTAGTCAAACCTAGCCTAAGACTTGGTTTAGTCAAATTAACAATAGGTTAGAAAGTCATAAGCCATGACTTATGGTTTAAAACATTGATTAGGTTCAACCTTAACTTGTTGTAACTTAGCCCCAAGCCCTACACTTAGACTTAACCCTATCCTAATGACATGTGGCCGGCCACACCTTATCCATAGGGAATCCCACCCTATAAAACCCCTCTCAAACTTAGGGCTAGCCTCCCTCTTTAGAAATTTTGGATCCAAGAAGAAAGAGGTGAGTTCTTGATTTGTAAATTCCATATTAATTCCATTTTAACTCCTAAAATCCTCAAACTTGTTGTAATAGTTCCTAATAGTGATTTACTTGCTGTTGTGGAGGTTTGGTTCTGTTTGGAGATAATTTGGAGGAGTTGGGATACCAAGTGAGGAGCACAAAGAGGCTTTTATTCCATTGATCTTCACTTTGAGGTAAATCTCTCATTCCTCCATAATTTCTCCTGTAGTTTCCATGAATAGGAACCCTAAGGTCCCCTCCCTAAGATTCGTATTGGATTGTGTCCAGTATCCTTTGATTCGTGTCCGTTCTGGACACGTATCAGACCATTGCACAGGGTGTTCGACCTAATGCCACAGAGGGCAGGTCGACCTTGTTAATCCAAATCCTTTGAATAGGAAGTCTAGATTAGTTGTGGTCTATTGTTTCCTGAGGTCGTGTCCTGTTGTCGTGTCGTTTTGGTGTCGCTTTTATGGCTTGGACACGCGCGCGCACACGGCGCGCGGCTACAGTGTTTTCCCCTGCATCTCGGGGTCCACTGTGGACACGACACGTCTCGTCTTGACACCATCTTTTGGGAGGATGTTGGGGCATACACTGACACCATTCTCCCCAATTTTTACTGGATTTTATGCTCTGGTTTGGGAGATATTCGTCGTGCACTGGGTTGCACTGATTCTGTACACTGTGAATTTTCTCCACTGACACGGGTTTGTATCTCTGGACACGACACACTAGGACACTGTGCAGGGGTATGGACACTTAGCTGGACACTAGGTATACATACTGCTTTGAGCACGAGACTTGGTTTGCACCCTGCTGTGCACACGAGCCTCGTGCACACGTGCACGAGACTGTCCTTATTGGACTGTGTCCCATTTGCTGTTTTGTGTGTTTTCCAGTTTGGACACTTTGTGTCCACTTGGGTGGACACAAATAGCTTGTATAACTTGTACACAATGCATGATTACATCACCAACACGTTTTGTGGCATTTTAGCTTGATTTCATATTAATTCTCAGTTTCCTTAAATTTATGAATCCTGAAGTGTAATCAGTCACTGTTCCTATGTTTTTCCAGATTTTCCAATTGATATTTGAGCATCTTTTTAACTCATTCTAATACTGTTAATAATTAGTTTAGTCCCTAATCATGAACTCTTATATGTTAGCTAACTGTGGGTTGAAAGTGGGATTTATTTGGTTGTATGTTGATTTTAAAATGGGGATTTTATAACCTGGAACATGGGGACTGAACTGAGTTTTTGAAATGTTGCACTGTTTTCCTTTCCTAGTTGCAATGTCCAGATAATGAGTAATCTGAGTTTGTTTTGTATTCCATTGTTTTACAACGTAGGATAAACCTGAGATTGAGTACAAATTGCATTGCCATGTTCTATCCTTGCTTGTCTACATGTTTACTGTCAAACACTAATTCAGTATCCCTTAAACCTGAGAATGTGTTGATTAGGGTTCCTTCCCTATTGTTCCTGGACTGAGCTACACTGGTTACTCCTCACTGTTCAGATTGGACTGTGCATCACCACACATTATGTCTTGATCACACACACTGCTCTCCCTCTTTCACTGTTCTTGTTGTTCCTGCATACATGACAGTTGACACACACAATTCTCCTTATACTGTCACTTTCCTGCAAACACTCTTGGACACACACACACTCACTGCTAAATTATTCACTGTCTTGCTATTTTCCTGCATACATAGCAGTATAGACTCACACACTTATTCCTTTGTGCACTGCCTTCTTTCCTGCATACTTTTAGACACACACATGCTTTTCTCTCTATGTTTATAGCTATGTATATATTATATATGTAGGAACATGATACATGTATATATGCAATGTATAGAACTATTGTGTATGTTAATCCTATAAGTGAGTATTGTGTAACTATATAGGTGGCCTACACATGAGTATATAGGAAATTAGCTTACATACCTACATGTATGCATATATGTGATTTTGTAAATGAATGTGTATGTTGTGTACTAGTCTATGAGAATACCTATAGTATTTAGCCTGGGTACTTAGTGCTAATTCAATATGTGTCTATGCATGTAATATTGTATATGCATAGGGGTATGAGTGCTTGGAATAGTGTGTGTTATCCAGAATAGGGTTATTAGACCTAGCTAGTTGAGTTTAGCCTAGTTTAGACATGGTTGACCTAGTTTGACTTCTAAAGTTGACCAAGAGTTGACTTTGGCCTAGATTGACTAAGAATCATGTAGAATGCATAGTAGGACTCCATATTACTATTCTGGACTTGTTGTGACTTGTGCTGTTCTGTTTAGGAGCCAGACACCACTCCTTGGACAGTACGTTTCATACCGGACACTCAGTTACAGGCGAGTACATTCTCTGATCATTTCATATCCTGTTTAGAATTATTTCCTGCAGTAGATTACTTTACTTGTACTGTCACGTTGGTCACACAGATTGGTACTATATGGATCCTTTCTTGAGATTTTATCCTTAGGGAGCATCAGGTACTACATGTTCTGTGCGTTTCACTTACATGGCGTATCACATGCTTCATTGGTTCTTTGATCACTTACGACATATACTCTTATGATCGTAGAGTCTTCCTAGAATCCTTATCCCACTCATGGGACTACTATGTATCACCTTCGGGGTCTATCACCTACGGGGTTCATCACCTTCGGGGTCTATCGCCTTCGGGGTCTGTTACATAGCATCATATAACATAACCTGGCTGGATCCTTGTGTATTGATTGGGGGTACGGGAGAGTATAAATGGACATGTGAATAATACACCAGTAGTGTAGTATCAGAATCATTCCGTAGTGTAGCATCAGAATCATCCCAGGCCATTTACATGTTCATGATTGTACTCTGACTCACTAGTCACTGCTAGTTCTCTATGTATAGTAGATATTTACATTACAGTTCTCTTCCTGTTTACATACGCATTTCTTTCAGTACTTGTATCTTACTTTACTGCATGTTTATATTTCTAACCTGCTATGAACTGTTGAGATGTACTGTGCTCGCTCCTGTCCTGACTGGACCTGTTGAAAATATTACAGAGGACGAGGAGGAGGCTTGCCTGGACACCTATTACGGGGCAGCCCTTGATGACACCTGTGAGCTGGACCCTCTGGAGGATCCAGTAGTAGCTGAGGACCTTCCCCCGACTGTTTAGACTAGTCTAGATAGTTTATTATCTTTTGTAGTCTGGAGACTTGTTCTAGTTAGACTTTTATGTGGAGATCAGTTCTGTATATATTCTTTTATCTGAGACTTGTACTGCTGGGATTATCTTAGAATATTGTTTATCTATTTCATTCCTTTGAGTTCTATTTCATATCGTGCTATCTCTTCCTTAGCTGTGATTGAGTTGTTATTACTATGATACACCGTTCGGGGAATATGAACTGTTTAGATATTTACTGTTAGATGTTGCGACCTAGGACAGCATTCTACCGCCGATACTGCGGCGTAGGCTGGACGTATTCACGTCTCGTGCCCTTACTCTAGGGTACGGGTCGTGACACGTTTTTAGTGGTGGCCCATGCAGGTCTAGACTAGAAGTGTAGTGGTACTCGAACTAGAGTATCGCTGCAGCCTGCTATAGGATATAGGATATAAATTTTAAGATACTCAATCACTTTAGGAAAATTTCCTTTTATTGCTATTAAATCCTTTTGTCTGCTGATCCCTTGAATTAAGATTGTCCGCCTTTGTTATTTCGCTTCTTTCTCAGAAATTGATACTCTTGTTTGTCTATCTTCAGGATGGTAGAGACTCGTTCACAGCGTGCCGTCCATGAGGATGCTATAGAGGGGACTACTACCTCTCAGCCAGCACGGCGAGGCCAGGGGACTGCAGCTCTTGCCACCTCTGCTCGTGTTGAGACTTCGGCAGCCGCAGCAGGGGATATGCACCCACCAGCTCAGAGACAGGACCCGGTCTATCCAGAGGATCCTTTCCATCCACCACCGCCTCCAGGACATGTGGACGCCGCTCAGATGTTCGCTTATTTTCAGCAGTTCATGGACCGCCAGCAGGCTCGGCAGGACCGAGGCATGGAGTTGGCTGTCACGACAGCCGCAGCTCGACCGGTGGTACAGCAGCAGAGGACACCGGATATCAAGCAGTTCCAGAAGATAAGCCCCAGGGATTTCATGGGGACTGAGGGGATCATATATGCCGACGAGTAGATCGAGCATATGGAGGAAATTTTTCGCTTGGCCAGGATTCCGGTAGACCTTCAGATCGAGGCGGCAGCCAGCCGGATGCGAGATCTTGCTCGCACCTGGTATCAGTCGGACCCTAGGGTAGGAGTACCAGGACAGACTTGGGAGCAGTTTCGGGACTTCTTCAAGAAGTAGTTCTTCCCGGATTCAGCAGTCAGAGCCTTGGAGACCCAGTTTGAGAGTTTGGTCCAGGGGAGCCTCTCAGTTGAGGAGTATGCAGGAGAGTTTGGCCGTCTCGGCAGGTTTGTCGAGGGGTTGAGCGAGACGGCGAAGGCCCAGCGGTTCCGGAAGGGTCTGGTCAAGGAGGTCAAGTCCCTGACCAAGGGGAACCGGGATTCTATATTTGAGGAGATTCTGACGGGGGCCCTATTAGCTGAGGATGATCTTGAGCTTAGGCTCAAGAGAGGAAGAGACCCAGTTGGAGGCAGTAGCAGCGGGGGCCAGGCCAAGAGGCCCCACTTTCAGTTCCAGCAGCCCAGGCAGTTTCAGCCGCAGCCGATCCAGCAGAGGCCAGCTCAGCACCAGCAGCAGCCGAGGCAGCAGCAGCAGGGCCAGAGGCAGGTTATCACTTGTGGATACTGTAGGAGGAATGGTCATGCTGCCAGTGAGTGCAGGAAGAGGCTGGGCCAGTGCCTAGTGTGTGGGTCAGCAGATCATCAGATGAGGGAGTGCCGTATGGGACGAGCAGCTCCGAGAGGTGGAGCCAGGGCTCCAGTGGGCCAGCAGCGGGGACCAGCCCTGCCGACGCAGCAGCAGAAGTTTGTCCAGCACCAGCAGCAGGCCAGGGGAGGCCAGCAGGGGCGAGCTTTCGCCATGGCAGCTGGAGATGCAGAGGTGACTGGAGAGCTGATTGCAGGTTCGATTCTTCTCGACTCCAGTCCAGCATTTGCATTGTTCGATTCTGGTGCATCGCATAGCTTCATTTCAGTATCTTTTGCGATTAGACGAGGTATCATAGCTGAATCGTTGCCTAGGACTTACAAGATCACAACCGGGGGTGGTATTATCCTCGTACGTGATGTTTGTAAGGGTCGGAGAGTAGTTTTGGGAGGCCGTGAGTTGGAGGTAAGCCTGCTCGTAATGCCATTGCCGAACTACGATATAGTACTAGGCATGGATTGGTTGAGCAGACACCACGCCAGCATCGACTGCAGAGGGGGTAGAGTTCTGTTCAGAGCGTCGGGGGAGCCAGAGTTCGAGTATTCCAGACGTCAGGCAGAGCAGAGCAGCGGAGTCTTCTGTGGAGTCTCGGTCGAGGAGCAGACGATTCCACACCCCTTGATAGCAGAGTACATGGATGTTTTCCCGGAGGAGCTGCCAGGACTGCCACCAGACAGGGACATTGAGTTCTCGATAGACTTGGTTCCAGGAGCGGAGCCTATCTCTCAGCATGTCTATCGGGTGAACAACAGCGAGCTGGTGGAGCTGAAGAAGCAGGTGGATGAGCTACAGGACAAGGGCTTCATCCGCTCGAGTTCGTCGCCATGGGGTGCGCCAGTGTTGTTTGTGCCGAAGAAGGATGGGTCAGTACGCATGTGTATTGACTACAGGGCACTCAATAACCTCACGATCAAGAACAGATACCCACTGCCGCGGATCGACGATCTATTTGACCAGTTGAGCGGAGCTCGGGTATTCTCCAAGATTGATCTGAGGTCGGGATATCACCAGGTGAAGGTGAAGGGGGATGATATTCCCAAGACAGCTTTCAGGACGCGGTATGGGCAGTTCGAGTTTTTGGTTATGCCGTTTGGGCTAACCAATGCACCAGCTGTGTTTATGAACCTTATGAACAAGGTGTTCCATCAGTATCTGGATTAGTTTGAAGTAGTGTTTATTGATGATATCTTGATCTATTCCAAGACTGAAGAGGAGCACGAGGAGCATTTGAGGATAGTGCTGGAGGTCCTCAGGAAGGAGCAGCTTTATGGAAAACTCTCCAAGTGTGAGTTTTTCTTGGACCGGGTGGATTTCTTGGGGCACGTAGTGACTGGAGATGGTATCTCAGTTGACCCCAAGAAGATTGTGGCAGTTGAGGCATGGGCAGCGCCGACTTCAGTTGCAGAGATCAGGAGCTTCCTGGGGCTAGCAGGTTATTACCGGAGATTTGTGCAGGATTTCTCCCGGGTTGCAGAGCCGTTGACACGGTTGACCCGGAAGGATGCTGAGTATGTTTGGTCAGAGGAGTGTCAGACAGCTTTTGATGAGTTGAAGAAGCGGCTGACGACAGCTCCGATTCTGACGTTGCCTTCAGGATCAGGTGGATTCACTATTTATAGTGATGCTTCAGGGAAGGGGCTGGGTTGTGTGTTACAGCAGCACGGAAAGGTAATTGCCTATGCTTCCAGGCAGTTACGTCCTCATGAGAAGAATTACCCTACCCACGACCTGGAGCTGGCAGCAGTGATTTTTGCTTTGAAGCTGTGGAAGCATTATCTGTATGGTGAGCGGGTGGAGATCTTCACAGATCACAAGAGCCTAAAGTATGTGTTCACTCAGAAGGAGTTGAACATGAGACAGTGAAGATGGTTGGAGTTGATGAAGGACTTCGACATTGCACTGCAGTATCATCCAGGAAAGGCTAACGTGGTTGCCGATGCCTTGAGCAGGTATCCGACAGCCATGTGTTTGACCATGGATCGGCATTTGCTTGTCGATTTGGAGAGCCTTGGGATTGAGGTGATCGTGCCGGGAGTGCAGATGCAGCTATGGGGGATGCAGATACAGTCAGATTTGATGGATAGGATCAAGGCGGCACAGTTTCAGGATGTGGCTTTTCAGAGTATCAGGGAGCAGATCAGTTTGGGAGTGGGGGATCCTGAGTTCTCACTTGCAGAGGATGGTGCCCTGAGGCACGGTGCCAGGTTATGTGTACCTAGTGGGGAGCTCAGAGAGCAGATTTTGTAGGAGGCCCACAGATCTCAGTACTCTATTCACCCAGGTGCCAACAAGATATACCGAGATCTGCGGGAGCAGGTATGGTGGTCAGGAATGAAGCGGGAGGTGTCCCAGTTTGTAGCTAGATGCTTGGTCTGTCAGCAGGTCAAGGCAGAGAGACAGAGGCCCGGTGGATTGTTGCAGCCGCTGCCCATTCCCGAGTGGAAATGGGAGCATATCACGATGGACTTCGTTTCAGGATTGCCGCGTACTCCAGGAGGGAAGGACGCGATTTGGGTCATCGTGGACAGGTTGACCAAATCGGCCCACTTCTTGCCATTCAAGGTAGGTACGTCTACAGAGAGGCTGGCGGAGATGTATATGCGGCAGATAGTCAGGATCCACGGAGTTCCGGTCAGCATCGTCTCGGATCGGGATAGCCGTTTTACTTCCCATTTCTGGAGAAGTCTGCAGACCAGCTTGGGCACTCAGCTCAAATTTAGTACTGCATACGACCCCCAGACGGACGGACAGTCAGAGCGGACTATTCAGACTCTCGAGGATATGCTGCGGACGTGCGTCCTGGACTTTGGAGGTTCTTGGGAGGATCATTTTCATTTGGTGGAGTTTGCCTATAACAATAGTTTCCAGGCCAGCATCGAGATGTCACCTTTCGAGGCTCTGTACGGGCGTAGGTGCCGTACACCCTTATCCTGGGATGATGTTGGTGAGCGAGCTTTGCTGGGGCCAGAGATAATTGTGGATGCGGCCGAGAAGGTGAAGCTTATCAGGGACAGACTTCGCGTGGCGCAGGACAGACATCGACACTGGGCCGATAGCCACCGGAGGCCCTTGGAGTTTGAGGTACAGATTAGAGTAGGATTAGATTTAGGTTGTTGTTTTGAATTTTTGATCATGTTTATTATTTATTTTAATTGAGACCTTGCTTGTGTTTAGGTCGGAGACCAGGTTTTCTTGAGGATATCTCCGACTCGTGGTACGATACGTTTTGGTGGAGGCGGGAAGCTTAGCCTGCGCTTCATCGACCCTTTCGTTATCAGCGGGAGAGTCGGTGACGTGGCTTACAGGCTAGATTTGCCGCCTGCACTTGTGGGGGTCCACAATGTATTCCATGTATCACAGTTGAGACGGTATGTGGCTGACCCTAGCCATGTGCTCGATCATTCGGAGATAGAGGTTGGGCCTTCTCTCAGCTATCCAGAGCAGCCCGTGGAGATTCTGGATCGAAGGGAGAAGGTTCTGAGGAACCAGGTGATACCTCTGGTACGCGTCGCATGGAGGCATCATTCTCCAGGAGAGTCTACCTGGGAGCGGGAGGATGAAATGCGCGAGCGGTACCCCTATCTTTTTGGACCGTGAGGTATACTTTCTATCCTTCTCATCAGTTGCATTTCGCCTTTCAATTTCGAGGACGAAATTCTTTTAAGGAGGGTAGACTTGTCACTACCACATTTCTAGTATGAGGGTATTTTTGTCATTTTGGGGTATTTTTGAATTTATTAGAATTTATTAGAATTTTTGGGAATTTTTGGGAATTTATTGAAATTGTTTGACTAGGTTGACTTTTGACTAGTGTTGAGTTAGTAGACCTACCTAGAAACTAACCCTAGTTAGTGGGCCATGGTTAAGGTCAAGTGACTCTAGTCAAACCTAGCCTAAGACTTGGTTTAGTCAAATTAACAATAGGTTAGAAAGTCATAAGCCATGACTTATGGTTTAAAACATTGATTAGGTTCAACCTTAACTAGTTGTAACTTAGCCCCAAGCCCTACACTTAGACTTAACCCTATCCTAATGACATGTGGCCGGCCACACCTTATCCATAGGGAATCCCACCCTATAAAACCCCTCTCAAACTTAGGGCTAGCCTCCCTCTTTAGAAATTTTGGATCCAAGAAGAAAGAGGTGAGTTCTTGATTTGTAAATTCCATATTAATTCCATTTTAACTCCTAAAATCCTCAAACTTGTTGCAATAGTTCCTAATAGTGATTTACTTGCTGTTGTGGAGGTTTGGTTCAGTTTGGAGATAATTTGGAGGAGTTGGGATACCAAGTGAGGAGCACAAAAAGGCTTTTATTCCATTGATCTTCACTTTGAGGTAAATCTCTCATTCCTCCATAATTTCTCCTGTAGTTTCTATGAATAGGAACCCTAAGGTCCCCCCTAAGATTCGTATTGGATTGTGTCCAGTATCCTTTGATTCGTGTCCGTTCTGGACACGTATCAGACCATTGCACAGGGTGTTCGACCTAATGCCACAGAGGGCAGGTCGACCTTGTTAATCCAAATCCTTTGAATAGGAAGTCTAGATTAGTTGTGGTCTATTGTTTCCTGAGGTCGTGTCCTGTTGTCGTGTCGTTTTGGTGTCGCTCTTATGGCTTGGACACGCGCGCGCACACGGCGCGCGGCTACAGTGTTTTCCCCTGCATCTCGGGGTCCACTGTGGACACGACACGTCTTATCTTGACACCATCTTTTGGGAGGATGTTGGGGCATACACTGACACCATTCTCCCCAATTTTCACTGGATTTTATGCTCTGGTTTGGGAGATATTCGTCGTGCACTGGGTTGCACTGATTCTGTGCACTGTGAATTTTCTCCACTGACACGGGTTTGTATCTCTGGACACGACACATTAGGACACTGTGTAGGGGTATGGACACTTAGCTGGACACTAGGTGTACCTACTGCTTTGAGCACGAGACTTGGTTTGCACCCTGTTGTGCACACGAGCCTCGTGCACACGTGCACGAGACTGTCCTCATTGGACTGTGTCCCATTTGCTGTTTTGTGTGTTTTCCAGTTTGGACACTTTGTGTCCACTTGGGTGGACACAAATAGCTTGTATAACTTGTACACAATGCATGATTACATCACCAACACGTTTTGTGGCATTTTAACTTGATTTCATATTAATTCTCAGTTTCCTTAAATTTATGAATCCTGAAGTGTAATCAGCCACTGTTCCTATGTTTTTCCAGATTTTCCAATTGATATTTGAGCATCTTTTTAACTCATTCTAATACTGTTAATAATTAGTTTAGTCCCTAATCATGAACTCTTATATGTTAGCTAACTGTGGGTTGAAAGTAGGATTTATTTGGTTGTATGTTGATTTCAAAATGGGGATTTTATAACCTGGAACATGGGGACTGAACTGAGTTTTTGAAATGTTGCACTGTTTTCCTTTCCTAGTTGCAATGTCCAGATAATGAGTAATCTGAGTTTGTTTTGTATTCCATTGTTTTACAATGTAGGATAAACCTGAGATTGAGTACAAATTGCATTGCCATGTTCTATCCTTGCTTGTCTACATGTTTACTGTCAAACACTAATTCAGTATCCCTTAAACCTGAGAATGTGTTGATTTGGGTTCCTTCCCTATTGTTTCTGGACTGAGCTACACTGGTTACTCCTCACTGTTCAGATTGGACTGTGCATCACCATACATTATGTCTTGATCACACACACTGCTCTCCCTCTTTCACTGTTCTTGTTGTTCCTGCATACATGACAGTTGACACACACAATTCTCCTTATACTGTCACTTTCCTGTAAACACTCTTGGACACACACACACTCACTGCTAAATTATTCACTGTCTTGCTATTTTCCTGCATACATAGCAGTATAGACTCACACACTTATTCCTTTGTGCACTGCCTTCTTTCCTGTATACTTTTAGACACACACATGCTTTTCTCTCTATGTTTATAGCTGTGTATATATTATATATGTAGGAACATGATACATGTATATATGCAATGTGTAGAACTATTGTGTATGTTAATCCTATAAGTGAGTATTGTGTAACTATATAGGTGGCCTACACATGAGTATATAGGAAATTAGCTTACATACCTACATGTATGCATATATGTGATTTTGTAAATGAATGTATATGTTGTGTAATAGTCTATGAGAATACCTATAGTATTTAGCCTGGGTACTTAGTGCTAATTCAATATGTGTCTATGCATGTAATGTTGTATATGCATAGGGGTATGAGTGCTTGGAATAGTGTGTGTTATCCAGAATAGGGTTATTAGACCTAGCTAGTTGAGTTTAGCCTAGTTTAGACATGGTTGACCTAGTTTGACTTCTAAAGTTGACCAAGAGTTGACTTTGGCCTAGATTGACTAAGAATCATGTAGAATGCATAGTAGGACTCCATATTACTATTCTGGACTTGTTGTGACTTGTGCTGTTCTGTTTAGGAGCCAGACACCACTCCTTGGACAGTACGTTTCATACCGGACACTCAGTTACAGGCGAGTACATTCTCTGATCATTTCATATCCTGTTTAGAATTATTTCCTGCAGTAGATTACTTTACTTGTACTGTCACGTTGGTCACACGGATTGGTACTATATGGATCCTTTCTTGAGATGTTATCCTTAGGGAGCATCAGGTACTACATGTTCTGTGCGTTTCACTTACATGGCGTATCACATGCTTCATTGGTTCTTTGATCACTTACGACATATACTCTTATGATCGTAGAGTCTTCCTAGAATCCTTATCCCACTCATGGGACTACTATGTATCACCTTCGGGGTCTATCACCTACGGGGTTCATCACCTTCGGGGTCTATCGCCTTCGGGGTCTGTTACATAGCATCATATAACATAACCTGGCTGGATCCTTGTGTATTGATTGGGGGTACGGGGGAGTATAAATGGACATGTAAATGATACACCAGTAGTGTAGTATCAGAATCATTCCGTAGTGTAGCATCAGAATCATCCCAGGCCATTTACATGTTCATGATTGTACTCTGACTCACTAGTCACTGCTAGTTCTCTATGTATAGTAGATATTTACATTACAGTTCTCTTCCTGTTTACATACGCATTTCTTTCAGTACTTGTATCTTACTTTACTGCATGTTTATATTTCTAACCTGCTATGAACTGTTGAGATGTACTGTGCTCGCTCCTGTCCTGACTAGACCTATTGAAAATATTACAGAGGACGAGGAGGAGGCTTGCCTGGACACCTATTACGGGGCAGCCCTTGATGACACCTGTGAGCTGGACCCTCTGGAGGATCCAGTAGTAGCTGAGGACCTTCCCCCGACTGTTTAGACTAGTCTAGATAGTTTATTATCTTTTGTAGTCTGGAGACTTGTTCTAGTTAGACTTTTATGTGGAGATCAGTTCTGTATATATTCTTTTATCTGAGACTTGTACTGCTGGGATTATCTTAGAATATTGTTTATCTATTTCATTCCTTTGAGTTCTATTTCATATCGTGCTATCTCTTCCTTAGCTGTGATTGAGTTGTTATTACTATGATACCCCGTTCGGGGAATATGAACTGTTTAGATATTTACTGTTAGATGTTGCGACCTAGGACAGCGTTCTACCGCCGATACTGCGGCGTAGGCTGGACGTATTCACGTCTCGTGCCCTTACTCTAGGGTGCGGGTCGTGACACTATTGCATGCATCCCTTTTCTTTCTATTATATTATCACAGTTTATATGGCATGGTGTTTTCTTGTATCTTGCTACGTCCCTCTGAGGACCTGGTTATCTTTCCAGGATTAGACGACTTTCCGCAGGAGTACGGAGCGACGCTGGATCCATCTTACATCGATGACGAGGCAGTCACTACTGATTTCTAGTTCATTCTATATTTGAGACATTAGTGGACATTATTTTTACATTTTATTTCTTTCTATTTTACGGAGGTTGGACTCCGATCTTGTGAGACTACTTTTCATAGCTGTTTGGAGTGAGTATGTTCACCCGGCTATCTTTGGATACTCTTATTTATTTATTTGGACTCTATTATCTTCTGTGTTGAGCTGTGATGAGATTAGATATGTTATTCTGGCCCGTTATTATTTTATTTACAGCTTATGTGCATATATGAGGATTCCATTTATTAGGGTATTCTTCGTATATGTGCAGCTGGCATGTTTACGTACTTGGTCCTACGTATTTTGGGACTGGGGCGTTACATGTTTTTGTGGTGGCCCATGCAGGTGTAGGTCCTAAAAAATCAAGTTGCATCAATCAACAAAGTCAAAAATTCAAGATATTCATCATTTTGATGAGTTGCGCAGACAACAGATTGCGCAGACATCACTTTGCGCAGGCTGGTTTGCGCATGTTCCCAACTGCGCAGGCTGACGTGGCAGAAGTCATCATTGACTGAATCAAATCAGATCTTCCTGACAGCTGACAACACGAATAACGAGGAGGCTGTTCATTTTTGACGCCGTACAGTGCTCGAGGGCGGCTGACAGGTGGCAGCGCAATCCGTGTTTGCGCAAACCACTCATGCGCAATCCGTGTTTGCGCAAACCATTTCTGCGCAGTTCATTTTGCATATTCTACCAATATAACTGACCAATTACATGTGGCATTCATGCCATCAATTGCTCATTACGTGGCAACTGTCTATGCATGATCATGCGCATTTCAATCAAATGATGCCATGTGTCCCAGATAGTTGGCCCACGATCCAATAACTGCTTGTGCAATCCAGTGCTGCGCAAACCAGTTGCTGCGCAAATCAGCTTGCGCAGTCCAAAATAACTGAAAGTTAGTTATTTTTCAGAACTCTATAAATAGAGTTTCAAGTCTTCATTTCAAGGGGATCAAGATCAGAGATCAGAAATCAGAGAGTTCAGGAGTTCTTGCCAAAGTGCTGCTGCATTCTTCCGAGACTTTTGTCTTTAACTTCAGAGGCTTTTGCCTTCAGTTTCCAGAGTTGTTTTCAACTTCAAAGGCTTCATCTTCACAGTTCACATCGTCTAAGGGATAAAGCAATCGTCATCAAGATTGGATTCCTATAGTTGTAATTTTCCCAGAATTCTTGTAATCTTTATTACAGTTTGTATCAATAAAGTTTTATACTTTTGTTTTTACAAGCAAAATGGTGACTCTGCTGGGGACAACTTTCTCCTCCGACGAGGAAGTAGCAACTCAATGTGACGTAGCGTCTATCGGGAAGACGCAGAAGACGCTGGTTGTCAAGGTCAACCAGACAGCCTACGAGGCGATGCTCAACTCCAAAACTACTCCCCGTACTGTAGCCACTTCTGCTAAGAGCAAAGTGCGCTCAGTTTGGGTCTCCAAGTCTGCACAATCTGGCAGTTTTGCCACCAAGGATGCTGTACCAATTGCTGCATAATCTGCTGCAAAAACTGCTGTGCCAACTGTTGCACAGTCTGTCTCAGCAACTGCTGCACAATCTGTTGCAGTCAAGGCTACGTAATCTGTTACAACTGTTGCACAGGCTAATTCATATGCTGTCTTGTCAAAACAGAAGACTCCTATGACTCTGGCGCAATTGGCAGTGGCTTTTCCTGCGCAAAATAGCACTCTTGTAACTAAGGTGCATCCTAAGCACTCTAAGACAAGAACTCCTGATGCACTTCCTACCAAAGCTTCTAATGCACAAATGACTAGTGCACCTTCCACCCATGCGCAAACCAAGTCTGCGCAATCCAAGAAAAACAGCCTTTTGGCTAAATTTCCTTCTTCTCACAATAAAAGAAGAGATTCTACTCCTCTTCCCAAATACCCTATTGCCCCTGCGCAATCCACTGAGGGTAGTCATTTGACTATTCCTCCTTCTCTTCAAAGCAAAGGAAAAGGTCCATTGGTCTTTTCTCAAACTTTCTTGTCTCATGACTTGGAAGATAACAGAGGGAAACGCTCTTTAGCTAACCCTTCATCTCAAAACAAAGGAAAAGGCCCTTTAGTCTTTTCTCAGTCTTCTTCAGTCTTTACTGAAGAAGATCCATCTCAATGTGTCTCGGCTCCAATCAATTCAAGAACTCTGGCAAACAAGGATTCTTCTTTCCTTTATAACAAAAGTACTTGTACTAATCAAAGAGGTATTCTGCCTACTCCGATAGCAGAATTTCAGGACCTCCCGACTCTCTAAATTTGTCGTTCCAGACAGGGAAAACTGTTAGTGTCTCAAACAGAAACTCCTGGGGGTGAATTTGCTGACCTCAGAACTTATCTTAATCGACCCACTTCGGTAAAACGCAAACAGCCAATACCGAAGGTTAAACATCATCAGAAACAAATCTCCAAAGTTAGAAATCCCGACACTTATGCCAATGAAGTGAGTACTTTCCTGTATACTCAAGGGACTAAACATTTGAAGAATCGGAATCATGTTCCAAATGTTATCAAAGAACAGATCCCTCGGAACTTTCCTCGTCCTATTGTAGATCTTCGAGAACATCTAAGACAAAAACAGGATAATGTCTCAATATCTCCATCTCAACCATCTGATCATCACTGTAATCATAAAGTCATCATCCAATGCTGTTGTCAAACGTCAAAACGATCTGTCTTCGATCGTTTAACTTTTGCTAAATCTGAACCTATGTCAGAAGAAGACGAAGTTTTGTATGCTTCTGTTAATATGACTTCCCGAGACACTGGGGGTAAAAAATGCTCTAAGCATGGTAGACTCCGTAAGCCAAGCCAACGGTATTTGGAATTACTTCAAGAATCTTCTGAAGGAGTATTTCAACATACCCGTTCCCGAAGCCGAGATACAATCGGTCAAAGAAATCTTCCTCAAAATCCTTCATGTCATCTCCCTGTTTCCCAGTCAGGAGATGATTCGTTTTCTGATTATGATGCATACAGTGAAAGTTCTGAACAAACAGTATCTTCCACTGTGCCAAGAGAAGTGACGGCTTATGTTGTCACCGATGATCCAGATGCTTCAACCTCCGCAAATCAGGAACAACGAATTGCTGCACTCGAAGACAAATTAAAAACTATGGCTGAGATGGTTGCTAGTATGCATTCCATCATTGTAGCACAACATGTTACACCACCAACTGCACCTATTACTAGTCCAGAGATCATAGCGTCTTCAATACCTGCCAATACTGGGCTGGGGGTAATGCCTCCTCAAATACCTCCTGTACAAGTGCAAGTACAAACTACGCCTAGTCATTCAGGAGCTGGGGGTAGTGCTTACAACGTTGTTCCTCCTCCTACCACTACAACTCAACCTGCTCCTTCTTCTTTATCAGAAGACGCCAATGAAGCTGTCAAACTCTTACGAACTCAGTTTGAAGCATTTAAAGAGAAAGACAATCTACAAAGGTTGGGGATTAAACAACCCTATCTGGTTGAATGGAAGGACGTCCCGTTTCCCCCAAAGTACAAAATCCCTACAATCTCTCTGTTCGATGGCAGTACTTCCCCGAGTCAATTCATCAATCATTTTGAGGCAATGACTGTTCAACTTCAGCCAAATGACACTCTTCTTACCAGAGTGTTTGTCGGTTGTTTAGCCGGCATAGCATACGACTGGTACAGAAGTTTGCCCGATGGTTGCATCACATCCTTTTCAGGTCTCAAACAAATCTTTCTGGAACGGTTCTATGAAGGATTTAATGATATGACTATGTCAGCTCTCAACAAAATCAAACAAAAACATAATGAAACGGCTGAGAGCTTTATTGAACGGTTCCGCCATGAAGCCTTGAAAATGCCTCCAGGGACTCCCGCTGCTGTCACTATTGATACTTGTAAGGCGAATCTTTTACCTATTATCAGTATGTGGACGGGATCAACCTAATTCCAAGATTGGCCCTCATTCATCGTCAACGCCAAAGCTGCTGAAGTAAGTGCCGACAAGTTCAAACAATTGAGGGTACAAATGTCTAATCCTGATCGCGATGAGCATCAAAATTCAGGTGGTGGCAATCGCCAGAACAATCGCAAAGCGAAAGAGACTTTAAACATTAACTTGAACAAAAATAAAGAATCTTTGGCTGTCAATGTGGCCTCACCTACATCTACTCCTACTCCTTCTGCACCTCCACCGAGGGAACCTCGTCCGAAGGTAGAATATTCCTTTGACGAAAATGACACGGCAAGTATCTTTGAGTGTTTACTCAAAAGCAATAAAATTCAACTCCCTGATCCAAAGAAACCTGATGAAGTCAATAAGACTGATCATCCCAAATATTGTGTCTATCACCGATTCATTGGACATCCTACTCGAGCATGCTATGTGCTCAAAGGTAAGATTCAAGAGCTTATCAATGCAGGTGTAGTCACTTTGCAACAAGATGAGAAGACTGTTACGGCAAATATGGTTTCAGTCCAATTTGGAGATTTCCCTCCGCAGATAATACAGCATGGTATCATTCCGATTCCTAAAGCAACCCTTGAGATTGAGAATCTCCCGCTTCCATCCAATGAAGGTCTTATTCCCTTGTCTCTTGACAATGGTGAAATTATGTGGATCCATCCTGATCTTGCTCCAGAATTTGAGATATCTTCCAAGAAGAAAACTCGTTCTAAAGGCAAAACCAAAATCTGCAACATGGTATCTTTTGATCCCATTGTTGACGAAGAGATTCTGTTAGGCACCAGATCAGGAAAAGCTTATTTGAAAGATCATTCTGAAGGTCAAAGGGATCCTGCTTCTTCTTCCGAACCTAATCCGGCACAACCTGCATCTGCTGAAGAGGTCCCTTCTACATCTTCACCAGTTGTAGTGTCAATTTCTTCTAAGCCAACAACGGCTGACAAAGGCAAGCAACAAGTTCGATTTGACAAACCTCTAAAGAAGTCATCTCCTACTGGGCTTGAGAAGCCTTACAATTTTGATATATTGGCTCAATTAGCCAATACACCAGCCAGGTTGTCAATCTTTGAACTCTTGCGTCTTTCCAAAGAGACACGAGAAACTCTAAGTGAAGCTCTGATGCAGGCTGAAACTTGCTTAACTCTTCTCAAGAAGCCAGAATCAGAATCAGTCTCTTGTCATCACAGTCATAGTGTCTTGGAACTGATCCCAAATATTACCTTCACTCAGGATGATATGCTAATGGAAGATAATAGACATGATCGTCCTCTTTATTATACAGGATATATAGATTCAATGAAGGTTGATCGTATCCTGATAGATCCAGGGTCTGCACTTAGTATTATGCCAAAGACAATGCTAGATGCATTGAAGATACCAGTGCATAGTCTTTCAACCACGATCACTACTATTCTGGGATTTAATCAAGGAAAGAGTGAACCTTTGGGCAAGATCCGTCTAAAACTCCAAATAGGCAATCTTCGCACAAAGGTGACCTTTTATATCATTGACAATCATGGTTGTTCTTATAATGCTCTCCTGGGAAGGCCATTCCTCCATGAACACAATGTCGTTCCATCAACTCTTCATCAATGCTTTAAATACGTTGATGACAAAGGACAAGTTCATAAGGAAGTTGCGGACCTTTATCCTTTCAAGGGTGTTGAAGCTTATTGCAACGATGCTCGTATGTACAAGGATGAATTTATGAAGGTAGTATTGGCTATGGATACTGAAGAAGATCAAAAAGCAGTACCTCAAGACACTCTTATCATACCTGTTAAGGGGCGAGTTTCTCATCCTCAATCTTCCAAGCCACTGGTTATTCACTTACCAGTTCAAAAGAAATCAGTTGATGCTGATGAAAATCAAAGGGAGCTCACCTCTTCTGAGCCACTTGTTATCGACTTACGTCGTAACAAAGACAAAAAACAGCTCATTCCTTCTGAGCCACTTGTTGTTGATCTAAATCGCAACAAGGAAAAAAGGGAGCTCACCACTTCTGAGGCACTTGTTATCGACCTCCGTCGTAACAAGCCTCCTCCACGTTCTTCTTCTCCCCCTCTTGTAATCAATTTGACCAAATCTGCTAAGGTTAAAGGTCCTGTTGTAAATACTGATGTACAAATCAATGAAAAGCACCTACTTTCCAGTATATTGATGTTATTTATTATAATAAAAGTTATTTGGATATGTTAGATAGCTTCCAATCAATTACATTGGGAGTCATACAATCTCTTCAGACAGAAGTCTCGCTTGAAGATCCAGATGATTCTTACCGTATTCATCCTTCTTTAAAGAAAGGTGAAAGTTCAGCATTTTTATATAAAAGACCAGAAATAAAGATTAACTATACGGATGATAGCAAAGTTAACGATACGGGACGTCTTCAGTTCCATCGTTATAGTCAACAATCAAAAGACATCCTCCGAAAGATGGGTTACGACTTCAAGAGCGGCCTTAACTATGGTAAAGGTAGACGAACTCCCATTCGTACAATAGTTCCAAACGGAAAATCACAAATGTATTATGACAGGACCAAGAAAGGTCTCGGATATACTTCTCCTCCACTGTTATCCCCAGCAGCTTCTGAGTCAGATAGTGAAGAACGTTCTAATTCTTCTGATTCCAGATCATGGGATTCCGATACCAGCATCGGTGAAGTCCATCGTATAATTGTATCTTCTAACATGGTCTCTGTTGAACTACCAGAAGGCTGTGATAAAGATGTTGAAGAAAGTCCAGAAACAGATCCTTGGGCTCAACATATGGATAACCAATGGGTACTTCGATTTGAACAACGTGAACCTCCTACTGAAGATCAACTACTTCAAATTGATGTAGGAGAAAGAGATTCACCTCGGCCAATCTTTATTAGCAAAAATCTTCCAGAAGCAGACAAACAAGAGTTGATTCTTCTTATTAAAGAATACATCGACGTCTTTGCCTGGAGTTATGAAGACATGCCAGGTTTAGATCCTAAGATTGCTACTCACAAACTGAACATTCTTCCTAATGCTAAACCAGTCAAACAGCAACAAAGGCGATTTAAGCCTGAAATGATGGACGCAATTGATGATGAAGTCAAGAAGCTCATCGCTTGTGGCTTTATTCGAGAAGAGCAGCATCCTGATTGGGTAGCCAATGTCGTCCCAGTTCTGAAGAAAACTGGAAAAGTTCGAGTCTGCATCGACTTCCGAGATCTCAATGAAGCATGTCCAAAAGATGAATTTCCTCTTCCTATCACAGACGTCATGATTGACAATACTTGTGGGTTCGAAAGGATATCTTTTATGGATGGATTTTCCGGGTATAATCAGATCAAAATGCATCCTGAAGATGAAAAGCATACATCTTTCCGCACTCCTCGAGGAGTTTATTGTTATACAGTGATGCCATTTGGTCTCAAGAATGCGGGTGCAACCTACCAACGGGCTATGAGTACCATTTTCAGAGAACATCTTCGTAAAACAGTCGAATGCTACGTGGACGATATTGTTGTTAAAAGTCGTCTAAAAGAAGATCACATCCAAGATTTGAGAATAATATTTAATCTCATGCGTCAACATCAGCTCAAGATGAATCCCACAAAGTCATTCTTGGGTGTCTCTAGTGGCAAATTTCTCGGCTTCGTCATTACTTCTAAGGGTATACACGTGGATCCCGAGAAGATCAAAGCCATCCAAGAGATGCGTCCTCCACGCAACCTAAAAGAGCTACGAGGATTCCAAGGCCGACTTGCGTACATCAGGCGATTTATTTCGAACTTGTCTGGACGCTGCAGACCATTCACTCAACTAATGAAGAAGGGTGTATCTTTTGTTTGGACTGAAGAATATCAACGAGCATTCGACGATATCAAACAATATCTTATGAACCCACCAGTTTTGGTGCCACCTATTGCTGGCATTCCATTCTTGATGTATGTCCATGCTATGGACCATTCATTGGGTGCCTTACTTGCCCAAAAGAACAAAGAAGGCCATGAACAAGCTATCTACTATCTTAGCTGAACTATGATTGGTGCTGAACACCGTTATAGTCCTGTCGAGAAAGAGTGCTTGGCTCTCATGTTTGCTGTGCAAAAGACGAGGCATTATATCATTGGTCAAACTATTCATGTTATATCTCGAGTTAACCCTCTCCGGGTACTCATGAAGAAACCAAGTACACTTAATTCTCGGTTGGCTACATGGGCAATCCTGCTAGCTCAATATGATATGGTGTATGTTCCACAAAAGTCTGTCAAAGGTCAAGCGCTGGCGGACTTCTTAGCAGCTCATCCTGTGCCTGAAACATCTAAACTCTATGACGAAATTCCTGACGAGACGTTAGAAGTCAACATGATCTCCGAAGAGTTTCCAACCTGGCGTTTATTCTTTGATGGTGCATCAAGAATTAGACCAAATGGTGCTATAGTGGCAGGTGTTGGAGTTGTTCTCGTTTCTCCAGACGGATTAACTATCCAAAGAGCCTACTCTTTAGATGAACCTTGCTCCAACAATGTGGCAGAGTACAATGCCTTACTTGTCGGCCTTCAGCTAGCTAAACAACTGAATGTTGAATATCTGGAAGTCTATGGTGATTCTAAATTGGTTGTAAACCAGGTTAGAGGAACCTATGAAGTCCGTCATCAAGACCTGGTACCTTATCATGAAGCGGCAATCAATATAGCTACATCATTCAAAGCCTTCTTCATTGACTATGTTCGACGAGCTTGCAATACTGAAGCCGATGCTTTGGCCAATCTTGCAGCTGTCTTAGCCATCCCTGTCGAAAGGCATCAGGTGGTGGTTATTTCTAACCGAGAACTGTTCTGTATTGAGAACAATCGTAATATTGAATTTAGCAATCTTGCTGAAGTCGAAGTTATTGATGACGATTGGAGAACTCCTTTTATCAATTTCGTATTACATGACATACTCCCTGAAGATCCTAAGGAGGCTACAAGCGTTCGACATCGATCTCTACGATTTTACTACAATCAAACCACCAAAGCACTCTATCGGCGAACTTATGATGGTCTTCTTCTACGCTGTTTAGCTGGTGATGAAGCCAAACAAGTGTTGCGTGAAGCTCATGATGGCGTCTGTGGAGCACATCAACCTGGTCCTAAATTACAGGATCGCATTAGACGTATGGGTTATTATTGGCCCTCTATGGTATCAGATGCCATTGAATATGCAAAAAAATGTCGTGCTTGTCAAATCCATGCAGACTTCATTCATCAACCCTCGGAATTCTTACACCCGACTGCTGCTTCATGGCCTTTTGAAGCTTGGGGTATGGACATCATAGGACCTATTAATCCTCCTTCTTCTAGAGGACATCGGTTCATATTGGCGATAACCGATTACTTCTCCAAGTGGGCCGAAGCTATACCTCTGGCTGAAGTCAAGACTAGCAGTGTCATCAATTTCGTTAAACACCATGTCATCTATAGATTCGGTGTACCTCGCAGAATCATTCATGACAATGGACCTCAATTCATTAGTCAGAAGTTCACTAGATTCTGCGATGATCATCGGATTAACAATGTTGCTTCGACGGCGTACAATCCTGCCGCTAATGGTTTAGCTGAAGCCTTTAACAAAACCATTATTAAGCTCCTTAAGAAGTTTGTATCCACTAACAAACGGAATTGGAGCGAGAAACTTGGCGAATGTCTTTGGGCCTATCGAACTACAGTCCGCAATCCCACAGGCTTTACACCTTTCTCTTTGGTGTATGGCTGTGAAGTTGTCCTTCCGTTGGAGTTACAAATTCCTTCTTTAAGGATTGCTATTGCCAATGAGCTTACCACAGAAAATAATGACCTTCTTCGACTTCAAGAGTTGGAAGCATTGGATGAAAAGCGGTTAATGGCTCAACAGCATATTGAGTTATACCAAGCCCGCATCTCAAAGACATTTAATCGTAAAGTGAAGGTCAGAGCCTTTCAGCAAGGAGACCTTGTTCTAACGGTCAGACGTCCTATGACTATGACTCATATGAGCAAAGGGAAATTCGATACGAAATGGGAAGGTCCCTATGTTGTGAGCAAAGTCTTCTCAAACGGAGCTTATCAACTTTCAGAACTTGGTGGTCGAGTTGCTATGATGCCTATCAATGGCAAATTCTTAAAGAAGTATTATGTATAAATGTAAATATTTGTAAATTATCAGACAGAATCAAGTTCATGAATAAAATTTAAATTTTATTATATGATAGTACATATTAAAGGTCACTATCATCTTTTTCTATATTGGGACGAGGGCCACTGCCATCCTTCTCAAAAATACGGTCAACAAAAGAGCCGAGAACCTCCTTGCTGGATCCTACAAGAAACTTGCAGGCGGCCATCCTCATGGCTTCTTCTTCTTTAGTCTTTCCTGGTTCGAGCAGGAAGTCCAAAATGTCCCGCGGTGGTTGGGGTGCAAACGAACCTTCGCCTGCTTCTGCTTCCTTTGGCTGAACTGGATCGGCAGGATGTTCTTCAATACCCTTCTGAACCTTCGAGACAGTCTCAACCTTCTTAGATGCTTCTCCGGAAGACATTTTTATGTTGAAGAGTAGAAGTGTTCGTTCCTGTCAGATTTTTGCTATATTTATAGACAGAAGTTCCTCAATTAATGAAGCATTACATTCATCCGATGGTTCATCCGTTCATTAATACCTGACGGTTCATCCGTTCATTTATCACATTCATCCGACGGTTCGTCCGTTCATTAAACATCTGACGGTTCATCCGTTCATTTATTTACACTCATCCGACGGTTCGTCCGTTCGTTAATATCTAACGGTTCATCCGTTCATCTATTGTGATGGTTAACTCGTTCATTTATTATCATTTGACGGTTAATTCGTTCATTTCAACATCATTTGACGATTTACCCATTCTTTCATCGCTACTTGACGGTATTCCCGTTCACTCATTTTCATATACATTGACGATTCATCATCGTTCATCTTCTACATCAGCAACTTGTCGTTTTCGATTAAGTTGTCAATAAATATCTATCTATTATTTATATCTGAATAAGATATGCAATAAATAATGGAGCCACAACAAAATGTCCTTTATATAAAAAAATGAATGAGACATTACAAAAATGCAGCTACAGCAACAAAACCCAAATACAAAATCAAGAAGGAGGGACAATCAGATTGTCAATTTGCTGCTTCAATGTATGCAGCTCTTCTTCGTGTGTCGACGCTACTATCTTTCTTGCCTCCTCTATCCCGCTTTCTTCGTCAAAAATGGGCATATCTACTGTCCTGCGGGTGATCTCTTCACCATGAGTGGTCTCATACTCATTCCTTTCCTCAATCAATGCATTAAATTGTTCAATCACCAGTTGGTGATTAACAGTTTCTTCTTCAAACTCTTGTTGAAGGCGAGTAATTTCAGCCTTCAGCTCAGCAAGTCGCCGTCCTTTGCTTTCAGCCACTAGAGTAATTGATTCTATTTTAGAATTATATTCAGCTGATTTTGCTGAATGAGCTTCTAACAGATTTTGAAGAGTTAACCTTTCCATATCAGCAGCTTGAGCCAGCCGCTCAAATTCAGCTTGTACTAAAGAGTCTACATCTTTCTTCTTGAGTTCTTTATACTTCTTGATGGAGACTTCTAGTTCATCCAGTATATGTTCAAGGAGAGTGGCCTGAGCTTCGTCTCCTTGGTCTCTTATGGCTCTTATCAAGAAAGAAGTGGGCTTCCTAACCATTATGAAGTCAGCTCCTTCTTTCTCTATCATTTTTTGGACAAGGGATCTCAGTGATTCAAAGAAGCATTTGGTAAATGACTGGATAACCTGCTGATTGATGGCTAAAGTTCCAGGAGTCGCTGCTACTCCCGATGAAGACGGGGTAACATGTTGCTCGATTCTTTGAGGTTGGACAATAGGCTCTTTAAATAAGGGAGCCAGAGTAGAGCTGGTTGCTCCTCCTGTTTGATCTTCTGCAAAATTAAAATTATTATTTTACTAATTGATTGTTGATGAACAAAAAGATCAAATTAAGAGCAATGTTACCTTGGTTTGGTTTAACAACGAGTTCATTCCTTACTGGAATGGAATACTGTTGAACAGAAGTAGCCTCCGCTGCAACAGCCTGACTGCTGCCCGCCTCAGAACCATAAGATAAATGATGACTACTGCTAATAACCATTGTTGGTATAGGTACCATAATCAAGTCCGTTGGAGGTATTAGCAAAGTCTCAAGATCTGCAAATGAAGATATTAGTTATCGGTTCATTGTAAAACAAGAAAAGATTGTTAAATCTCGTTTTATACCTTGAGGGTCGGTGGCAGGATTTTCTTTTAGCACACCTTCGTCGGCTACTTCTTCAGGAGATATTTCTATCTCAACATCGACAGCCTTTTCTACAGGTGCCTCCACTTCAATATCCTTTTTAGGATTTGAAATATCATCGGCAGCATCAAGAGATCTATGTTCTTCAGTTTGTTTTTCAGGATCTTGTAAATACTTATCAACATTTTCGAATGAAGAACCATCCTCGACTTCTTCTTCTTCTTCTTCTTCTACTGCTGCATTTTTACTGCTAGTCGCAGCCTGATCTTCCTGCAAGCTATAACTGCAGTCCTTCAGAGCTGCAATCATTTCACGGTCTTCTTCCTCACGAAGAGTCCTGGGAGTAGGAGGAGGTTGAGTAATATCTGCAATAGGAGAATGAGGTTGTACAACACCTTGTTCTTCCTCTAAAATATGTTCTCTAGGCTCTTCAATTCTTGGGGCAACATCTCCCCTCTGTTCATTCTCCTCGAGAGTTTTCCTCCCCGATTCAGAAGCAGGTGTGGAGGATGCCATTAAAAGTCCTGCAGCAGCATCTACTGAAGTCAAGAGTTGTATAAAAGAAGACTCTTCCAAGACTCTTCTGGTAACTACTCTTTTCTTTCTGTGTAGAGGCCTAACAGGACTCTCTACATTTTCTGGCTCTGTCCGCTTTTGCACGGAAGTTGGTGTACTGGCAATTTCTTGATGAGTCTCGGCCAATTGCCGGGATTGAGATCTGGTAGTCACCTTTTCAGAAGAAACATCAAGAATCAATTTCTTCTTCGCCACAGGAGCAGGAGGCTCCTCTCTTTTTCTCTTCTTCGCAGGAGATTTACCCACCTTCAGTGAAATACGAAGTGGTGCATTCACTTCTTGGGGGAATATAATATCCCTTGTAGTTTCTAGAGGTGCATCTGCCGGTTCCTGCGCCTCCTCATTTATAGGGATTGATGGAGCAATTCTCCCTCTTCTCAATCTTGTTGCAGTGGCGAAACTATCTGCGAGATAGAAATTCTTGGCAAAAGTATTCGCTGATGTGTAAAACACGGAGTATGTAAAAAGCATTCGAGGACCCTGAGGAGTAGTCCTTGCTGGCATAGAGAAAGTGGCTTTTGTATCATGGGCATTGTAATAAGCCCAAGCCCTAGCTCCGTCTATCAGATAACCCTTGCCTTGGAGGCAGGTAATTGCATTCCCTACATGGAACTGATCATACCCAAACTGTCTAGCAAAACGGCTTGGGAGGTATGGTTCTAAGTAGCACTCTTCTTCGAATCGGTAGACCAAATGAGATGGTCGAATTGTCTTCAACCATTCAAAAGCGACACGAGTTAAAGGCTGCAGTTTCGAATCCACCATATTCGTGGGCATCTGATCATACCCAGTAGGGAAAGGAGCGCAGCAGAAGTTCCAGCCTCTGTTCAGATTCAACATAAATCTACATTCAGATAAGGAAGTATATTTCCATTTTCCATCAGAATACCTTCGAAGAAAACTGCCGTCAACTGGTCCCATACCAGGATCCATTAGAGTTGGATAGTGAAGAAGTAACCATCCAAACAAATATGTATATGGCAGTTCTAAGCGAGGGAATTCTCTCTCTCCTTTCCCTTTCAACATCAAGTCAACATATAAACGGAGACTGGCGTTCAGCTTACAGGTCATTGCTGATAGTAAGTCCATTTTATAGCCAAAGACCAATTTAACAGCTGCAAACAAGATGCCACGGTGAAAACGATCCACTGCACTGGATCCGGGAACCACGAACCTTCGCAGCCAGTATGTCAAGAAACCCGCCAATTGTGCTTCTTCTGACATGGGCCTATAGACCATTCTTAAGTAACTTTCCAAATTATCTCCTCTCTTCAAAGGAGGATATTCATGGTCATCCATCACTTCTTTATCAAAATGACCACTCTGTTCCATTAATTTTCTGATCTCTGTATGGCTCAAAGGTTTGAAGAAGGTTAGGTAACATTTATCGTTCTCCTTGGTTTTCTTCTCCTCTATATGATTAAGAAACAGATATGGTAGCCACTTTAAAGAATAACAAGTATTGGCAGTGGCACTCTTGTAAAATAAAGAGCAGATCTTGTAATGGCACAATAGTTCTTCGAACACTGTCACCATCTCTGGATTCTCTTTTCTGAGCTCGTTCAACTCATCATTTGTTGGTACATACTCCTCATACGGAGCATCTGCCATGGGCAAGAACGAGATATACTTCATCTCGTGGAGCGCAAAGCCCATCTCTCCCCCTGGGGTCATGAAAGTTTCGGTCCTGTAGTTGTATCTCTCAGCTAAGGCTAAGAACATATGAGGATTGGGAGCAAATCCATATACAGTGGCATGCACTGCTTTATACAGGTTGATTTGTTGGAGTCTGTCTTGGAATTTTTTCAGAACCCAATTTGCGATATAACTCCATCGCTTGTAGTCTGGATTCACCAATCCAGTCATTCTTATATCTTGCTCAGGATATTTTCCTTCAACCTTCGCAAACTCATTTGCGAATATTAGTGTCCTAACAGGCATTAGCATGGAGGAGTTCTCTGGTGGAATGCAGCCAGGTCTTAAGCCTCTCAGTAGGACACTATATCTGTCAGAAGAACTATAAAACATGTCCTTATGATGTGGCCCCTTCTTTACGAAGATTTTTCCTGCCCGAGCATCCTGAAATAGAGTGATATTCTATTCCATCTTCCTTGGGTAGCTCGCATGAGCGTACCGTGACAAAGGAAGGCATCGAGCAATGTCGGGTATAAAAAAAGATCTATCTTGCTGGTGAACTACTCTATCTTCCATCCTTGGCCTGGGCTGAGAGGCTCTCTCAAAGGCATCACCGAATAGGAATAAAGGTTTCTTGTGAATTACAGCATCAACTGATTCTAAAGGCTGTCCGTTCATCAAACACATCAAAGTTTCATTGTCCTGTGAAATCAATATAGCCTGACGGGAGGCCGGCAGATCATATTGAGGGTAATGGACATGAGACAGATCCTCTTTGTATTCAGACTCTGTGAGGGTTCCCACAAAATGTTCATAATCTGGATCTTCATTGACTTCAACTGCATCAACAAACAGATGAAAATTAGTCCAAGACAAAGTTTTTGTTTTTAAAACATAAAACATGATTGCGCAACCTCAGATTGTGCTGATATGATTTGTGCAACATTTGACTGCGCTGACATGATTTGTGCAATCTCAGATTGCGCTGACATGACTTGCGCAATATCAGTTTGCGCAACATAAAAGTTGCGCAAAGCAATGGTTTGCGCTGATATCTGCACAACTTAATCGTTTGGGCTGACTTTCTGTCAGCACAAATCAACAAATTGCGAAAGAATGCAGCCTTCATAAAAATGAAGAACTGATAGTTCATGCAACCGAAACCCTAAAAAGGGTGGCACAATATGAACTTATCTCTAAAAAGAGATGAGTTTCAAAGGAGTCGAATCACCCTAAGAAGGGGTTTTCGATCGGTTCAACTACCTCTCAGAGCAGGATGTGCGAATTCGTGTCGGGAAGCTTGCCGTGCAACCCTGTCAGAAGACTCGGCCGGAGCTTTTCCCTTCGCGGCGGCAGTAGCGGCAGCATTTGATCGTCGTGGAGCCATGACAAATCGTCGGAGAAGAAAGGAAGAAAGAGTTCAGAAGTTCTCTCTCAATTGCACGAAGACAGCAAGTAAAGAATACATTGAAGTATGAGGAGGATTATTTATAGTTTTCAAAAAAAGAAACGGTCGCCTCGAATTGCGCCTAAACTTGTGGTCTATTCGCTTTGCGCAGACAGCTCATCATATTGCGCAAAATGATTCAACATTCAAAAATTCAAAGTATTTCGAAATTTTGAATACAATCAACTTTCGAAAACTTTGAAGGGGGTCTTGTAGGTCCTAAAAAATCAAGTTGCATCAATCAACAAAGTCAAAAATTCAAGATATTCATCATTTTGATGAGTTGCGTAGACAACAGATTGCGCAGACATCACTTTGCGCAGGCTGGTTTGCGTATGTTCCCAACTGCGCAGGCTGACGTGGCAGAAGTCATCATTGACTGAATCAAATCAGATCTTTCTGACCGCTGACAACACGAATAACGAGGAGGCTATTCATTTTTGACGCCGCACAGTGCTCGAGGGCAGCTGACAGGTGGCAGCGCAATCCGTGTTTGCGCAAACCACTCATGCGCAATCCGTGTTTGCGCAAACCATTTCTGCGCAGTTCATTTTGCATATTCTACCAATATAACTGACCAATTACATATGGCATTCATGCCATCAATTGCTCATTACGTGGCAACTGTCTATGCATGATCATGCGCATTTCAATCAAATGATGCCATGTGTCCCAGATAGTTGGCCCACGATCCAATAACTGCTTGCGCAATCCAGTGCTGCGCAAACCAGTTGCTGCACAAATCAGCTTGCGCAGTCCAAAATAACTGAAAGTTAGTTATTTTCAGAACTCTATAAATAGAGTTTCAAGTCTTCATTTCAAGGGGATCAAGATCAGAGATCAGAAATCAGAGAGTTCAGGAGTTCTTGCCAAAGTGCTGCTGTATTCTTCCGAGACTTTTGTCTTCAACTTCAGAGGCTTTTGCCTTCAGTTTCCAGAGTTGTTTTCAACTTCAAAGGCTTCGTCTTCACAGTTCACATCGTCTAAGGGATAAAGCAATCGTCATCAAGATTGGATTCCTATAGTTGTAATTTTTCCAGAATTCTTGTAATCTTTATTACAGTTTGTATCAATAAAGTTTTATACTTTTGTTTTTGCAAACAGCAGGTCGACGTTAATATTGTTGGATTACATGACTGTGCCCAACAAGCCTGCATATAGGAATATGAATATCTCATCCAAAACTACTACTACCTCTTGACATCCAAACTTATCGAAACTTCCTTGATTATTCGATTTACTTCATATCTAATATTTCCAAATATCAACTTATCTTCCTCGTGCCAACAGTATGCATTTAAGAAGTGGACGCACTTCTGCCTTGGCCCTCACATCTGGTGAAGAGGCTACTCCGGAGGGACAGAATCCTCCCATGACTCCAGCGACACCATACCAGCCAGGACTGTCGCAGCCTACTACGACACCGACGACGTAGTACCCAGAGATCGCTGCACCTCCAGGCAGCCAGGCTGGACAGACTACTACTATGCCACCGGGAGGGAATGTACCACTGCCTCCACCACCACCATTTCCTCAGCAGTTTCCTCCACAGTCGGGACCTCAGATGCCTCCACCACCGACTGATGGGAGCCCTACTACTCAGTTTATGTACGCCATGATGCAGGCTCAGTAGCAGCAGACTGAGCTGATGAGACAGACGATGATGGCAGCAATGGCTAGACCTCCACCACCACTTCCAGCACCAGCACCAGCACCGGCTCTGCATCCTTATGAAGGCTCTATCAAGAATTTCACAGATATGAACCCTAAGCCTTTTAGAGGAACGGAGAAGCCATTAGAGGTGTCACAGTGGCTTATTAGTACCGAGAAGCTACTGAAGGCATCCCAGTTGCCAGCTCGAAATTGGATGACAGCAGTGGACTTACAGTTAGAAGACAATGCTCACCACTGGTGGAAGGCGAAAGAGAGACGACTAGGCACTGGGATTACCTAGAAATAGTTCTATGATGCATTTTATGAGAGGTTCTTCCCTATTCATGTCAGGGATGGTCTCTACGACCAGTTCCTTCATCTGAAGCAAGGGAATATGACAGTTGATGAGTATGACTCAGAGTTCAATCGCCTGAGTCGATTTGGTGCAGGATTAATTCCGACAGAGTTAGAGAAGGCAAGAAGATTTCACTAAGGGCTTGCACCAGAGCTCAAGTCTTATACGACTACCCAGTCTCGAGTCTCCCATTCAGCTGTCTTGGAGGAAGCTCGTGCTCAGGAGATTCTTCGCAAGGAGCAGCAGCAGACATCGAGGCGCCATACCCCAGCAGTTACACCAGCTCGGGCTACTCAGAGTGGACCTATTAGGAGGGCCACCGGATAGTTCCAGCAGAGGCCCATACCTTATCAGAAGCCCACCTGTAACTTTTGCGGGAAGCAGGGACACGTCTTGAAGGACTGTCGAATTTGACTTAGATAATGCTTGAGATGCGGGTCAGGACAGCACAAGGTGAAAGATTATCCGAAACAGTAGTCCTTAGCCCCAGTACTTCCAGCACCTCAGCCAGCGGCAGGAGCACCTCGCCCGCCATTATCACCTCAGTCAGCACAGTTCGAGAGGGCCAGAGCTCAGGGCCCCGGACAGAATCATGGGAAGGTATTCTCACTTGCTGTTGAGGATATAGAGACAGAGGCAGAGGTTATAGCAGGTATGGTTTTAGTTGCATCTTTTCCTGCTATTACAATATTTGATACTGGAGCCACTAATTCATTCATAGCCATTAGTTTTACCACTAGACACAGCATTCCCATCACACCCTTAGCTAAGAATGTAAAAATCCTCACTGGAGGAGGAGTTGTACCTGTTAGTGGTGTTTGTAGACTTTGTCCTGTAGCGATAAGTGGCAGGGAGAAGATGGCACGACTTCTTGTATTTCTTATGCCGACATTTGATGTGGTTCTTGGAATGGACTGGTTGAGCCAGCATTTCGCTCTCATAGACTGCCATAGGAGTAGTATTATCTTTAGACCACCGAATGCGGTAGAGTTTGAGTTCACCAAAGAAGACGGAGAGAGTTGTGAGGTACCCGCATCGGGGACTCATATGATGATGCATGACACCCCTCAGCACCCTATTATCACAGAGTTCGAGGATGTATTCCCCGAGGAATTGCCAGGACTAGCACCTGACCGAGATATTGAGTTTTTTATTGAGCTTATTCCCGGAGCCGAGCCTATTTTATCTCTAGTTTATCGTCTGGCACCCAAGGAGTTGGTAGAGATGAAGACACAGATTGATGACTTATTAGAGAAGGGATTTATTCATGCCAGTGTGTCACCATGGGGAGCACCCATTCTTTTTGTGCCCAAGAAAGACGGTACAGTACGTATGTGCATTGACTACGGAGCATTGAATGCAGTGACGGTAAAGAACAAGTATCCCTTGCCGCGTATAGACGATCTATTCGATCAACTAAGTGGAGCAAAAGTATTCTCCAAGATTGACTTACGATCGGGCTTTCACCAATTGAAGGTTCGGAAGGAAGACATCGCAAAGACGGCTTTTCGATCAAGGTATGGACACTACGAGTTCTTGGTCATGCCCTTCGGTTTGACCAATGCACCCGCAGTCTTCATGAATTTGATGAACAAGATCTTTCACCAATACTTGGACAAATTTGTAGTAGTTTTTATAGATGATATCTTGATTTACTCCAAGAGTCAAGAGGAGCATGAGCAGCATCTACGGATAGTTTTGGGAATGTTGAGGACTGAGCGACTTTTCGTGAAGCTTAGCAAGTGTGACTTCTTTCTCAAGGAGGTATCATTTCTTGGTCATATTGTTGCGGGCGATGGTATATCAGTAGACCCAGAGAAGATCACAGCAGTCAAATCATGGCTCGCTCCCACATCAGCTTTCGAGGTGAGAAGTTTTCTCGGACTTGTGGGTTACTACCGATGGTTCGTAGAAGATTTCTCTTGAATAGCGGGGCCTATGACTCGATTAACTTGCAAGGATCAGGAGTTTGTATGGTTAGACGAGTGTCAAGCCGCTTTTGACGAGTTAAATAAGCGATTGACCACAGCACCGATCTTGACACTACCATCGGGCCCGGGAGGATTTGTGATCTATAGCGACGCATCCGGGAAGGGATTAGGATGTGTATTGATGCAACACGGTCGGGTAGTAGCATATGCATCACGACAGTTGAGAGTGCTTGAAAAGAATTATCCGACCCACGATCTAGAGCTCGCAGCGGTTATCTTTGCCTTGAAGCTATGGAGACACTACTTGTATGGCGAGAAGGTTGATATCTACACTGATCATAAGAGCCTCAAGTACGTGTTCACACAAAAATAGTTGAATATGTGACATCGACGTTGGTTGGAGTTGATGAAGGATTATGAGATCGAGCTTCATTATCATCCGGGCAAGGCTAATGTCGTGGCAGACGCATTGAGCCGCAAGCCCATGGCACACTTTTTGACCACACAAAAGGGGTTAATTAGAGACTTGAAGAAGCTTGGTATTGAGGTAGTATTGCCGAGAGCAGATGGCGTATTAGCCAACCTCCAAGTACAATCATCATTGGTAGAGCACATCAAGGCAGCATTGCCTAATGATGCTAGATTTCGACGGCTCAGGGAGAGGACCGAAGCAAGAGAGCAGACGGGATTGAGGATCCACCCTGATGGGACATTGCGATGTGGTGATCGCATTTATGTTCCCAATGGAGAGCTACGACAGGAGCTGATGGCAGAGGCTCACAGTTCGACTTACTCTATTTACCCCGGAGGAACCAAGATGTACCGCGACTTATGACAGTATTATTGGTGGCACAGAATGAAGCGAGAGATAGCTCATTTCGTTGCCAAGTGCTTAGTATGTCAACAAGTAAAGGCGGAGCACCAGAGGACGGCCGGATTATTACAGCCGCTACCCATTCCCGAGTGGAAGTGGGAGCACATTACTATAGATTTCGTCACGAGTTTTCCTCGGAGTCCTAGGGGATGTGACGCGGTGTGGGTGATTGTTGATAGTCTTACGAAGTTAGCACATTTCTTACCTTTTAGAGTGGGCCAGTCGACAGAGGGATTGGCAGAGATGTATATGGAGCAGATTATGAGATTGCATGGTGTGCCTGTTAGTATTGTGTCGGACCGTGACTTAAGATTTACCTCACACTTTTGGAGGAGCATGCAAGAGAGTTTGGGCACTCGATTGAAGTTTAGCACATCATACCATCCGCAGACAGACGGCCAGTCAGAGCATATCATTCAGATGCTAGAGGATATGTTAAGAGCGTGCATGCTTGACTTTGGCGGTTCATGGGAGGACTATCTTCATCTTGTTGAGTTTTCCTACAACAATAGCTATCAAGCGAGCATTCAGATGGCTCCGTTTGAAGCATTGTATGGTAGGAAGTGTCGGTCTCCTGTTTGTTGGAGCGACATAGGAGAGCGATAGCTATTGGGTCCCGAGTTGGTCTTGAGCACAGTGGAGACAGTGAAGAAAATTCAGGACCACCTGCGAGCAGCACAGGATCGTCAGAAGCAGTGGACAGATAATCGTTGTCGACCTTTGGAGTTCAAAGAGGGCGACCATGTGTTCTTGAAGATATCCTCCACTAGGGGCACGATTCGATTCGGAGGACGTGGCAAGTTGAGTCCAAGGTACATCGGGCCTTTCGATGTCTTGGAACGTGTTGGAGAGGTTGCTTAAAGATTGGCCTTGCCACCCGCGCTAGAGTGAGTGCATGATGTATTCCATATATCTCAGTTGAGGAGGTACGTGGCGGACAGCAATCATGTGCTTGATCACTCCGAGATCACAGTTGGACCAAGTTTGTCATACGAAGAGCAACCAGTAGGTATCCTCGATCGCCGAGTGAAGGTGTTACGGAATCAATCTATTCCATTGGTTCGTGTGGCATGGAAGCATCACTCGCCAAGGGAGTCTACTTGGGAGCGCGAGGACGACATCCGAAACCGCTACCCGCATTTGTTCGAAGACGAAGGTATGTCTTGCAGTTAAGCTTTTAGATTACTATTAAATTCCTTGCATTGCATTCGATCCCCCGACCTTAGTTTAATTTCGAGGACGAAATTTTTTTAAGTTGGGTAGGATGTAAACTCCCATAATATATAATTGATTTTTTTTATAAATTAAATTAATTTTGTTATGTATTTCATTAGTCATGGATTTATTTACTATTAAGTTGTTAGTATAATTAAAGTATGTGTGTATATATACATTATTATATGTGTGCATGTTAATATTTCTATTAAATAAGGTATATAATAAATTCTAGGATTTTTAGAAAGTTATTGGTAAATTTTTGGAAGTTTATTGCTTGCTTAAAATATATATATATATATATATATATATATATATATATATATATATATATATATATATATATATATATATATATATATATATATATATATATATATAAATTAAAAAAAATATAGTTATTGTTTAGAGAAAAAAAAACAAACACTAACGTTGGGCTCGGCCACACCCAGCAAAGGGCGGCCAGCCCCTGCCGATATGAGACTCACATAGAGTCTGTTGTAAAAAAATAAAAAATAAATAATAATGTAAAAGGGAGGGGACCAGCCCATGTGGGACCGGTCCACCTCAACCCAAGACCCCCAAACTATGAGGTTAGCAGCAGCAGCTGCACCCTTTAGGAACCGAACCCATATCCTAGTATATTAAGGATTTGTAGTCGGCAGTATATACAACTGCTCGAAACCGAAACCCTAACCCTCCATAATTCCATCTCAACCAGAAGCCCTCATCCTCGAAGCCCCTCCCCCAACCGACTGTACAAACTGGTCGCCATCGACGATCACCGGAGCCACGCCGCACTCGCCTGGACCGACGGCAAAACAGAGTAAACTCTGTTTCAAGCACAGTCCAGGTAACAACTTCTCATCCCGATTTCTCCTACGACTCTAGATCGCTTTGAGTTTCGTAAAGTTCCATAGAAAGCCAGTATAACCCCCTTCACATCCCCTTTGATGGATCCCGACACCGTTCCTTAGATCGGTCAAAAATTCGACACGAAGTTGAGCCCGCATCGCTCGAAAAACAGAGCAACAAGGCTGTCCCAAACCCATAATTGGAAGCCAAATTCTTGGCGATTCTTCGACAGTTTTGTAAAACTAATTGAACACATGTGAAGACAACATAACCGCGACTAAAATGCAACTGGTAGATTGGTATTTTGACTTATGTGCAAGAATTAAATCCGTGTTAAACTTCTGCAAAAAACTGTTTTCAAAAATAGTAACTTTCAGAAAATTTCCCCGATACGATGTATGCCCCGACAAACCGGGCGACGTAGTCACGCACTATACGCATCGAAAGGCACGTATGGATGTTGCGGACGTGTGGGAACTGAAGGAACTCTGTTTCGTCGCGTGTGCGCAACGAAATCAACGCGTATCCGTCGAGATACCCCCGTATCGGTGTTTTACAAACTTGTCCATAACTTCGTGTATAGTCGTCGAATTGAGATGAAACTTGCACCAACAGGTCGGAATCGAAATTCTGGTCCTGTATGCCAAGTTTGGTTCGATTCTGAGAAGGTCGAATCGGAACCCCTTTTTAGCGGGCCCGCGACCCACTCAAACGGGCGAATTTGTACACGGCTCATCGGAATCCAAAACTGGACATACCATTGAGTTCCTCTCCTCAAACTGAAACCGTAGACATATAGTTTGATGACTTTAGAGACAATAGACTTTGGCACGCATTTCGGTACAAAGCGAGTCTAATGACGGACATCGTTTTGATCCGAAATTACGATTTTGCCCCTGTTCCAGAATTTGACTTATGGACAGACATTTTCTAGGTATATCTTCTTCACCAAGATCATTTTTGATGTTTGTTTCAGCGTCTGGAGTCATCTGTGATTTGTGAATTTTGGTGCTGACACTTGCTACTCTTGGATTTGCCCTTCTCGCACCGCAGGCAAGATACCTTGCCACTTTACTCTGTGATTATTATATTCTTATTTTTAGTTGTTATTTTCAGCAGTTCTTTTCTTGATATTATAAAACTGTGCGTCCAAGTCACACTTTGGTGCAAGCGACTCTATCGGTCGTTTTACTCGCTTTATTTATTTCTCTTGCATTAACTTAGTCTAGTGACCACCCATTGGTATTGAGGTATTGGTATATCTTGTACGGCCTTGACACTTGCTTACCACGTGTTGTGAGTCACATGTAGGACACGTATCCGCATAGACGGCTGGCCACCGATACGTATGGTGCGTGCGACGGATAGGAGTAACTGCCAATAGAATTGCATGCTAGAAGACTTGGCAGTTACTAGAGGTTCATGAGTCATGGATGTGACCCTACTAGCCATTAGGTGGGGAGAACAGTTTCCTTAACGTATGGGTCTTTATGCACTATCCTATTACTGATACTGCTGGCCTCTGACATTCGAGGAATGTTATGGTTTGAGGTCCCTGGTATCCTGATGGGGCCACACCAGAGTTACTGCTACTGAGCCAGATACCCATGCGTTGAAGGTCTGTTTTTAACTGCATTGTCACTGTAGAACTGGTAGGCACCATATTGCATGCATCCCTTTTCTTTCTATTATATTATCACAGTTTATATGGCATGGTGTTTTCTTGTATCTTGCTACGTCCATCTGAGGACCTGGTTATCTTTCTAGGATTAGACGACTTTCCACAGGAGTACGGAGCGACGCTGGATCCATCTTACATCGATGACGAGGCAATCACTACTGATTTATAGTTCATTCTATATTTGAGACCTTAGTGGACATTATTTTTACATCTCATTTCTTTCTATTTTGCGGAGGTTGGACTCCGATCTTGTGAGACTACTTTTCATAGCTGTTTGGAGTGAGTATGTTCACCCGGCTATCTTTGGATACTCTTATTTATTTATTTGGACTCTATTATCTTCTGTGTTGAGCTGTGATGAGATTAGATATGTTATTCTGGCCTGTTATTATTTTATTTACAGCTTATGTGCATATATGAGGATTCCATATATTGGGTATTCTTCGTATATGTGCAGCTGGCATGTTCACGTACTTGGTCCTACGTATTTTGGGACTGGGGCGTTACAAGTCTGCAAGGGTTTGCTTCATCCATAGAATTTGTGCACAAGAACGACCAGCTACGATATATTCAGCTTCTGTTGTGGATAATGCGACAGAATTCTGCTACTTGCTAAACCAAAAGACTAGAGCCTTGCCTAATAAATGACATGTGCCGCTTGTACTTTTATGGTCGACTTTGTATCTTGCGAAATCAGCATCCGAATAACCAATAAGCCCACTGTAACTGTACCCTTAAGGTATCGAAAGATACGCTTAACGGCGGACATGTGTCATTCCTTAGGACTAGCTTGATAACGAGCACACAGGCAAATACTAAACATGATATCGGGACGACTAGCAGTTAAATAGAGTAAACTACCAATCATACCTCGATACTTACGTTGGTCAACGGGTTTGCCGCTTTTATCAGGTTCCAGCTTGCTCGATGTAGCCATAGGGGTGCTGATAGGTTTGACGTTGTCAAGATCAAACTTCTTCAGCATATCCTTTGTATATTTTGACTGGCTGATGAAAGTTCCTTGCAAAGTTTGTTTGACTTACAATCCAAGGAAGTAGGTGAGCTCCCCCATCATGCTCATCTCAAATTCGTTATGCATACACTTAGCGAAATCTTGGCAAAGATTTTCATTAGTAGAACCAAATATGATATCATCTACATAAATTTGTACTAAAAGAATAGTGTTTTGAAAACTTTTGATAAACAGTGTAGTATCAATTTTCCCTTTTAAAAAGCTTTTATCTACCAAGAAATTGCTTAGGCGTTCATACCAAGCTCTGGGGGCTTGTTTGAGGCCATATAGCGCTTTCTTGAGTTTAAAAACATGGTCAAAAAATTTAAGATTTTCAAAACCAGTGGGTTGTTTTACAAAAACTTCCTCTTTAATAAATCCATTCAGAAAAGCACTTTTAACATCCATTTGGAAAAGTTTAAAATTCTAAAAGTTTACAAAGGCACAAAGCATCCGAATGGATTCAAGTCTTGCAACAGGAGCAAATGTCTCATCGTAGTCGATACCTTCCTCTTGGTTGTATCCTTGAGCTACTAGACGAACTTTGTTGCGAGTGACTGAACCATCTTTATTTACTTTGTTACAAAAAACCCATTTAGTACCAATAATCGAATGGTTAGCTGGTTTAGGAACAAGTTTCCAAACCTGGCTTCTTTCGAACTGGTTGAGTTCTTCTTGCATAGCTCAAATCCAAAACTCATCATTGAAAGCTTCTAAAATAGTTTTAGGCTCAATTTGTGAAATGAAGGCAGTGCTAGCAATGGAGTCTCGTAACGATGATCGAGTACTTACTTCGCGTGATACCTCACCTATTACCAAGTTTTCTGGATGTGACGGCTTGAATGCAAATTTCTTCGACAAGCCCTCCAGAGAGTTGGTTTCAGTAGTGGTATTCATCGGCGTAGAAGTTGATGGCTCAACATCATTGTCAAGAGTAACTGCTGTACTATTATCCTCATCAAAAGTCACATTAGTAGATTCTTCTACAATCAATCAGCGTTTGTTGAACACTCTATATCCCTTGCTCTTGGCAGCATAGCCAAGAAAAATACCATCGTAAGCTTTCGCATCAAATTTGCCTAAGTTGTCTTTGGTATTAAGGATAAAACAGCGACAACCGAACACTCTAAAATATGAAACATTTGGAGTTCTACCAAATCAAAGCTCATAGGGTGTTTTTTTCGTGATAGGTCGAATAAGAACCCTATTTAAAATATGGCACGCTGTACTGACAGCTTAAGCCCAAAAATATTTCGGAAGTAAAAATTTATTCAACATGACTCTAGCCATATCGCCAAGAGTCCTATTCTTCCGCTCCACAACACCATTTTTTTGAGGAGTTCTAGGACACGAAAACTCATGATCAAAACCATTTGAATCACAAAACTTTTCAAAATCGGAATTTTCGAATTCGCCTCCATGATCACTTCAGATTCGAGTTATCATGTAGCCTTTTTCGTTTTGAACCTTTTTAGCAAAGATTTTGAAAACAAAAATTGCATCACTTTTGTTTGAAAGAAAGAAAACTCAAGTGAATCTAGAAAAATCATCTACTATAACAAAAGCATATAGTTTTCCACCAAGACTGGCTACTTTACTAGGACCAAATAAGTCAATATACAGTAATTACAAGGGTCTAGTAGTACTTAAAGTGTTTATGGAATGAAATGAAGATTTGGTTGCCTTATTTAGTTCACATTCGGCACATACCGTATCCTTCTTGAATATGATGTCGGGCAATCCTCTTACTAGTTTCTTTGTCGATAGCCTGGATATAGTATCCATATTAGCATGACCAAGATGCTGGTGCCACAATAATCTCTCATCCTTGTGGGCGTAGAGGCATCTTCCTACACTGTTAGTATCTCTAGATAGATAGAAAATGTAAATGTTATCCTCTCTTATCCTTTCAAAAGCGATGTCTCCCGTTGACCTATCATAAATGTAGCATTTATTTTGTCCAAAGTTAATATCATATCCATGATAAGCAAGGTGACTTATGCTGAGCAGGTTATGCTTTAACTCGGTCACTAGGCAGATATCCTTTATAACAGGAGAAGAAGGATGACCAATAGTACCATTACCTATGATGTATCCTTTTAAGTTGTTGTCGAAGGATACATACCCTTCCCTCTTCTTCGATAGTGATGCAAAAATATTTGCGTCTCCCGTTATATGTCGCGAGCATCCACTATCGAGAATCTACTTGCTTTTAGTTGAGGGAGGAAGGTCCACCTACATCAAGAGTAGATGTGACCTTTGGTAAGCAAGTTCTTGTTTGTCCTAAAATGTTAGTCTTTGGCACCCATGCATATAGATTTATATCTACTAATCTACTAATTCTATATTGTGGTGAGATGTGTCCATATAATCCATAATAGGTGCAAGTAGCATGCCTATTTATGTTGGGAGCAGGTTGATAATGATGTCTATATGCAGCATGGTGAGAGTTGTGTGGAACAGCAGGATAGTGACTATACGTGGCAGCAGGATGATGGTTATGTCTATATGCAACATGGTGATGGTTATGTCTATGTGTAGCATGGTGATGGTTATGTCTATGTGCAGCATGGTGATGATTAGCAGGATAGTGATTGTGTGTAGCAGTAGAATGATAGTTATGAGAATAATGTCTATGTGCATGTGGTTTGTGTGCTGTATGGGAGTACGTGTATATATAAGCATGTTTACGTGCTGCATGTGGGTGACATGTTTGACTATTTTGAGTAGTCTTGTGCTTTGTGTGTGTCTTATGTGATTGGGTTTGAGGTTGAGCAACCTATTTTCCCAATCTAGTCTCTAATTTCTTAGAGGCAGCATGTAGTTCATTACACTTAGAATTTAAACCATCAATTTTAGCAATAGAGATCTTGTGTCTATTCTTTTCTTCAGCAAGCTCAGTATTGAGTGTTGTGATCTCACGTGTTTACTTTTCAATAAGTGCTTCGGCATCATGTATGCTTAACTTAAGGTTTGACACCTCATTAGTGACTTCCGTGGGTGGAGTGTCTCTAACATTATCAAGTAAAGAAGAATGTTTTTGAATCTCTATTTTATAGCTTTTGATCTTCTCCTTGGCATGCTTATATTTACTAATGACTTTCTTGTAGTAATTTAGTAAATCATTAAACGCATCGCCAAGTTCATCAAAAGTAAAGTCATCGAGAGTTTTGCTAGTTACCTTATCGGATGTTGCCATTAGGCAGACATTAGCGGTATCTTGAGGAGAGTCCTTGTCTTCTTCGGAATCACTTGCTTCGCTTTCATGCCAAATGCTAGTGTTGGCATATTTTCTTGAAGAGGACTTCTTGTAGGGCTTCTCATATCGGTTGCCTTTCTTTGCGAATGGACAGTCTTTTCGGACGTGTCCAGTCATCTTGCAGCCGTAGCACGTTAGTTCTTTCTCGTTATCTTCTTGTTGTTCCCTCTTTCTTCAATTGAAATGAAGGAACTTTTTGAAGTTGCGGACTAGAAGAGCTTGATCATCACGTTCAGAATTGTCATCATCAGTCTCCTCAGGATCAGCCCTTCGACGATGAGCTTTTAGGGCAATCTCTTTTGCCTTTGAAGCAGGTTCTTCGAAGTCTTTGAGGTCAAGCTCGTGGATCATCAGCTTTCCTATCAAAGTCTCCATAGAAATTGTGGTGAGATCATTGCCTTCTATGATGGCTGTAATCTTAGGGTTCCAAATCTTTGGTATCCTCCTAAGTAACTTGCAGATCTTCTCGTGATTTGTATATTGTTTGCCAAGAGATGACAAAGGGTTGATGACGTCAAGGAATCTTGTAAACATTTATGTGATTGTGTCATTAGGCTTCATCTTGAATGCCTCATATTCTTGAGTGAGACGACTGATTTTCCTCTCCTTAACTTGGGTGGTTCCTTCATACGTCACTTCTAGAAGTTTCCATACTTCGTGCGAGGTGGTGCATGTCGAGACCCTGTTAAACTCATTCCTGTCTATTGCACAAAATAAAGCATTAATAGCTCCAGCGTCTAGACTCGCATGTTTCTTTTCCTCATCGGAATATTTGTCGTTGGGTTTCTAGTCGAGATCTCCATTGACAACTATTCTGACAGGCTTTTTGTAACCATCGGTGACAATGGTCTACAGGTCAAAGTCTAGAGACTTGAGATAAAAAATCATCCTTGTTTTCCAATAGGTGTAGTTTGTCCCATCAAATAGGGGTGGCCTATGAGTGGACTGCCCTTCACCATGATTGGAAAACATGGATTGTGTGGTTGCCATGGATCACCTCTAGGATGTTAGTCCTTCTTGAGAGAACCTGGCTCTGATACCAATTGAAGAACAAGTAGGAAACTCTAGAGGGGGGTGAATAGAGTTTATGACAATAATAGCCAATTAAAAATTAAACTCTTTCACCAACAGTAAATAATCGGAGTAAATGTGGAAATTATAAAGAGCAAGAAAGCATACGCAAAACAGCCGATTTTAACCTGGTTTTCTTCGTGGAGGACTAGTCCAGGCCTGATAACTCTAGCTGAGGATTAAATCTATATTAATATCCCTTTACGGAGGAGTTATGCACTATTTTGCTAAATGATAAAGGGGGAGAAAATAAGCATACAATGTGATATTGAGACGTGATATTGTATATGCATTGTATCTATCTGTCTGTTGTGCTTGGATAAATCTTTTGTACTAGGACGGGAATATTCATTTGTGGGGGAGCCACTTCATACTTGCAAAAGATTTTCTCTCCTTCAACATGTGTCCATGTATGGATATTAAGACATACAAATATCATTTTGTCAATTATCAAAATGGAAGAGATTGTTAACCTAAACTAGATCACAGTCAACGTGATTTAGATAATTAACAACTGATATCTGACATGATCTAATACGAAATATCAAGTGCAAGACAGAACATTACCTACTACACATTAAGTTCAAGACAAATGTCGTCTACTAGGTGTTGCACTGCAAATGTAATATGTTCTTAGTCTGTAATTTTTGATTTATTGAGTCTAGGAAAATATGTACGTTGAGTCGCACTATGTCATTTCAACCCCTAGACATATTTCTCCAAGCCCCACCATACAAACAAACCAATTCCTGAATCGAACCAAACCACCCTCACCCATATAAGACTTCTGCTCTGAGGCAGACCGAGCTCGTGCCCAACTCGATCTCAAACCGAACTCGGGTCGAACTCTGGCCGACCTCGGCCTTATTAAAATTAGCAACCTGATTTTTAGGACCACCTTGCTGCGAGCTGTCCAACGTTCAAATTTTTGAATATTTCGGACAGAACTCTGGCCGAACTCTGCCCACCCTGCCTAGTATAAATATTGCTTAATTCCTCCCATTTCAAATCATCTCTTACTCTCAAGCTTTCAATATTCCAAGCCTTATATACTCTAAGCCATACTCTTCCAAAACCTAGCCACAAAACTTCCTAGTCCCAAGGTGCTCAGTGCGATTCAGCTAGAAGTTCTATGCAAGAGTTAAAAAGACGTCACTTGAAAAATTTCATGTTTCGCATCTGTGAAGTTAAAGTATTCGAGCGCTTCAAAGGCTCGTGTCCGTAAGAAGTTGGCATGCTCTTCGGACTAAAGGCACGTGTGTACCCTATTTCATAAATAATGGATTTTAACTCCGAGCAAAAGTTCTCGGGCCTGGACTAGTTATCCACGAGGGAAACCAGGATACATCGTTGAGTTTGCGTTTGTTATTCTAAACACTTTTACTTTTTGCATTATTACTCTCTGATTATATATTCTCTTAGTAGTTATCTTCTGGACTTAGCATAGAGTTATTTTTTAATTGGTCATTATAGACACAAACTCTATTCATCCCCTTCTAGAGTTGCCTATACGATACATAATAGCGAACGATGACTCGAAATCGTATACGATAAGTTAGCACGATAGGAGGATAGCGTGCATGAAAAAGCTTGATTCTGAAGTTACGAAAATGACTCTTAAGGATTTGGATAAAATCGCTCGATGACTTGATTTAGCATAGAACAATGTGGCTTGAGGAAATATGTTGCTTGATGACTTAAGATAGACGGATGAACATACGTGATTTTATGTTTCAATGAATTGATCATCCCCTTCTACGACTCACCTCCGCCGCACTTGGCAACCGCCGGAGTTGACCCCAGCTACAGTCTTCCCCCAGATGGGCGACCTCCTCCGTCGCGACAGATCTACCACGACTGACCCGTTCCCCGCCGGTACCGCCTGGCTATGCGCCCAACCTCTACCTCACTCCTGCACCGCCATGAGCTCGACAGCGCCGGCGATCCATTGCTATGCACGCGGCGAGCATCTCTTCTCCCAGTAGTGTCCCACGAGCCACAACCCCTCCGTCCGGCGAGCGCGCTGCCCAACCACAACCCACCTCCACTTCCCGATCATCCACCCCTCTCTCCTTTGTCGAACAGGCTGTCATGCCCCAGAACCAGAATACTGGAGAGCGGGGGCGTACATAGCCAGCTACGTATATTGAAATGGAATCCATCTCGCTATACGGTCACGGCTGTCTAGATATGAGGGTTTACTACAAGCCAACGGTCTCTTAAGGTCAAGCCTATTGTATCAATCTCAAGCAAGTAATATAGTTACAAGATGTTAGACCTCCAAATATAAAATAAAAGGCGTCCCAAATATTACATATTGGATGATCATGAAGCTAGTAGTACAAAATGTCAAGAGTAGAAAGAGTTCGGTCATACATGATCAACCCTAGGATTTGTTAATCATGTTACAGCCCGTAGACAGACAGTAAGTAATTGCATCGAGCTAACAGGTGCTCGTCGGCTAAACGCCTCAAAAGAATAATTTTACAATGAAGTGAGTGAAACAAAATAGAAAACCCACTCGTAGCCCGGGTTCCTTCTAGTCGCCACCATCGGGTTGGAGGTTCGGTAGATCCTCGGGTGCTGCTCCAAAATATGGCCACACAAAACCAGCTGGGTCAAACCCAGAAAAAGCAAGTGCCACAAAGGAGGCCACGAAATATGAACAAAAGCCAGCATATCAGAACATAAGAAAATAGAAGAAAAGTACAAGTAATAAAGAGTACAACAGGACAATAAACGACTAGGGACATTGAACCATTCCGGGAGGCAGATTACAAACTCGTAAACCAAACAAGGACCGGGGTTGTAACCCTTCGCCTGAATAGCACTTGTCTCTACCTATTTATTGTTAAGATAAGTAAAACAATCATGTTTAGGGGTACCAGGTACAGGGACTTAGACGAGACTTAGACCAGGCTGGACACCATCCATTCACAAGCGGCCAAGCAAGTACTACGGCTTACTACATAACTAACTAGGGTTATCACAAGCCTAATTACTAACAAGATGCAAATGAGAAATTCCCAGTCCCAAGCCCTACAGACTATCTAGTTATCCTTCCTCGGGTTGAGAGTATGGTTGGGTACATCGCCCAGGAGACGATATACCCTTAGGTGACTTAGATGGTGCAACACATGACAGTGTGCTGGAAATGTGCCCTACTCGTCGGCAGGCTACAAGTCCATTTAAAGCGCCCAGATAACGAGATTGCCTGTGACTTGAAATTCTCCATGAACTATAGTTTGATCTAGTCATTAGCCTAATCCATATTCAGTGTGAATCCCTGACCATGGTAACCAGGGAGTCACGTCCTAGACATGATGCAAGACAAGACAAGGGGATTGCACAAGGCAGCAAGAATGAACACCCACGGCGTCAGAGTTGGTTATACGAGTCATGTAGCTATCGTAACAGCATCAAGTCAAGTCAAGTTACAAGTTACAAGTTTACAATTTACAAGTCAGGAGTGTGCCGCCACGGGCCACTATCAAGTTATCCAGTATCAAGATTAATCATGAATTACAGGTTAAAAGTTAAGGGCACACCCCATCGGGTCACTATCGAGAAGATCAGAAAGTACTAGAATCATACTTCACAGAAATCACAAAAAAAACCGTACTAGTCATAAGCAAAACACCAATAACCGTGCCAGGTCGTGTTGGGTCGAGACAGACGTATTGTGTGGAACAAGATCTCAAAACTCCAACCCACAAAAGAGAAGCCAAGTCCAAGAAATAAAATCCAAACCATCATGTGCAATAGGTTACGCTGGGGTTAGATTGCGCTAGGGTCGAGGTACGCTAGGGTGAGCTACGCAGGAGATGAGCTGCGCAGGAGATGAACTGCACAGGAGATGAACTGCGCATGAGTTGAACTGCGCACGAGTTGAACTGCGCAGGAGATAAACTGCGCACGAGTTGAACTGTGCACGAGTTGAACTGCACACAGTTGAACTGCGCATGAGTTGAACTGCGCACGAGTTGAACTGCGCACAGTTGAACTGTGCATAGTTGAACTGCACATGGCCTTGCGCTAAAGAGCGCTGGCCGAGGGTCATCTTCTCCATCAGGCCGAAAGAAAACTCCAAGAACTCCAAATTTTCCAATCTTCATAACATAGCCAAAACAAAACCAAATTTAGATTTTCAAAGTTCTAACTTGTGTAAAATTGAATTCTCCTCCACATGGAAATCTCAAAACAAGGAAAAATCTAAGTTTAATAGATCAAAACCAAGAAAATCCGAAAATGGTTAAAACTTAGATCTAAAAAAATGGAAGCTCCAAATCACAAAATGCCAAGTTCTAATGTTGTTCACCATGGCCTAATCTAGCTAATAGACAAATAAAATAGGGTCCTTATGTGGTGGCAAGGTGCACTTGCCTATGGTGTTGGTGTTGTGTGGAGGAAGGAAGAAGAAGATGAAGAAAATTAATGGTAGTTATGTGGAGAGAGAAAGTTAGGTGGGGTTTTAATGAGGGATGATATGTTGTGTTGAGGGTGGAGGTTTAGCTAAGGGTGTTCAATTGCATACTAAACCAAACCAAGCCAATTCCTTCTCCATAAAATAAAACCAAGCCAGGTCCAAAACCCGTTTTACAAGAAAACCAAAATCCGCAAGTTAAGCCAAAACACAATTACAGGCCATAATCTGAGAAAATAAAATACAGGTTCGAAATACATATACGCCTAATCAAAATACGTATTCCGAAATACGGACGTTAAAAAGGCGACGGCCCTTGCCGTCGCGGAACCCGCGCACTGCCTGATCGAACAGCCTCCGTGTCGCGCTCGAGCGTCCTCCGCCGAGCGCTTCTACGTGCACCGCCCGCCGTTGACCAACGTGTCGTCGACCACCGTCTCGTCGGCGATCCGCTGGCCGAGCCACCCCAGTTGAGCCGCCCCCCTACTTTTCTCTCCTCCTCTTGCTCACTCTCTCCCACTCCTCATATTCTTCCCTCTCTCCATCGATTTCTTCTCCATCTTTCTTTCTCTCTCCTTCTTCTTCAGTTTCTTTTTTTTTTACTGCTGTGTGTGCTCTCCTTCGAGAGGAGCGCATACAGCTATACATTTGCTTTATCTATTTTTTTATTTTATTACTATTATTATTTCTCTGTTATTATCATTATTATTACTATTATTATTATTTTATTGTTTGTTAATAATATGATTTGTATTTGTACAAATATTCTCTAGCTAAATTCAAAGTTAAATTTTTAACACTAAATATCCTTCTCGATTTATATATGTAGTTTTGGTCAAAAGGATTTAGCATTTTTAAATATTTACCTAGCATATATTTTAATTAATGAAATATAGTTTCTTCCAAAAATCATGTTTTACAACCTTAGAGTTATCCTAAAAATGACTTTTGTCTTTTTGGGTATTTATTTTGAAAACACATTTTGACAAATAAATTATGTTTTCAAGTATTATAAAATAATTTTCAAAAATCGTGTATATATTTATTGTTATCCATTTTTCCTCCTTTCTATGGCCAACCCCATTTTTTCTATTCTCTTTCCAATTTTGTAACTCCTTATGTCACCCTAATTAATTTGACTATTCTTGACCCGATGGAACACTCCATGCTATCGTTGTAACATCCAAAGACGATCTTGTGCCACCTTTATTGTACCACACCAGGCAGCTCACCATGCGACCCACCAGGCAAGTATACCTTGCTAATTTACTGTCTTATTATATTATTTTTCATATTTATTTATTTGTTTCATATTTGTTAGTTATTTGTTATAATCTGTGCGTCCAAGCCACACTTGGGTGCAAGCAATTTTATCAGTCGTTTCCTTTGCTTATTTTTATTTCTTGCATGTCGACTTAGTTGTACTGGACTACCCTCCTATTTGTGGGATATTCTTATATCTCCGTTGGCCATGAAACTTATACTACACGGTTTGATACACGTTGTTAGGGGCACATCTTATATAGTGATTGGCCATCTCTAAAGTCGTATGACGGTAGATCTTCGTAACTTCTATGACTAGGGTTTTAGAGACTCAAGTAGTTACAAAACTAGGCAGGTCATGGACATGACTTGGTCAGTATGGGAAACATTGGGGGAGGACAGTCGCTAGTGTGTATGGGAATCCAAATAGGTAAACCACAGTCTCCGGATGGAACTGTGGCAATTTATATTTGCAGATGCCCTCAGACATCTTGGACGTTACGGACGGATACAGATGACTGGATTCCAGTTACGTACATGTAGCCTAAATCCCACCCATGCGCATGAAAGTTGTCCTCTAAATTGCACATTAGACAGTTAGAATTCCCTTTGCAAATTTGTGTCTATGATAGTCTTTTGTATATTATTTTATTATTCTGACAGTTCATATTAGCATGTTCTTCATGTATCTTGTTACGTCTCTCCGAGGACCTGGTTCCCCAGGTGTGTGTTTATGTCTTCCGCAGGTATCCTAGCCGGGATCGTGGTCTTCTCCATTTATTCGAAGATGACGTGACTTGGTTCCTCCTTGCTACTTCCACTTAGTCCTTTTATATATCATGTACTTCTTCTTTTTTATTTGGTTGGTAGTGGACGTATCTCCACCAAACATATTGTACCAAAATAATTCGTTATATGATATCTTTTATTCTCTTATTTTGTGGATAGATTAGTTAGTTGTGGTTTACTGCATTTTATAGCTTATGTATACATACAAGGCCCCTGTATTTCGTATGTATACAGATGGCATGTCTACGTACTTAGTCCTACGTATTTTGGGACTGGGGTGTTACACAAAGTTATGATACTGGCTTTTGAAGTCATAGCAAGCACTTTTCTATGATTTTTGCAGTTGTTAAAGCCACACAGTCCCTCGATCTAAAGGCTCGTCATATGAAGTATGACTTGGGCGATAGTATCGCACAGAACACAAATTAGTTTAAGGCTTGAGGCACGGTTGGTTCAAAGATAAGTATGCCATGGTCTATGGCACGTAAGGAACATGTTTTGCTCAAGTTATGCTAGAAGGCTATCAATTAGTCGCTTATGAGTTTTGTCACGCCCCGACCTAAAAAATTGCTCGTCCTCGATCGATTTATTCGAATCATCGTCCTCGCTGGGGCGTGATGCATTTCGAGTCTGGAGTTACACTCGTACAAGACAAGATGACAAGTTCTCAAATGGTTATCATTTGATTTGATATTAGCAACGGAAGAAAATATAGTATATGAAACAATTCTCTTTATTGATGAATGAACTGAGATTACAAATTGTCACGACCCGCACCCCGTGTAAGGGTACGAGAGGTGGATACGTCCAGCCTACGCCGTATTGTCGATAGTAGAACGCTATCCTAGGTCACAACATCTAACATAATATAGAATATGCTCCGAAAGAAGAACAATATATAAGGTACAACTCAATCACAATATCTAAGATGTAATAGAAGATAAGATAATCTCAACAGAGAGTCACAAATATGAATAATAAGCCTCGGTGTAAACCATACCATAAACAATATGTCAATACAATCTCAAATGTCTCATAAAGCTAGATAATAAGATAAGTCTAGACTAAGCTAATGGCAAGTCCTCAGCGACTACTGGATCCTCCTGAGGGTCCAGGTCACCTGTGCCAACTTGGCCTGCTCCATAGTAAGTATTGCAGCGATCCTCATCATCTGTAATATTTTCAACAGGTACAGTCAGGACAAGAACGAATAAATATCTCTCACACAGTTCATAACATGAAAAGAAAATATGAACAAGCTATAGAATAATATACATGAAATACTGTAAATAAGTAGTAGAGAAAGTGTAAAAAGAAGAAAATGATATAGTAGAAATCGATATACATGATATAGATAAGAAAACTGAACTAACTACATGATTTAGAGCACATATTTGGTTATGTAAACAGGCTTAGGTTATACATGACTTAAATCTAGGTTGGAGTTGTACATGAGATGTGTGTAAGTCACATAACCAAATAAATACTTCTCCTGTCCCAATCAATAAACAAGGATCTGTCCAAGTTATGTTATTGCACATAAAGAGTAGTGACTCACATGGATAGCTAGTCCACATGAGTACCACTAGTTTATACATGAAGGCTCACATGATCATGAGTGTACATAAATATCACATGAGTATACATGAATGAATACGAATACAAGGAGTAGACGATGCACATGATAAAGTACATAAGCACAATATACCCGATGTATCCGAGGGGATTACATCGCATGAAGAGATCCATATAGTACTAATCCGTGATAACATCGTGACAACATCAAGTAAACTAGTCTATAACAAGTTAATATGTCCAAACAAGTATGAAACGGTCAGAGAATGTACTCGCCTGATAATCCAAGGTACTGATGAGGAAGTGTAACTGAACTGGAGTGATGTAATCCTACTTAAAATAATCATAAGTCACAACATGGTCTAAAGTATCATAAAAAGGGTCTATAATGTAGTTCTACATGATTTTAGGTCCTTCTAGGTCAAAGTCAACTCTGGTCAACTCTGGTCAAACCTGGTCAACTATAAGTCAACTAGTCCGTTTACTAATTTTTAGGTCAAACACAAGTTATCGAGTCATTCTAAGTCCGTTTGAGTCGATTTGGATCAAGTTTGACCAAAGTTGACTTTTGTCAACTTGGTCAACTTGCTAGTCAACTCAACTAATCTAGGCTCATTGGGTCAATCCTAAACTGACTCATTATTCCCTAGGTACACTCAATAGCAAACATATTTATATATACTTATATATATTCATTCATTCAAGGCAATATATATACATACACACACACACACACACACACACACACACACACACACACACACACACACACACACACACACACACACACACACATATATATATATATATATATATATATAATAAAAATAAATATATATATATATATATATATATATATATATATTTTATATATATACTATAATATAGTTCTACATAATTTTAGGTCATTCTAGGTCAAAGTCAACTCTGGTCAAACCTGGTCAACTATAAGTCAACTAGTCCGTTTACTAATTTTTAGGTCAAACACAAGTTATCGAGTCATTCTAAGTCCGTTTCAGTCGTTTTGGATCAAGTTTGACCAAAGTTGACTTTTGTCAACTTGGTCAACTTGCTAGTCAACTCAACTAATCTAGGCTCATTGGGTCAATCCTAAACTGACTCATTATATATATATATATATATATATATATATATAGATATATATTTATTATTTTCATATATATATATATTTATTTTTATTATATATATATATATATATATATATATATATATATAAAAAAAAATATATATATATATATATATATATATATATATATAATTTATATATATATATATATATATATATATATATATATATATATATATATATATATAAACCTAAGCTTGTAAAGAAGGGAAAAAGAAGAGGGGGTGTGTGTATGTATATATATATATATATATATATATATATATATATATATATATATATATATATATATATATATATATTTGGAAACGAAGAATATTATTCAAAGCAAACAGGGAGTGGTGCCGGGAGATGGCCCAAGCACCTACAAAACCTCCACTCTGGAGGACGCCTACCTACAAAACCAAAACGAGGAGGCGATACCGGTCGGGAGAACCCAGGGGGGGGACAGAATAAGTGGGGGTGCGGGGGGGGGGGGAAAGAACAGGGAGGACCTGCCTACCCCAAACTAAGGAGGATACTTAAAGGGTGGGATCTGCTTCTTTCCCGAGCTGGAAGAGCGGAGGACCCTAGGCGGGACAGACATCGCTACAAACTGTGACGTTGCCCGTTTAGGCTGTACCTCCCGCGATCCGATGGGCAACTTCAGAGTCGGGAATTTGTCTGCGAAATAGGACTCCCGGTTGATGTGTTCGTTATTGTGTATACCCAGCGCCGCATCAAGGGCCTGCTCGACCTCTAGCATTCTGGGTAGGATCGCGTAGGCTAGTTCGGGGTTATTGTCCATGTTACGGAAGATGGAGAGTTCCTGGAAAGCCTCTTCCGGGGAGCACACTGTCGCAATCCGCTCGAAAAAATCTCGATATTGGATTGGGGATTCACTGAGCGATGAAGCTAGGGCGGGCAGCGGTGTTATCAAGGTTGAGTGCTGGATCAGAAGCGACGGGGCCAGGCGGGGGTGAGGTGATCGAGTTGGGATCTTCAGTTGGGGCCCGCTGCTGAGGGGCGGCGATCGGGGCTTCCGAGGAATGTTGTGGTTCTGCGTGCTCGAAGGAAACAAAGATCTCCTGCAGACTGATTCCATGGACGGGGCTAGCTGACTGATTAGAGGTGTCAATGGCTACGTGTTTCTGGCCTTGGCCTTGGTTGGGGTGTGTGGTGAGCAGACGGGGGTGGAGAACTCTGCTGGATCATCGGAGGCGTCCTGAGCAAGGGCGTCGAACTGGTTGGCAGTGAGCAGCAAATTTGGAGGGTTGTGGCGGAGATACCCGATAGACGTGGCCCCTGAACGAGCTGCTGGCTCTGGGGGAGAGCTAGGCTCTGGGTCAGTAATTGGGTAAGGGCCTTTGAATACGGTATGAGATCGGGAGTGGGTCGTCTCATCATCTGAGGTGAAGTGAAGATGGGAATTGGGAATGGGGTTCGATGTGGGGATTTTATTGGGCGTCGGATGACGGGCTGAACGAGAGTCCACCCTGATTAACTCCGGGTGAGCGCGACGGCATCTGGCTAGGGAGTGGCCCCTAGTGCGACAGTGTTGGCAGAAGCTGATCCGTTGCTCATAGATAATTGGTTGAGTGAACAACTTGTCACCCAACTCTATGAGGACGGACTGTGGTAGCTCTCTGAGATGTTTATCTCCATGCATATTCTGGCATAGTTTTCTTTTGTGACGCTGCTGGTTTCGTCAGCTACGGCAACGAACTTGTCGAAGGAGCAAGCGATCCTTTTCAGTACCGCCGTGGTGAAGCAAATAAGGGGGAGGTTCGGGACGGTGACCCATGCGGACACGGTCGAGGAGGATGGAGCTCCGATGGAGTTCTATTTGGAGAGAGTGAAGTGGTGCTTGCCGATCCACCCTGAGCTGTGGAGTAGACCTTTCCTGTCATCTGTGGCAAAGGAGAGGTATAGAAGGGTAGAGTTATGGTTGAGTGGGGCTACGATGTATCCCGGGGAGAGGACCCAGGAGTCAACCAGGGTTTGGATCCAAGGGATCTTAGGGCAGGTGGGGGTGAAATGTATGACCTAGGTGCGCGGTAAGGTCTTCGACAGAGCCGAGATGTCATGATTGGAGAACCGCACAGAGATACTGCCGACTCCAGATGGAGGGGGGTTCCCGATTGATTCTCCTTGCCTCTCATCGTCGCCTTAGCGTTCCATGACCTCTCGATCGTTCGCAGAGGTTGTGGGCGGCCAGACACCTTCGTCTGCGCCGCTCATCCCCCTCGATCGGTCTCATCCTTCAAGGGTGCTCCTCAATCTCCTTCTCAGAGGAGGAAGAATCTGCTCTAGCGTCACTGCTTCGGTTTGCATTGGTTGGGAAATTTTCTCAATATCGTCCACCTATAGATATGATCCGCAAAGCTCTTGCGGAGTATACATTCGATAGCTCCATTTATGCTGGACTCATTGATTCCAAACATATACTCATATGTCCCTCCTGCGAATCTGATTACCTTCGACTTCGAGCAAAGGACACGTGGTACATTGCTCGAGCTCCAATGAAGATTTTTAAATAGGATCCTGATTTCTTGCCTTCACATGAATCACCCATCGTCCTGGTCTGGATTAATCTTCCCAACCTTCCTCATCATCTCTACGCCAAGGAATCTCTATTTGCTATCGCTAGTGCTATAGGTACTCCCCTCAAAATAGACAAAGCTACAACAGACTTGTCTCATCCAAGTCTTGCCAGGGTTTTCATTGAGGTAGATGCTTTTAAGCCTTTACAACAAAAAATCCGCATAAACATGCATCGCAATAGAAGTTTCTGGCAATACATAGAGTATGAATCCTCCCCATTGTACTGCTCAACATGCCGTCATCAAGGTCACTCCATGGAATAATGCAAAAACAAAAAAAAAGAGAAAGGAAAAGAGATTGCTGTTCAGAAAGAGGGACATGTGCTTGTTACTCGGATACTGCCTCGAGGGGAACATGAGGCTATTGGGGAGCCATCCAATCAAGCTCGTCCCTTGGCTGCACCAGAGGTTATTCCTAATCCCATCCAACCACAGGAGTCTTTGCAAATGAATTCTACTCAAGTTCCTAGCCGTCAACTAGAGGCAACTCAGACATGCCCGGATACCAATGTAGACACCATCCCGCCAGCAATGAATCCTCCATTAATTCCTCTTGATCCCCCTTCGAGGGATGATGCGACACTCTCCACTCCCGACCCTCCTGAAAATCTATCTGAACCGAGGGACGATGGGACGCTTTCAGATCATCCAAAGGATCCAACCGAACCTGGTTTATAAAATGAGGGTGCAAGTGAAGGAGTCGAAGAAGGAGAAATACTGGGTCGAACTGGGCAGACATAGCAGAAGAAGAAGCTCGTGCTACAGAGGAGATAGGGATAGATGTCGAGGAAGAAGAGGCGACGATCGTCCCCCTCAGTCGACACGTAAGAAGAAGGCCCCGCCTCCGTCAGATAGAATCCTACGATCAGGGATTAGCACTTCAACTGGTACACAGAAGCAAACCCTTAATGTTTAACTTCTCCATTTGGAATGTTCGAGGGATCGCTAATAAAATGATAATCAAAAGGATCAAAAACTTAGTTCGGATCAACAAGATTCAACTACTTGCGATCATAGAACCGAAAGTTTCTAAGGAGCAATTAACAGCCTTCCAAATCAAACTTGGTTGTCAACAATCGATATCCAATGAACGAGGCAACATCTAGATTTTTACTAGGGTGGTTCATCTATAAGATGGTGAATCATTCGATCAAGCTATTTCAATTCAGTTTGCCAATGATCTATTACCTACTGAAGTTCTCTTATCCATCATTCATGGTCACAATACCAAGGAAGGTCGGATAGAGATACGGGAGAGACTTCAAAACATTCAATCATGCTATAATATCCCTTGGGCAGTTGGAGGAGATTTTAATATAGTCAAGAGTAGGGAGAAGAAGACAGGTGGACTGGCCTCGAGCCTCCAGGCCATGAACGACTTCAATAATTTCCTTACGGCAACGGGACTGATTGAACTGCCATACACGGGGAGTACGTTCACTTGGATCAAATCGGAGGGGGACAAATAAGGTTCCAGGTTAGATCGGATATATTGGACAAAGCCTGGTTGTCCATTCTACCTCTATCGGTTGAAGAACATCTCAATCGTAATGAATCGGATCATGCTCCCTTGCTTATTAAGTTCAGAGCGGCAATGGCGGGAGGGAGACATGCTTTCATGTTCTTAGACTTCTGGACTACACATGCTGAGTTCCTTCAGATAGTAGAGAAAGCCTGGCACTCGGTAAATCATGCTAATGCTCCAGTTAGAGTGGTCGATAGGTTGGTAGCCTGCAGGAAAGCTCTATCATGCTGGAGTCAAGCCACATTTGGAGACACTTTCAACAAATAAAAGCACCGAAAGATACAGTGTTAGCAGCGAAGATAGCTTATGAACAAGACAGTCAGAGCACAATCGCGAATAACTTCATAAAACTAGAGCATCATTGGAAGCAACGTCTTCTTATGAAGACTCATACTGGAGACAAAAGGCTAGACTGAGATGGGATTTGGATGGTGACCGAAATACTGCATACTTCAATGAATGCATGAACAGTAAGAAAGGGAAGCTGTGAATTCATTCTATTAAGAAAGAAGATGGAACTACCCTTACTGAACTAAACGAGATTCAAACTTCTGCTAATGAATACTTTGCGACTCAATACTTGAGTTCGCATCCAATGACAGATAATGATTTGATGGGCTGTATTCCCTCATTGATCGAGGCCGATGACAACCTATTCTTGACGGCAGAACCAACACAGGAGGAGCTCCTATCTACTGTCAAAGGAATAGATTCAAAGAGTGCAGGGGGTCCGGACAGATTTACGCTCGATTATTCATTGCAGCGTGGTCGATCATTGAAGGAGATTATTCTGGAGGCAGTAAAATTATTTATGGACGGCTTCGTACACCCAAAGCTATATCGAACACATCACTTATCCTGATCCCGAAGGTAAAGAATCCAAGCTCTTGGTCGAATTTCCGTCCGATAAGCTTGTGTACTGTCATAATCAAGATTATATCCAAGTTATTGGCAAATTGACTTGCATCCATCATCCCTCGTATTATTTCTCCCGAGCAAAGCGGATTTGTCAAGGGAAGGGAAATAGTGGACAATGTAGTCCTGGCGCAGGAGATGTTGAGCATGATGCGGATCAAAAATAGAGGAGGAAATTGGCGATAAAATTGGATATGGCTATAGCATATGATCGTCTTGATTGGGGTTCTTGATGAAGGTTATGAGAAGATTTGGATTCAATGAGGTATGGATTAATATGGTCTTTCGTTTACTAAATAATGTTTGGTATTCGACAGTGATCAATGGGGAATCCTCTGGTTACTTCCATGGATACCGAGGTGTTCGCCAGGGCGATCCATTATCTCCAGCTCTCTTCATAATAGTTGCGGAAGTTTATCTCAAAATCTCAAGAAATTTACCGAGCTTCCTTCGTTTCATTTTTACTCATCCAGTGGTTGTCCGGCTGTGACACATCTTGCATATGCGGATGAATCCTAATTTTTGTAGCTAGGGATGTTTTTCTATTCGAGCTTTGAAAGAGATACTGGAGAGAAATGAGGCAGCTTCCGGCCAAATGATCATGCTCAAAAGTCTTCTTTATATGTTCATCCGACTTTTTCTGAAATTAGAGGAATGTGCGGGATATTACGGGGTTTCAATCTTCAAACCCCCCATTCTCTTATCAGGGTTGTCCTCTTATTTTAGGGAGGAGAAGAAAGTCAGTATGTTTGAAGAACTCCTATCCAGGATCAGGAACAGAATTGACGGTTGGCAGTAACGTCTACTATCGTACGGTGGTAAGCTTGTACTTCTTAAATCAGTTCTAAGTTCTATTCTAATGTACAGCTGGCGGCATGTAATCCACCTAGAGCTGTTATCAAGCAATTAGAGATGATGTTCTATCACTTTTTTTGGGGATCAAAAGAAGGTATGTACAAATGTACCTGGCTAGGTTGGAGTAAAATGGCCAAACCATATGAGAAAGCAGGTCTCGGGCTCAGAAGTAGGAAGAAGAAATTATCAATTCTTTCTCAAAAAACTATGGTGGAAATTGAAGACTCGGGATGGGTTATGGGTGACATTCATCAAAGCTAGATACTATAAATTTGCAAGGCTAGACATAGTTCAAGCCAACTCTAATGCATCCCCAATATAGAAGAGGCTTCTACATGGACGGGATTTGGCGAACCACCAAATCGAGAGTGATCCCACTGATAATGCCATATAGAGATGGAGCCCTTCCAGATCATGTAAATTCACAATATCTTCTGCATGGAGGCACACTAGAGTCCTAATAATCGATGCCAGACTTTATCATATCTGGAATACTGGTATTCCTATCAAATGGTCAGTACTTGGGTGGCGTATATTGCATACTAGGCTGCCTACGGATGACAACATTCAGCATCTGGGTCACCAATTAGTCACAGTGTCATTGTTGCTTCTTCCAGCTCAGGAAAAAATCAAACATTTGTTCAATGAAGGGGAATGGCCAGACAGTTGGATCAACTGTAAAAGGAATTCTCAATTCAAAGCAATGAGTTTGACGCGTAGACTTAAGAAATGGAAGAGAAGACCGATGTTGCACTTAAAGGAGTCATCGTAGGGGCGACATTTTGGGTTATTTGGAAGAATAGG
>JANAVB010035617.1:7328050-7512220 GCA_029216955.1 Iris pallida
ATATTATAAACACAAAACACTCCCCATTTTATTCCATAAGCAAGAAAAGCTGAAGCTATACAAGTATACCAGAAGGCGCAAACTGCCGAAGCCTATACATGTATACTAACAAAAGGAGAGGAGGAGGGATACCCAAAAAACTAGACCCTGGTAAGGAGGGAGTTCCAAAAGGTCATCTGACCGTGATTATAGTGGGCACGCCGCTTGCTACACTGCCTATAGTCTCCTTAATCAGGCGGTCAGCGAAAAACTGATGGCCTTCATATCTCGCCTTGTTGCGATTCTTCCAAATAACACAAGTCGCAGCAGCTGCGACAACCTGATGATCGTGGGACTGGAAGCTCCATGCCGTGATAAGGTCCTCATACCACCCCCCTCGGTGTCCATCCTGCAGCGGAGGGAGAGAGTATTCCAAACCATGGCAGGAAGATCTCCCTGATAAAAGATGTGGTCCACCGTCTCCGAGGAGCGCTCTGTGCAGCATGTGCATGCGGACACTAGGCTAAAGCCGATAGTGCTTAGGGTGTCATCGGTAGGAAGGATCTTACAAAGGGCTCTCCAAATTATGAAGGACCACTTCTTGGGGATGCATGTCTGCCAGAACGGAGCAATGCTAGGGGTTGGCGCCCTCGTGCCTCGGATCAATTTTCTAGCCAATTTAACCGAAAAGCAGCCCGACGCGGCCTCCTGCCACCGGAGCTCGTCAGCTTCAGTCCCAATTGCCAATCCCTCACGAAGGATATGCTCTATCGCCTCGGGACCAGCCCACTCCCGTACTTTGTTCCAGATCCAAGCCTTCTTAATGGGGTCCCACATGTCCTTTACCTTGCAGAGCCGATGGCCTTCTGAGCGAATTGGTAGTAAAGTATCTCCAACCCATCGTTCCAGGAAAGCCTGAGATTCTCCGTCACCTACCTTGAGGCACATCACAGGTTCGGCAAGAGCGCGCCCGATGAGCATACGACGCCACGCTACGGAGGATCTGCTGTTGGAAATGGCCGTAGATGGGTGGATGTTCTTGAAGTATCTGGCCTTAATGAATCTGGTCCATAAGTTCTGAGTGGTGCGCAGCTTCCACAACAGTTTCATCGAGAATACTTTAATAATGTGGAAAAGTTTGGTGAATCCTAGTCCCCCCTCCTCGGTCGGCCTGGCCATGGAGTCCCAACTAGCCCAATGGTGCTTGTCATTGTCGTCGCTGTGCCCCCAAAAGAAGTTGCTGAAGGTGCTCTCGATAGAGTTAAGAACAATCTTGGAGGGAGAGCAAGCCGCAAGAGTGTAGATAGGGATAGATGTGAGAACGTGGTTGATAAGGATGATCTTGCCTCCCGACGAAAGCATCGCGTTGTGCCATCCTTCAAGCTTTTTTCTGATACGGCTGATGAGATCTTCGAAAATACCGGCGTTGGATTTCCCATACACAAGAGGACAGCCCAGGTATTGGAATGGTAGGTGCTTGATGGGGAAGGAGGTGGTGTTGGGGAGGGTGTCGGTGCGCTCTTTCGTGATCTTGTGGTGAGTGTAGATTATACTTTTATCCGAGTTGATTTTCTGGCCCGAACAGGTAGCATATTTTTGGAGGGTGTTGAGGACCACCTCTACCGATCCAACGTCCCCGGATGAGAAAATGAGGATGTTGTCAGCAAATGCTAGGTGTGTGATAATAGGGCAGCCACTGGCGGTACGATAGTGGTGGAAGTTGGTGATGCACGGCATCCTATTAAGGTTCCTGTTCAGGGCGTCCGCAGTGATGATGAAGATGGTAGACGATAGGGGTCACCTTGCCTAACCTCGCGTGTCGATTTGAATTAGCCATCGGCCTGACCATTGATGAGCGTAGAAAACCAGGAGTTGCTGATCGATCTCCACACGATGTTGGTCCAAGTTTCTGAAAATTCGAAAGCTCTGAATACCCAAATCATGAATTGCCAATCCAGCCTATCGTAAGCTATCTCCATGTCTAATTTGATGGCTATGTTACCCTCTCTAGCCGGGAACATCATAGAGGTGATTAATTCTTAGGCCAACATGATGTTATCTTGGATATTTCTGCCGCAGACAAAGCCCACTCTGCTCCTCCGAGATGATCTTGGAAAGAAGATCGGACATTCTGGCTACGACGATCTTTGATATAATTTTGTTGGTGAAAGAGCAGAGACTGATAGGGCGGAAGTCGCGAAAGGACTCCGGGTTATCTTTTTTTGGGATGAGGATCAGTTTGGTGCTTGAGATGGCTCTGGGGTACGACATGTCTTGAAAGAAGGCGATGACTGCCTCGTGGATATCTGCCTTAATGATGTCCCAGCAGGAACAAAAAAACCCCCCCGAAAACCAGTCAGGGCCCGGGGCACTATGCTCGTCTAGAGCCTAGACGGCGTCTTTCACCTCTAGCTCGGAAGGAGTGGTCTCCAGCCGGATGTTATCACCGTCGTTGATGAGGTGCGGGATCTCCTCCAGGAAGGAAGGGTCCCTGATGACTGTCTCTTTAGAGAACAGTTTGGAGTAGTACTCGGCCGTTGCTTCTTGGATACCTTTTTGGTCTTTGATGATGTTCCCGTTGCTGCCTACAATTTAATGGAGGGTAAGTTTCCGCCTGTGACCATTGAGGCAAGCATGAAAGAAACTCAAGTTTTTGTCCCCCTCGTTGTCCCATTTAAGCATGGTTTTCTGCTTCCAAAAATCTGTCTCCACTTTCAGACAGAATTTAAGGATGGCTTTGGTCAGGTTGAGGGTTGTCCTGGCCTCGGGGGATCTATCATTCATGAATCTGATCTCAGCACGATTAACATCATCCTCTGCCTCACGGAAAGCCAGAAAAATATTCCCGTAGGCCTGCTTGCTCCAAACCGCTAGGGCTATCCTCGTGGCCTTGAGCTTGATGGCCACCCTTGTGAGGGGCTCTACGTTGTCCATGCTGTGCCACGCTTCCGTGACGACCCCCAAGAACTGGGGGTGGTCGCTCCAGAAATCAAGGAATCGGAAGCCCTTTTTGTTCGACCCCAAGTTGCTAGAGATAGTCACTAACAGAGGGGCGTGATCAGACTCGGTGGCCTTGAGGTGGGAAAGCTTGGAGGTGGTCCCCATACCGTGCCAGTGAGCATTCGTAAGGGCCCTGTCCAGGCGAGAATATTGGCGACAATCTCCCTCCTGCATGTTACACCAGGTAAAGGCGCTGCCGGTGAATGGGAGGGAAGCAAGGTTACAGTTAAAAATAAAATTGTTAAAATCTTGCATGGCCGGAAGAGGGGGTGGCCGACCCCCGGTCTTCTCCTCTCTACATGTGATGGCGTTAAAGTCCCCAATGCAGAGCCATGGGAGATTGTTGTGGTGGAGGTGGATGTCCAGGAGACTATTCCAAAGAAGTTTGTGCTTCGTGATGTCGCAGCTAGCATGGACCGCGGACAGGATGGCCCGGTTGGAAAGTAACGGGTGTTCCATCCAGCAGGAGAGGGCCTTCTTGGAGTCGTTAATGACACCGATTTTAACATTCTTCGAACAGAGGATCCAAATGTTGTGTCTGCCAGCAATGGCAATCGGAAAGCCTAACAGCAGCTGTATAGATTTGAGTCTCTTATAGGGAATTTTGGGTTCAAGGATGATCCAGACATCGATTGTGGGTTTTCTTAAGGCCGGTGATTCTCCTCTTTGTAGGTTTGTTCGCCAGACCAGGGACATTCCAGGAGTTGGTTAGCCCGCTTGGCTACGGACCTGGTACGAATGGCCGGGGATTCGACGGATCTTTTCTGCTAAGATTTACTGATGGAGGTCGTTGCCTCCCCCGCTCTCGAGGTAGAAGAGCTAGAGATTGAGTCATCGCTGTGGGTGATGAGGATGTCGTCGGTCTGATTGAGCAATTCTCCTGCTGAGTTCGACACTGGATCCTCGGGGGGGATGAGAATAACGTCGTCCATATTGCCCAATAGGTCTCCTTCCGATCGCAGGGGGAATCCCGCAGCGATAACCTGTAATCCTCTCTAAGCTAGGTCTATACCAAGTATAGCTAGAGCTTTGATGACATCGACTTCTAGGGGGTTGATCCTCGAGAAGGGCCTCATTCTCCGTGACATCCCTATCAGTGATACTGATGTCCGGAGGGTTATGTGATTCCCCGGAAAAGATTCTCGAAGAGGAGATCTCTAGAGCAGGATCTGTTGTATCCTATTCGAGGACGTTAAACTGGTTAGAAAGGTTCAGGGTCTGTAGACAATAGGGGACAAGCGCTCTGGCCGATAGGGAATTCTCCCTTCTGTTGGCTGGGGTGTCTAGGTCTGTTTCGTATTCGCTGGTTTGAAATCTGATGTGGGAGTTCGGTGGCAGAAGAAGGGGAACCTGGAGTACGACTAGGTCTGAGCTTCTTTGGTGTGAGCTGCTGGCCTCGATGGTTTTCTCTTCAGCTCAGGATGTAGACGATAACAATGCTTGGATTAGTGCCCGTGCAGGTGACAGTGGCAGCAAACGATGATGTGGTTATCATATATGATTTGTTGGGTGTAGGACTGGTTGTCCAGTTCGATGATGATGTGGTTGGGGGGCTCATTAGAGAGATTTAGCTCCACGCAGATCTTCGCATAGTGGGCTTTGGTTAGGTTGCTGGTTTCTGGAGCAGTGGCCACAAAAGTCCCGAATGAATTGGCTATTCGATTTAGGGATGCTGGGACGAAGCAAATGGAGGAAGATTGGGAAGGGTCACCCATGCGGCAACCGTTGCGGAGTCTTTCTTGGTGCTAAAATTTGCAGACCATTTGATAATCTTCATCTGGTGGGATTCCACTCTGCTGGTGCCTTTAGACCACACGGTCCTGTAGTCGGTATCAGAAGAGAGGTGGAGCAGGATATGTCTAGGATCTAGAGGTGCCACTCTATAATCTGATGTCAGACACCATCTTGCGATAACCTCCTGGACCCTAGAGAGTTTGGAGCAGCCCGAGGAGAATTTGAAAACAACGGAGAAGAGGAAGGAGGTAGCCAAGGATTCTAGTTCCTGGTTGGAGAAAGGGACAGTAGACATAGGAGCTGGTGGCGGATAAGTGACATCGCTGAGGTGAACGTCTTGGAACAGAATACCCTGCTTCGCTTGTAGAAGCATGGAAAAGAATAAAGAAAGGCCTATGCGGCTCCAACAGAAGGATCCCCATGCGGCTCAGGATCCCCATGCGGCTCAGAAGTCCCTGCGGCTCAGGGGTCCATGCGGCTCGGATAGTTCCATGCGGCTCAGAAAGAAGCCATGTGGCCTTCAACAGTTCTTCTCTACATTCGGATGCATTTAATGCCCTGACGGTTGCTCTGACAAATAATAGCTATGACAGCTCTGACATAAGGACGTAATAATGACTCTGACATAATAGCGTGATCCTAGGAGAGAGGAAAAAAATCTCCTTACAACTGGTAAAATCTACCAAGTCCAGAGGCCACTCCATGCGGCCGCTGCATTTATGCGACTACCCATCTGCATGCGGCTGTCTATCCCTATGCGGCTACCTATCTGCATGCGGCTGTCTATCCCCATGCAGCTGCCTATCTGTATGTGGCTGCCCATCTGCATGCGGCTGCCTATTCCTATGCGGCTGCCCATTTACATGTGGCTGTCTATTTGCATACGGCTGCCTATCTCCATGCGGCTGCCCATCTCCATGCGGCTGCCCATCTGCATGCTACTTGCCTATCCCCATGCGGCTGCCCATCCCCATGCGGCTGCCTATCCTCATGCGGGTGCATGCTTCATCCGGCCGAAAGGACCACCCATATGCGGCTCTGCCAGGAAGGTCCAGTTGAGACACGTGGCTCTCTCCGTGACAATTGAGACACATGGCAGTCTTATCTTTCCTGGAACCATGGGTGCTAACAAATCCCAACAAAATTAGATTTGTTGCGATCGTCATAATTTCCCAGATCAAATCAAATCAAGCAAATTGGACACGTGGCAGGCTATCACAAATCACGAATATTCATGGCAATCAACATTAATTGTCCACAGAGATTTGATGCAATCACATTAATTGCTAAAATTTATTATATTCAAGATGAATGGCCCAGACTAAGTGATCCTTAATCGTCGACTTCTGAAGGAGGCAATCATTTGCAAACCCTAATGAGCACACCCCATTCCTATAAATAGCAAGGTGCCATTCCCTTACAAGAAGCAGAAGAGGGGAGAGAAAGAGAGGAGAGCAGAGCGAAAAAAGGAGAGAGCACTACAGAGACATCCAGAGATCTAGCGACCGAAGGCGCAAGGGAGTCTCCCCACACGTCTAAGAGAATTTCTTCACCAGAGCCAAGGCTACATCCGATCGTCCAAGGAGTAAGGCAGAGCTGCCGTCGCTTTCCCGAGCCTCTATCGTCACCCCCAGAAAAAACTAAACAATTGTACTTAGATTGCTGTACCTAGGTTTTCGTCCCTAGGCTTTCTTTGTACGAGCGAGTTTGTATTGTGAGTTTAAGTTCAGTCCTCCTATATAAATTATTCTGTACTTTCACAATCAATGACAAACACGATGGCGGCTCTGCTGGGGACAAACTTCTGCACGGCTGAGAAGTTGGTGACGCAATCGGATGCAGCCAAACTTGGCTCCACACAACAGAAGATGGTCGTCCGCTTTGACCCACAGGCGTTTGAAGAAATGCTCTCTGACGGGAGCGCTGGCCCTCCAGAAGCGAACACGCACAAAGAAGGCTCGCAGGAAGTGGAGGCCAAAATCATTTGCTCCTCCCCAAGCTCTGGACGGAGAACTCTCTGCTGCCCAAGACGGCGAAGGCAACTCTCATGCGGCCCCACTTCAAGTCATAGAGGACTCTGCTGTCCCCAAGTCCGGCAGAGGAAAGCACTACGATGCTGGACTTGCAGGGGCAAAGAGTGATTCTATGTGCTCTAGGGAGAAGCCGAATAAAGGCAATAGCCGCAGACTGAACATTCATGCAGCCAAGATTGCCAGCCGCATGCATGATGTTCATGCGGCCGAAACTGCCAGTCGGATGCAGAATACCCATGCGGCCAAGATCTCCAGCCGCATAGAGATGACTTATGCGGCCGAGACTTCCAGCCGCATGAAGAAAGCCCATGCGGCTACGATTGCCAGCCGCATGAATACTGTTGATACCAGCCGCATGCTGTCTGCTCCACGCGACTCAGGCTCAGTCTTCGATCGCCTCTCCTATGGTCCTGATCTCTCATGCTCCCGAGAAAATATGTCTGACTCTCTTCAACACCACTTAGACTCTTCCTACTATGTGTCCTCACGCACTAGAGTGAAGAAGTCTAGGGCAGCGTGAGCTTGGCGAGCTCAGTCCACTATCCCGACCTCTGACCATCCAAGCGCTCCGTATACTGTTATACGGGCCTCTGATGGGATGTTGTACAGAACCACTCGAGTCCAGTCCCCAGCGACAAACGGACAGAGTGGTTCCGAAAAGTCTCCCAAAACCAAGGGAGCAAACATGGTCGTTCCAGACCCATCTGCTTACGTGAGGTTGTCCTCCACAAGCGCAAGGAAAGAGAAGAGGCCTCGGTGTGCAAAGAGTCCTCCCACGGACATCACTGTACCCAAATTATTGTCAACTGCTGTTACAATAACGCAACGGTGCGAGAAGATCGGCAGTCCGTCTTCCAAAGATTACAGCAGCCGAGCTCAGGGGATGAGGAACCTCTCGTCGTCTCTTACAACTCTACTCAGAAAATCCCTGCTGATGGGAGAGGGAAGAAGATAAACATTTCCAGCTCGAAGATTTCAACCACTGTGACTAAAAAACTGTCGTCTAAACGGTTGTCCACCACCGGAGTTTTCTAATGTACCCGTTCAAAGACAAAATCTGCTACAGTGGAAGATTCATCATCCACATTACTGGGGGTTGCTGGAACTGGGGGTTGCACTCCTGCGAACATCCACGACAATCCGATGTTCCAAGGAGACAAGCCCGGGGAAACAACTCTCCCATCAGATATAACATGTGCCGACATCCCCGAGGACGTCCACGACTCTCAAGATGAAGAAAGCTCTGAAGCTGGGGGTACTATTCCTTCTGAGTCCGAACCAGAGGAGAACATTCCCACATATCCCGATGACTTTTCGGTACAGGGGTATGATTCAGAGGGCACATCATCCACCGTCCCTTCCACTTCTACTCATGTGAAGACGGCATTCATGATAAACGACGAACAAGATGGTCCCAGTGATCACCAACGCATCGATACTCTGGAGGCCATACTGCACACTTTGGTCAAATCGGTGGACGAGATCAAAGCAGCCCTCCCTACTCTACAAGGAGGGACGCCTGGCCAAACAAACTTGGGTCCCGCAGTCAATGCAGACTCGAACTCAGCGGCACCGAACCCGGGAAATAATCCTCCTGAAATATCGGCTCCTACCGCTGCAGATGAGGCCAGGGAGGCAAGAAGAGAGGTCCAGGAGCTCCGAACCATGTTCTATGCCCGAGAAAACTGCCAAGACCTCAGGATACGACAACCATATCTCACTGCATGGAGAGATGTTCCCTTCCCACCAAAGTATAAACCATTCCACATCAATCCATATGATGGGAAGACCTTCGCAAGTCGGTACATCACTTACTTCGAGGTCACCACCGACCATCTGCCCTACGACGATGCCATCCTTACACGATTATTCGTCGGGGCATTGGAAAGGGTCATCTTCGACTGGTACCGTAACCTTCCAGACAACTGCATCCACTCCTTCGCCAGCTGCAAGCGCAAGTTCTTAGAGAGATTCTACGAAGTAGGACAGGACGTCATAATGTCCACCCTCATGGACGTCGTTCAAGGTGAGAAGGAGCTGACAAGGAACTATAGTGAGGGGTTTCGCCAAACCGCAATAAAGTTGCCATCTGGTAATCCGGATTCCTCCTTAATTGAAATTCGTAAAAAGAGACTGCTTCCAACAATCAGCCTCTGGATGGACGAAAGTAAATTTAAGGACTGGAAGACGTTTATCATCAGTGCCACTAGCGCCGAGGACGGGTTGAAGAAGGCTCGCCAACTGGGATTGCACATCTCAGAGGGAGAGGACAAGGGCAAGCGCCCTAATACCAACAACAACAATGGTGGTAACGCCTCCAACAATCGGGACAACAAGGGCAAGCAGGCTATGGTGGCCGACACAGCCCAGAAGCCTGAGTCAAAATCGGCAGACAAGCAATGGCCGTAAATGACCTACTCCTTCGAAGACGGCCATGTCAAGCCCATCTTGGACATGCTCATACAAGGAGATAGAATTCAGCTCCCTCCACCAAGGCGGGAACCTTGACCGACAGAAATGGAGAGTCCGAAGTACTTTTATTACCACCGCTACGTCCACCATGCTACATACGACTGCTACCAACTGAAGCGATACATCCAGCATCTCGTCGATTTGAAGGCTCTGGCCATTGATTTCGAAGAGGTGACCGTAGCAGCCAATATAGTATCAGTACAATTCGGCAGCTTCCTTCCAATAGAGACTCAAGACGGCGTGAACCCGTCCCTTTGGCGATAATAGAGATTGTTAATCTTCCACCTCCTCTAGAGCAGGCTACTGGTCTAGTACCCCTTACCACGTCACGAGGGAAGGTCATGTGGGTCCATCCAGACTTGGTACCTAAAGTGATTCAGTCCACACCACCCTCCATTGGCAAGAAAAAGAATAGGAAAGTCAGATCCTACCACACAATCTCGGTAGATGTCAAGGAAGCCGCAGCTGTCGTTACTCGGTCTGGTGTTCAATCCCAACCTACACTAGATAACTCGACTAAAGAACATCAGCCGGCTATTGCTGACGCTCTGGGACCTTCTCAACCTCCGACGACCGACAAGCTTAGGCCGAAGGAGACTCGCTTTGACAAATCCCTCCGAAAAGAGGCATCTCATGGGCTAGAGAGGCCCAATAAGTTTGACATCTTGGCACAATTGGCCAACACACCGACCAAATTATCATTATATGAGCTCCTGAGACTCTCCAAGGATGTTCGCGTGGCTTTAAGTGATGCACTCCAGAATGCCGACGTATATCTGGCTCAGGTCAACCTCACGGGAGAGAGCCCGCCTGCAAATCTCCAAGACAGCGCTTGTACGGGAGCGATGCCCAACATTGTCTTCACGTCGCAGGATATGCTCATCAAAACCAATCTGCAGGATTGTCCGTTATACTACACTGGATACATCGGTGATGTAAAGGTGGATCGGATGCATATTGATCCTGGTTCTTCCATAAGCATCATCCCGAAGGGTTTGTTACATCATCTTCGCATTCCTATGCATCGCCTGACGCCAACAAGCACCACCATCAGCAGTTTCAATTCGGGCAGGAGCTACCACATTGGAAAGATTTGCTTGAAGTGCCAAATTGGCGATCTTCAGTCAGAAGTGACCTGTTACATCATAGATACGGACACTTCCTATAATATCCTCCTGGGGCGCCCTTGGATACACGATTACATGATCGTACCTTCCACGCTGCACCAGTGCTTCATGTATGTCGACAAATACGGCTTCGTAAGGACAGAATTTGTCGACATCGATCCATTTAAAGGGGTCGAATCCTACTACTCAGACTCCTGCTTATACGAGAAATCGAAGAGGCACCTTGGCGAAGGAGAGGTAAAAGCTCGAACTGAGACAGCCACAGGATTAGAAGAACCTCTGACGATCCACCTCCAAGCTCGCAAACCTGGCAAGTCCGCACCCCTTACGGCCGCTCTGCGTAAGGACTCAATCAGCCTATCGGCACAAGAGGGGCAAATGATAATCCGGCTGCCAAGGTCTAGCCAAGCGCCAAGACCTACAACAGAGCCACTGACAATCAGACTGCCTAGAGTCGGCCAGCCACAAACGGAGAAGCTCAATCCCTCCGACAAGCCAATGACGATACGTCTTCCCAAAAAGAATCCTCAGCCCGATACAAAAATTTGGGGCTTCTAGCGAGCCAACCACTCCCCGCCCAGCATCAAATACCAAACTGGGGGTCGCTAGTTTGCCAACGACTCTACGTTCTACTCCACCAGCGGAACCCCTGATGATCAAGTTGCCCAAGTCATCCTCTCAGTCTTCATTTATACAGGGGGTGGCCGAAGAAGAACCAGAACTGGCCAAGTATGTGGCTGCTCACACTGATGTTCCATCCGCAGATGATGTAATCCCGTTAGAAAAGATACCTTACTTCATCAATAAAGGGCTATCTTTGAACTACATCGAGCTTAATAAGCTTTGTACAATGTATGCTATAGAGCACGGTATAGGCACTCACCTACACACACATGTGACCAATATTTACACCGTAAATCAACTCACTCCCGTGGAAGATGCCTACCGCATAATCGAAGGAGGGGATCACCTAATCATCTTTGGCCGAAAGAATAATCCACAGCCCTTCAAGATGGAAGAAGTTGAGCTCGAACCCGACACCGAAAGATTGCCCCTTTGTCTGTATAGTTCCCAATCCAAGTACCATATGCAAAAACAAGGATATGATCTGGGAACTACACCAGGCTTGAACTACGGCACTGGACGACGGTTACCCTTACAATCACCAATTCCGACTGGGAAACCACGAGATTACTATAACAAGACCGGACGTGGGCTAAGTTATGTCACACCCGTGACGACACCTGAAAGCTCAGACGAAGAATGCGACTGGCACTCACACTCAACCGGATCACCCACTTCCGATTCGGATATCAGCATAGGGGACATATTCAGGCAAGTCCTGTCTGTCAATATGGCATTCGCCGATGCTTAAGAAGAAGATGAAGACTTTCCTGAACTCCTCGAATTAGAGCCATGGGCCCAACAGCTGGATGCACAATGGGAGAAGCGTTTTGAACAAAGAGAGCCTCCTACTGAAGATGAGGTCATGCAAGTGGATCTCGGCAGCAACTCTTCTCCAAAACCAATCTTCGTTAGCAAAAGCCTGACAGACGAAGTGCGAGAATCACTACTAGAACTTGTCAAAGAATATATTGATGTGTTCGCTTGGAGCTATGAAGACATGCTAGGGCTAAACCCCGATGTTGCTCTTCACAAGCTCAATATTCGGCCAGATGCAAAACCAGTCAAACAACAGCAACGACGCTTCCGCCCAGGCATCATAGATGCGATCGAAGCCGAAGTCAACAAACTGATAGCCAGCGGCTTCATTTGTGAGGAACAACATCAGGACTGGATCGCCAACATAGTACCGGTCCTCAAAAAAAATGGGAAGATTCGAATTTGTATCGACTTCCGCAATCTGAACGAGGCGTGTCCCAAAGACGAGTTCCCCCTCCCTATCACAGACATCTTGATTGACAACACCTGCGGCTTCGAACGTATGTCAATCATGGATGGTTTTTCGGGGTACAACCAAATCAAGATGTCTCCCGACGATGAAAAGCATACATCATTCCGAACACCAATAGGCACGTTCTGCTACACAGTCATGCCTTTCGGTTTAAAGAACGCTGGCGCCACATATCAAAGAGCCATGATTATCATCTTCAGGGACCACTTGCGCAAGACCGTGGAGTGCTATGTTGATGACATTGCCGTCAAGAGTCGCTATAAGGAAGACCATCTGCAGGATCTGAGGACGGTATTCAACCTCATGCGGGCGCACAACTTAAAAATAAATCCTACCAAATCCTTCTTGGGTGTATCCAGTAGAAAATTCCTGGGTTTTATTATTACCGCCCAGGGAATCCATATAGATCCGGAGAAGACAAAGGCAATCATGGAGATGAGTCCCCCGAGGAATCTCCGTGATCTCCGAGGCCTTCAAGGGAGGTTAGCTTACATCAGGAGGTTCATTTCCAACCTCTCCGGGCGATGTCAGCCGTTCACCCATCTCATGAAGAAGGGCGTCTCATTCGTATGGGATGAAGAATGCCAGCGTGCCTTCGACAACATTAAAGAATATTTGTCGAACCCTCCAGTCCTGGTGGCCCCGGTTGCTGGAAAACCATTCCTGCTCTATGTACGAGCAATGGAGCATTCCCTCGACGCTCTGCTAGCACAAAACAATGATGCAGGCCATGAGCAAGCTGTATATTACCTCAGCCGAATGATGATCGGGCCAGAGCACCGATATACCGCCGTGGAGAAGGACTGCCTCGCCCTGGTGTTCGCCATTCAAAAGATGCGACACTATGTCACGGGGCAAACCATACATGTGATATCACGAGTCAACCCCCTCAGGGTCCTCATGACAAAACCAGGGGCACTCAGTTCTCGCCTCGCTACATCGGCAATATTACTGTCCCCCTACCATATGATCTTCGTCCCGCAAAAGGCTGTTAAAGGTCAAGCTTTGGCAAACTTTTTAGCAGCCCACCCAGGCTCGGAGTCGGCCAGAATATATGAATAAATCCCAAATGAGACCGCCGACTCGCATGCGATCTCTCACGATGATATACATAGCGAATGTTCTTCGACGGTGCTTCAAGGACCGAACCTAAGGGCAACATCGTCGTTGGAGTCGGGGTGGTGCTGGTTTCTCCTTACGGACTGGTGATCAATTGCGCTTACTCCCTCATAGAACCCTGTTGTAACAATGTGGCCGAGTACAACGCTTTAGTCATTGGCCTCTAGCTTGCGAGAGAGCTGGTGGTAGAATACCTTGAAGCATACGGCGATTCACAGTTAATCGTCAATCAGATCCGGGGTTCATACGAAGTTCACCATGAAGACATGATCCCCTATCACCAAATAGCGATCAACATCATCTCGTCATTTGAAGGGTTCTTCATCGAATACGTCCCCAGACTCCAAAATATCGAGGCCGATGCCCTAGCATGCCTTGCCGCTTCCCTAGCAGTGCCAAACAATATTCATCATTTGGTGGACGTGATAGGCCATAAACTTGTCTGTCCCAAGAACAACGTTCAATTCGTGGCGAGTTATTCCGCTCAGACGATCGACGAAGTACCAGACTGGAGACAACCATTCATTGACTTTGTAGTCTACGACATTCTGTAGGAGAATCCGAAGGAAGCCACCTCTATCAGAAGGCGTTCTCTCAGATTCTTCTACGATACAGAGACGAAAATGTTGTATCGCCGATCCTACAATGGATTACTGCTTCGATGTCTGTCAAACGCAGAAGCCAAAGAAGCCGCACGTGAAGCTCATGACGGTGTCTGCAGGGCCCATCAGCCTGGCCCAAAATTGCAAGACCGTCTTCGCCGAATGGGATACTACTAGCCCATGATGGTAGCAGATGCGATAGACTATGCACGAAAGTGCAAAGCCTGCCAAGTCCACACGGACTTTATCCACCAGCCCTCCGAATTTCTACATCCGACAGTGGCGTCCTGGCCATTCGAAGCATGGGGAATGAATATCATTGGTCCGATCACTCCACCTTCTTCTCGAGGACATCATTTCATACTCGCAATCACGGATTACTTCTCCAAATGGGCGAAAGTTGTTCCGCTTGCAGAAGTGAAGACTTCAAACGTGATCAGCATCCTTAAGTATCACATCATCTATCGCTTTGGACTGCCCTGAAGGATCATCCACGATAATGGTCCACAGTTCGCAAGCCACACCTTCTATCGATTCTGCGACAAGCATCGAATTCAGAATATTGCTTCGACGCCATACAATCCGGCAGTAAATGGGTCGGCAGAAGCATTCAACAAAACTATCATCAAGTTGCTCAAGAAGTTCGTATCATCCAACAAATGCGACTAGAACGAGAAGCTTGGTGAATGCTTATGGACGTACCGTACTACAGTCCGAATGGCCATTGGGAACACACCATTCTCCCTGGTGTACGGGAGTGAGGCAGTTCTTCCATAGAGACTCAAATACCCTCGCTCCGTGTCACTCTCACTTACCAATTGACGACGGACGATAACTACCGTCGCCGGCTACAAGAGTTGGAGTCCTTAGATGAAAAGTGCCTATTGGCCCAGCAACGGATCGAGCTATATCAAGCACGCATTTCCAGAGCCTTCAATAAGAAGGTTAAAATCAGAACATTCCAAGTGGGCGATCTCGTTCTGGCAGTTCGGAGGCCGATGGTTATGACTCACAAAACCGCCGACAAATTCCAGCCAAAGTGGGAAGGGCCATTTATCATTGAGGCTGTATTCTCCAATGGTGCTTACCGCCTCGCAAAACAAAATGGAGACTTGCTCATGTTGCCCGTCAACGGCAAGTTCCTGAAGAAATATTATATCTAAACGACATTCTCCAAATCTCAGAGTATTGAGTTATGTACCCTCCGGTACCGCTGAACTCATATTCTTCAAATCCCAGATTATTGAGTTATGTACCCGCCGGTACCGCTGAACTCACATTCTCCAAATTCCAGATTATTGAGTTATGTACCCGCCGGTACCGCTGAACTCATATCCTCCAAATTCCAGATTATTGAGTTATGTACCCACCGGTACCGCTGAACTCACATTCTCAAAATTCTAGATTATTAAGTTATGTACCCTCCGGTACCGTTGAACTCAAATTCTCTAAATCCCAGATTATTGAGTTATGTACCCGCCGGTACCGCTGAACTCACATTCTCCAAATTCTAGATTGCTGAGTTATATACCCTCTGGTACCCCTGAACTCACATTTTTGCTCCAAATATCCCAGATTGCTGAGTTATGTACCCGCAGGTGCCTCTGAACTCACACTCTGGTCACTCTTTTAGGTAGTAAGTCATATATGACCATACCTCTGAACTTATTCTTCTGAAAGAGCTCCTCCCTCATGATCTACTACCCGCACTCCTAGTGCACAAAAAGGGTAACAGATCCACAAAATTCCTAAAACTACCACGTCGATGTTACCTCTGAGTCGTCTCACTTCCGCCAAAAATAAATCACCCCTCTACATAGAACTTTCATGTCATCAGAGTCGTTCTATGTACCCCTTTATGGAGCCCACTCCTGCCATGTCCTCATTACCTCTGAGTAGGAAGGCTCCATCGAAGAAACCCTCATATTTACTATGTCCTCGTTACCTCTGAGTAAGTATGTCGGTTCTCTCCCAACTTATTATCCGTATCCAGAACCAAGGTATGCCAAGGATAATAGGTCCACAAAAGTCTTCCATTGGGGCAACTACTATAAGCAAAGAACAGAGCAAATGCTTTCTGTTCAAAATCAGTTACAATCATATGACTACATCTCATGAGCAAGCCAGAAAAGTTTTCTATTATTTCATTCAGACGAGAAGGAAAAAAGATTACATTGATGTCCAAAAAGAAGCAAAAACACAAACTGCAGCTAAAAACAGACAGAAATATCAAGACAAAAGACGGACGTTTGTGAGAGCCCACGAGTCCTAGTTGCGGTGGCGCATATACCAATCCCTCAACCATTTTGCATATGAAGGATGTACTTGAGCAAAATTCTCGTCCGAAGTAGGAAGGTCAGAACTCCCAGTACTACCGCCGTCAGACTGGGTCTCATCCTTTACAGCAATGGGCGCCAGCTCTCCTTTCTGTTCCTTGGTTTTTGGTATTACCTCATCCTTAATAAGCGATGACTCTTGTTTGAAAGAGGGCGGCAGCTCTTCCTTCACAACGATCTCAGCCTTCGGCAGGGTTTTTGCAAGAATCAAAGATAAAAAGAAACAAAGTTAGGAGATGGTCGGAGCCTCATACGGCCCAATCCAGACGAGCTTATGCGGTCCCGTTTAAATGGGGGGACTCATACGGCTCTATTCGATGGGTCATCATGCAGTCCAGTTTATAAAGCATTTAGACAACTCCCATGCGGCTCGGATATGGGATATACCCCTATGCGGCTCGAACGTGGGATGCACATGCGGCCCATACAGCTTGAATAGTTCGGTAAAAGACGCATTAAAGGCTTGTGCATAAAGCATGCAACAGAGCCGTCTTCCTAAGGGGTTTGAAGTAGACGATCTTCCCAAGACCTTACCCTTAATGATAGGGTGAACGCCGGTATGAACCCGAGGCGCCGCAGCTGACATGGAGGCCACTCCCTTTCCCTTCGCCGCAGTCTTCACCGCAACCTTGGAGGACTTGGGAGCCATTGCTATCTAATGATCAGAGAAGGAATACGAAGATAAGAAAAGCTAGGGCAAGAAGAATCGAAGACAGAGAGAGAATAAAGAAGTCTCTTCGTCCCAAACACGCTTCTATTTATAGGCGGAGCCCGTAGACCGACGCATCGATCCAAGCGCAGCATAACCGACTCTTCGGTTATCAAAGCGATCCGACTATTCAAGGTTAAACTCTTGGGATCCTACCCATAAAAGCAGATTTAAATCTGACAGCAAATCAAAGGCAATCAATGCAAAGATTTGCACACGTGGCTTGAAGACGTGGCAAGGAGCCTATGCGGCCAAGCAGCCTATGCGACTGGAAAGCCCATGCGGCTCAGATAGCCTTGCGGCTGAGGAGGCCATGCGGCTGAGACATCCATGCGGCCAGAACATCCTATGCAGCCCAAAGATTTTTTACGTGGCCATGCATCTTATTCAAAGTATTTCAATTTTGCAAATTGAAAACTTTGAAGGGGGTCTTGTAGAAGCATGGAAAAGAATAAAAAAAGGCCTATGCGGCTCCGACAGAAGAATCCCCATGCGGCTCAGGATCCCCATGCGACTCAGGATCCCCATGCGGCTCAGAAGTCCATGCGGCTCAGGGGTCCATGTGGCTCAAATAGTTCCATGCGGCTCAGAAAGAAGCCACGTGGCCTTCAACAGTTCTTCTCTACATTCGGTTGCATTTAATGCCCTGACGGCTGCTCTGACAAATAATAGCTATGACAGCTCTGACATAAGGACGTAATAATGACTCTGACATAATGGCGTGATCCTAGAAGAGAGAAAAAAATCTCCTTACAGCTGGCAAAATCTACCAAGTTCCGAGGCTACTCCATGCGGCCGCTGTATTTATGCGGCTACCCATCTGCATACGGCTGTCTATCCCCATGCGGCTACCTATCTGCATACGGCTGTCTATCCCCATTAGACTGCCCATCTGTATGCGGCTGCCCATCTGCATGCGGCTGTCTATTCCCATACGGCTGCCAATCTGTATGCGGCTGCCCATCTGCATGCGGCTGCCTATCTCCATGAGGCTGCCAATCTCCATGCGGCTGCCCATCTGCATGCGGCTGCCTATCCCCATGCGGCTGCCCATCCCCATGCGACTGCCTATCCTCATGCGGCTGCATGCTTCATACGGCCGAAAGGACCACCCATATGTAGCTCTGCCAGGACGGTCCAGTTGAGACACGTGGCGCTCTCCGCGACAATTGAGACACGTGGGAGTCTTATCTTCCCTGGAACCATGGGTGCTAACAAATCCCAACAAAATTAGATTTGTTGCGATCGTCATAATTGCCCAGATCAAATCAAATCAAGCAAATTGGACACGTGGCAAGCTATCACAAATCACGAATATTCATGGCAATCAACATTTATTTCCCACAGAGATTTGATGTAATCACATTAATTGCTCAAATTTATTATATTCAAGATGAATGGCCCAGATTAAATGATCCTTAACCGCCGACTTCTGAAGGAGGCAATCATTTGCAAACCCTAATGAGCACACCCCATTCCTATAAATAGCAAGGAGCCATTCCCTTGCAAGAAGGAGAAGAGGAGAGAGAAAGAGAGGAGAGCAGAGCGAAAAAAAGGAGAGAGCACTACAGAGACATCCAGAGATCTAGCGACCGAAGACGCAAGGGAGTCTCCCCACACGTCCAAGAGCATTTTTTCACCATAGCAAAGGCTACATCCGATCGTCCAAGGAGTAAGGCAGAGCTGCCGTCGCTTTCCCGTGCCTCTATCATCACCCCCGAGAAAAAACTAAACAATTGTACTTAGATTGCTGTACCTAGGTTTTCGTCCCTAGGATTTCTTTGTACGAGCGAGTTCGTATTGTGAGTTTAAATTCAGTCCTCCTATATAAATTGTTCTGTACTTTCACAATTATTGGCAAATAACGCTGCTCTGTTTGGACGAAGAATGTCAGCGAAGGAAGGCGCCAGGGCTGGGGAAGCGTGGGGGAGGGCCTACTGCACTAGGGGGGGTGCTTGGAGGGAAGGGTGGCCCCGGGCCTATGCTTCCAACAGGGATTAAGAGCAAGGAGATCGGCCGGGGTGGTGGATTCGGGTAGGAGGGGTGACGAACTCGAGGGGACGACTCGGACCTAGTTGACGTACCTGTAGAAGCATGGAAAAGAACAGAAAAGTCCATGCAGCTCAAAACAGAGGAAGTCTCATGCGGCTCAAAAGTCCCTTAGAGCTTCATGCGGCTCAAACATCCTTTAGGGCTTCATGCGGCTCAAAAGTCCCTTAGAGCCTCATGCGGCTCAAAAGTCTCTTAGAAGCTTCATGCGGCTGGAAAGTCCCCGATAGCTCCATACGGCTCGGAAAAAGCCACGTGGCCCTATGTGGTTCAAAAATAGGCCTCTACAGCTGGCCATAACTGCTCTGTGCAGCTGGCTCATTAAATGCTCTGACGCAATACGGCAGCTCTGACACAAAAGATTGACAGCTCTGACATAAAGGTAAAATGATGACTCTGACATAATGACGTGCCCCTAGAGAGACTTATGCGGCTCAGTTATTGGGGCCAATGCGGCACGATCCACCAATTCTAAAGCTCCTTATGCGGATCGCTTCAAACACTTCCATGCGGCTCAGTTATTGGGGCCACCCTTATGCGGTTCAGATGGAGGGCCACACTTATGTGGCTCGGTTGTGGGTGCCACCCTCATGCGATTCAGTTGGGGGCCACCCTCATGCGGCTCAGTTGGAGGCCATCCTTATGCGGTTTAGTTCGAGACCACCCTTATGCGGCTCGATTGTGAGGGCCACCCTTATGCGGTTCAGTTGGGGCCACCCTCATGCGGCTCACTTGGAGGCCATCCTTATGCGGTTCAGTTGGAGGCCACCCTTATGCGGATCGGTTGGAGGCCATCCTTATGCGGTTCAGTTGGAGGCCACCCTTATGCGGCTCAGTTGGAGGCTATCCTCATGCGGCTCGGTTGTGGGGCCACCTCATGCGGCTCAATTAGCAGATCACACTCATGCGGCTCTGCCAGGACGCCACATTCATACGGCTCGCAGCATAAATGACAGTTGGGACACGTGGCAGAAGATTGACTAAGACATATCCACTCAGATTTAGCAACCAACAAATCATAACAATGCAGATTTATTGCAATCATCATAACTGCCCAGATCGATTTCCAACAAATAATACAGATTTGTTACAATCAACATAAACAACCCAGATTGATTTCCAACAAACAAGATCAAGGCTAATCTTAACCAATCCCCAACCGCCTACCTTTTCTGCACACCCTACTTATCACAAAGCCCTATAAATAGCAGGGGATTATTCCTTTGTAAAACACATAGAGTTATACGCACAGAGCCCGAGCAGAGAGACTAGCAACCCCCGCACACACAAAGAGCTTTTCTTCGCCAGAGCAGAAGTTACGTCCGATCGTCCCAGGAGTAAGACAGAGTTGATATCACTTTCCCGAGCCTCTACCATCACCCCCAAAAAAAACTAAACAATTGTACTTAGATTGCTTTTCCTAGGTTTTATTCCTAGGCTCTCTTTGTACGAGCGAGTTTATATTGTGAATCAAAGTCTAGTCCTTGAATAAAACTATTCTGTTCTTTCGATAAACAATGGCAAACACGATGGCGACTCTGCTGGGGACTAACTTCTCTACTGCTGAGAAGTTGGTGACATAATCGGACGCAGCCAAGCTTGGCTCCATGCAACAAATGCTGGTCGTCCGCTTCGACCAGCAGGCGTTTGAAGAAATGCTCTCCGACGGGAGTGCTGGCCCGATCCAGAAGCGAGCCCGCACGAAGAAGGCGAACAGGGAGTGGAGGCCCAGGACTTTTGCTCCTCTCCAAGCTCTGGAAGAGGTGTTCTCTGCTGCCCAAGATGGCGGGGAAGACTCCCATGCGGCCCTACTTCAGGCCGCAGAGGACCCTGCAGTTCACAAGTCTGGCAGAGGAAAGCACTACGGTGCTGGACTTGAGGAAGCAAATGGGGACTCTATGCGGTCCAGGAAGAAACTGTATAAGGGTGTCAGCCGCACGAAGAAGGCTCATGCGGCCAACAATTCCAGCAGCATGAAGGCTCATGCGGCCACTAAATCCAGCCGCATGAATGTTCCTGCGGCAGCCAAATGCAGCCGCATGAATGCTGATGCGGCCATAAAATCCAGCCGCATGAATGCAGATGCGGCCACAAATGCCAGCCGCATGAATACTGATGCGGCCACAAATGCCAGCAGCATGAATGCCCATACGGCAGCCAAATCCAACAGCATGAATTTTTATGCGGCCACAAATACTAGCCACATGAATGCTGATACGGCCACAAATGCCAGCCGTATGAATGCTCATACGGCCACCAAACCCAGCCACAGACCATCTGCTCCATACGGCTCGGGTTCAGTCTTCGGCCGCCTCTCATGCTGTCCTGATCTCAGATGCTCTTATAAAGATATGCCAGACTCTCTGCGGCATAATTTGGAATCTTCCTACTATGCGCCCTTGGGTACTAGAGGGAAGAAGTCTAGGGCAGCGCGGGCTCGTCGAGCTCAGTCAGCTGTCCCAACCTCTGACCATCAGAGAGCTTCGCTTACTGTTAGGCGGGCCTCTGATGGAAAGTTGTACAGAACCGACCGTGTCTAGCCCCCGGCGATAAACGGACAGAGTGGTTCCCAAGTGTCTCCCAATTAGGGAGCAAGCATGGTGCCAACACACCCGTGTGCTCGGGGCTCCCGGACCCACAAAACGAGTGACTTGGGTGATGTGATTCTTCACAAGCGCAAGAAAAGAGAAAAGAAGTTTGTGTGCAGAGAGTCCTTTCATGGACATCACTGCACTCAAGTCTTTGTCAACTGATGCTACAGCAAGGCGGCTGTACAAGAGGACCGGCAGTCCGTCTTCCAACGACTGCAGCAGCCAGGACCGGTCCTGCAACAAAGCTCAGGAGACGAGGCGCTTTATGTCGCCTCCTGCAATTCTGCTTGGAAGATCACTACCGGCAAGACGGGAAAAAAGATAAATGTTTCCAGCCCGCCGATCTCTACTAGCGCGGCTAGAAAACTCTCATCTAGGCTGTTGTCCACAACCACCACTGGAGGAGTTTATCAGGGCACCCGCTCTAAGATGAAATCTTCAATACTCGGAGATTCGTCATCTGTATCTCTGGGGGTGGCCGAAGCTGGGGGTAGCACCCCTCCGAACGTCCACAAGAATCCGGTGTTCCAAGAAGATGCACCAGGAGAAACAATCCCCCCCACAGATGCAGTAGATCCGGACATCCCTGAGGACGTCCACGGGTCCCAAGATGAGGTAGCCTCCTATGTAGGGGGTAGCACTTCCTCTGAGTCCGAACTAGAGGAGAACATCCCTACATACCCCGACAATTTCTCGTTGTAAGGGTATAATTCAGAGGGCACGTCCTCCACCGTTCCTTCCATCTCTCCTCATGTGAGGACGGTGTTCACGACGAACAACGACCAAGACGCTCCCAGTGATCGCCAATGCATCGACACTCTGGAGGCCATACTTCATACCTTGGTCAAGTTCGTGGACGAGATCAAAGCGGCCCTACCGGCTCTGCAAGGAAGGATGCCTCGCCAAACAAGCTTGGGTCCCACGGTCAATGCGGACTCAAACTCAATTGTGCCAAACCCAGGCAACAATCCTCCTACAATGTCGGCTCCAACCACTGCAGACGAGACCAGGGAGGCGAGACGAGAGGTCCAGGAGCTCCGGGCCATATTTCACGTCCGAGAAACCTCCCAAGACCTCTGGATACGACAACCGTATCCTGCTGCATGGGGAGATGTCCCCTTCCCACCAAGATATAAGCTATTTAACATCAATCCATATGATGGAAAGACATCTGCGAGCCGGTACATCATCTAATTTGAAGTCATGACCGACCATCTGCCTCATGACGACGCTATCCTCACGCAGTTGTTCATTGGAGCACTGGAGGGGGTAGCATTTGATTAGTACCGTAATCTGCCGGACAACTGCATCCATTCCTTCACCGGCTTTAAAAACATGTTCCTCGAAAGGTTCTACGAGGTAGGACAAGATGTGACAATGTCCACCCTCATGGACGTTGTTCAAGGTGAAAAGGAGCTGACAAGGAACTACATTGAGCGGTTTTGCCAAACCGCGATGAAATTGCCCTCTGGCAATCCAGATTCTTCCTTGATTGAAATCTGCCAAAAGAGGTTGCTTCCCACAATCAGCTTCTGGATGGGCGAAAGTCTGTTCAAGGACTAGAAGACTTTCATCATCAGCGCCACTAGCACAGAAGACAAGTTGAGAAAAGCTCGCCAACTGGGGTTACACATCTCGAAAGAAGAGGACAAGGGCAAACGCCCTAATGCCAAAAACAACAACGGTGGTAATCCCTCCAATAACCGAGACAACAAGGGCAAACAGGCTATGGTGGCCGACACAGCCCCGAAGCCCGAACCGAAGCCGACAGAGAAGTAGTGGCCGTAGATGACTTACTCTTTCGAAGACAGCCATGTCAAGCCCATCTATGACATGCTCATACAAGGAGACAGGATTCAGCTCCCTCCACCGAGACGTGAGCCTCGGCCCGCAGAGATGGAAAGCCCAAAGTACTGCCACTACCGCCGCTATGTCCATCATACTACTCAAGACTGCTTCCAATTGAATCGGTACATCCAGAACCTGATCGACTCTAAGGCTCTGGCCATTGACTTCGAGGAGGTAACTGTGGCGGCCAACATGGTGTTTGTCCAATTCGGCAGCTTCCTTCCGACGAAGACTCAAGATGGAGTAGTACCCATTCCCCGGGAAAAGATAGAGGTCGCTAATCTTCCACCTCCCCGAGACCGGGCTGCTGGGCTGGTACCCCGCACCACATCACGAGGTGAGGTCATGTGGGTCCACCAGGACTTAGTATCTGAAGTAACCCAGCCAACATCACCCTCTACTGGCAAAAAAAAGGGTAGGAAAGTCAAGTCCTGCCGCACAATCTCGACTGACATCGAAGAAGCGACAGCTGTCGTTACTCGATCCGGTGCACAAAATCAACCCCCACCGGGTAACTCGGCTGAAGATCATCAGCCGACGGCTGCTGATTCTCCAGGACCTTCTCAGCCTTCGACGACTGACAAGCCTAGGCCGAAGGAGACTCGCTTTGACAAGCCACTCCGAAAAGAGGCGCCTCATGGGCTGGAGAGGCCCTACAACTTTAACATCTTGGTACAATTGGCCAACACACCGGCCAAGTTTTCATTATACGAGATCTTGAGGCTCTCCAAGGATGTTCGCGTCGCCCTGAGTGACGTACTTCAAAATGTTGATGCTTATCTGGCTCAAGTCAAGCTCACAGAAGAGAGCTCGCCAGCAGATGCCCAGGACAGTGCTTGTACCGGTACAATGACCATTATCGTGTTCACTCTACAGGACATGCTTATCAAGACCAACTTGCATGATCGCCCTCTGTATTACACTGGATACGTCGGCGGCGTCAAGGTGGATCGGATGCACATTGATCCCGGCTCTTCGATAAGCATTATTCCGAAGAGCTTGCTTCACCATCTGTGCATCCCTATACATCGGCTGACTCCTACAAGCACCGCCATCAGTGGCTTCAATTCCGGAAGAAGCTATCCCATCGAAAAGATTTGCCTGAAGTGCTAAATCGGCAACCTTTAGTCGGAAGTAACCTGCCATATCATCGATGCAGACACCTCCTACAACATTCTCCTGGGGCGTCCGTGGATACATGATTACATGATCGTGCCCTCCATATTGCACCAGTGCTTCAAGTACGTCGACAAGCACGACTTCGTCAGAATATTATTCGCTGACATCGATCCCTTCAAAGGGGTCGAATCCTACTATTCGGATTTCTGCTTGTACGAGAACTCGAAGAGGCACCTGATCAAAGAGGATGCTCAAGAGCAGACAGAGGCAATTGCGGGGCCGGAGGAACCCTTGAGAATCCATCTCCAACCCCGCAAACCAGGAAAGACGGCACCTCTCACAGCCACTCTGCATAGAGAAACAACGAGTCTCCCAGTGCTCACTGCAAAAAAGGAGCAGATGATAATCCGATTGCCAAGGTCTGGCCAAGCGCCGAGACCCACTACGGAGCCACCGATAATCAGGCTGCCGAGAGCTGGCCAGCAATAAATAGAGGAGCTCAATCCCTCTGTCAAGCCGATGACGATTCGTCTTCCCAGAATGAGTCGACAGCCGAGCACTAAGCCGGGGACTGTTAGCGAGCCAACAACTACTGCCCAGCACTGAACACCAAATTAGGGGTCACTAGTGCACCAACAACTCCACGTTCTGCTCCCCCAGTGGAGCCCTTGATGATTAAGCTGCCCAGGTCATCCTCCCAGTCTTCATTGACACAGGGTGACCGAAGAAGAGTTAGAGCTGTCCAAGTATGTGGCTGCTCACATTGATGTTCCGTCCATAAATGATGTAATTCCATCGGAAAAGATACCTTACTTCATCCATAAAGGGCTATCTTTGAACTACCTCGAGCTTAATAAGCTTTGTACAATATATGCTATGGAACACGGTATAGGCACCCACCTACACACACAGGTGACAAATGTCTACACCGTAAACCAACTTACTCCCGTGGAAGACGCTTGCTTCATAGTCGAGAGAGAGGATCATCCAATCATCTTCGGTCGGAAGAATGATCCACAACCCTTCAGGATAGAAGAAGTTGATCTCGAACCCGACTCCGGGAGACTGCCCCTTTATCTGTATAGCTCCCGATCCAAGTACCTCATGCAAAAACAGGGGTATGATCTGGAGACTACGCCAGGCTTAAACTACGGCACTGGTCGGCGTTTACCTTTGCAGTTGCCAGTCCCGGCTGGAAAACTACGAGATTATTACAACAAGACCAGATGTGGGCTAGGTTATGTTACACCTGCAACAACTCCTGAAAGCTCAGATGAGGAATATGACTGGCATTCACATTCAATTGGATCACCAACTTCTGATTCGGATGTCAGCATTGGGGACATATTCAGACAAGCTCTGTCTGTCAATATGGCATTTGCTGATGCCTACGAAGAAGACGAAGACTACCCGAACTTCTCGAGTTAGAACCTTGGGTCCAGTAACTAGATGCACAATAGGAGAAATGCTTCGAACTTCGTGAACCTTCCACTAAAGGTGAGGTAATGCTAGTTGACCTCGGCGATGAGTCCTCTCCAAAGCCAATCATCGTCAGCAAAAGCCTGACAGACGAAAAGAGGGAGGCACTTTTGCAACTCGTCAGAAAGTACATTGATATATTTGCCTGGAGCTATGAAGACATGCCAGGGCTAAACCCCAAGGTCGTACTTCATAAACTCAACATTCATCCGGACGCAAAGCCGGTCAAGCAACAACAACGACGGTTCCGTCCAGACATCATGAACTCCATCGAAGCTGAGGTCAATAAACTGATAGCCAGCCGCTTCATCCGGGAGGAGCAACATCCAAACTGGGTCGCCAACATAGTACCAGTCCTCAAGAAGAATGGAAAGATTCGAGTTTGCATCGACTTCCGAAATCTAAACGAAGTATGTCCTAAAGATGAGTTCCCTCTTCCCATCACGGACATCATGATCGACAACACATGTGGCTTTGAGCGCATGTCATTCATGGATGGCTTCTCAGGATATAACAAAATCATGATGTTTCCTGACGACGAAAAGCATACATCATTCCGAACACCGATTGGCGTAAGACCGTGGAGTGTTATGTTGATGACATTGCTGTCAAAAGCCGCTCTAAGAAAGACCATCTGCAGGATCTGAGGACGGTATTCTACCTGATGCGAGCGCACAACTTGAAGATGAATCCTACCAAATCTTTCTTAGGCGTATCTAGTAAAAAATTTCTGGGTTTTATCATTACTGCCCAGGGAATTCATATAGATCCAGAGAAGACGAAGGCAATCATGGAGATGGGTCCCCCGAGAAATCTCCGTGAACTCTGAGGCCTTCAAGGAAGGCTAGCTTACATCAGGAGGTTCATCTCCAACCTCTCCGGGCGATGTCAACAATTTACCTACCTCATGAAGAAGGGCGTCTCATTCGTATGGGATGAAGAGTGCCAATGCACATTCGACAATATCAAAGAATATCTGTAAAATCCTCCAGTTCTGGTGGCCCCGGTTGCTGGAAAGCCGTTCTTGCTTTACGTACGAGCGATGGAGCATTCCTTCGGTGCTCTACTAACACAGAACAATGATGCAGGGCATGAACAGGCCATCTATTATCTCAGCCGAATGATGATAGGGCTTGAGCATAGATACACCGTCGTGGAAAAGGAATGTCTTGCTTTGGTGTTCGCTATCCAGAAGACGCGACACTATGTTACAGGACAAACCATCCATGTCATATCTCTAGTTAACCCCCTCAGGGTTCTCATGACCAAGCCGGGTGCACTCAGCTCTCGCCTCGCTACCTGGGCGAATTATTGTCTCCCTACGACATGATCTTCGTTCCGCAAAAGGCTGTTAAAGGTCAAGCTCTGGCAGACTTTTTAGCAGCCCATCCAAGTTCGGAGTCAACCAGAATATATGAAGAGATTCCAGGCGAGGTCGCCAATTCAAACATGGCTTCCGATGATTCCGTCTTGCGAATGTTCTTCGACGGTGCTTCAAGAACCAGGCCCAAGGGAAACATTATCGTTGGAGTCGGAGTGGTACTGATTTCTCCCTCTGGCTTGGTGATCAACCGGGCATATTTCCTTACGGAACCCTGCTCGAACAACGTGGCCGAGTACAACGCCTTGGTTATCGGTCTCCGACTCGCAAAAGAACTGGGTGTAGAATACCTAAAGGCATATGGCGATTCACAGTTAATCGTCAATCAGATCCGGGGTTTATATGAAGTTCGTCATGAAGACATGATCCCCTATCATCAGGTAGCGATCGCCATCATTAAGTCTCTGAAAGGGTTCTTTATAGAACATGTTCCGAGACTCCGAAACATTGAAGCCGACGCCTTAGCAGGACTGGTCACTTCCCTTGCGGTCCCAAAATATACTCATCATTTGGTGGACGTAATAGGCCATGAGCTGCTCTATCCAAAGAATAATGTCCAATTTAGCGAGAGCTAATCTGCCCTAACGGTCGACGAGACACAGGATTAGAGGCTCCCATTTATCGACTTTGTAGTTTATGGCATCTTGCCGGAGAACCCGAAAGAAGCCACCTCTATTAGAAGACGTTCTCTCAGATTCTTCTACGATACAGAAATAAAGATGCTGTATCGGCGGTCATACGATGGATTACTACTTTGGTGTATGTCCAATACAGAAGCTAAAGAAGCTGTACGTGAAGCACATGACGGCGTCTGCGGGGCCCATCAGCCTGGCCCGAAATTACAAGACCGCCTTTGCGGGATGGGCTATTACTGGCCCACGATGGTAGCGGATGCGATAGACTATGCAAGAAAGTACAAAGCCTGTCAGGTCCACGCAGATTTCATCTACCAACCATTCGAGTTCTTACATCCGATGGTGGCATCCTGGCCATTCGAAGCATGGGGAATGGACATCATCGGTCCGATCACTCAGCCTTCGTCCCGAGGACATCGCTTCATACTGGCAATTACAGATTACTTCTCCAAGTGGGCGAAAGCTGTCCCGCTTACGGAAGTAAAGACATCGAACGTGATCAGCTTCCTCAAGCATTACCTCATCTATCGCTTCAGACTGCCTCAAAGGATCATCCACGACAACGGTCGGCAGTTCGCAAGCCAGGCCTTCTATCGATTTTACGATAAACATCGGATCCAGAATGTTGCCTCAATACCATACAATCCGGCGATGAATGGTTTGGCGGAAGCGTTCAATAAAACTATAATCAAGCTACTCAAGAAGTTCGTGTCTTCCAACAAACGCGACTGGAATGAAAAGCTTGGCGAATGCTTATGGACGTACCGTACTACAGTCCGGACGGCTACCAGGAATACACTATTCTCTCTCGTGTATGGGAGTGAGGCAGTTCTCCCACTGGAGACCCAAATCCCCTCGCTCCGTGTCGTCCTCACCTATCGATTGACGATGGATGATAATTATCGTCGCCGGCTACAAGAGTTGGAGGCCTTAGATGAGAAGCGCCTGCGAGCTCAACAACGAATCGAGCTGTATCAAGCACGCATCTCTGGAGCCTTCAACAAGAAGGTTAAACTCAGAACATTCCAAGTGGGCAATCTCGTTCTGGCAGTTCGGAGGTCGATGGTTTTGACTCACAAAACTGCCGGCAAATTCCAGCCAAAGTGGGAAGGCCCATTTATCATCGAGGCTATATTCTCCAATGGTACTTACCGCCTCGCAAAACAAAATGGAGACTTGCTCATGTTGCCCATCAACGGCAAGTTCCTGAAGAAGTATTATGTCTAAACGACATCCTCCAATTCTACCGGACTGTTAAGTTATGTGCCCTTAGGTACCGCTGAACATACACTTTGGTCATCCCAAATGAATCTATATCGCATCTTCTGGGTAGTAAGTCATGTATGATCATACCTCTGAACTTCCTTCCCAAAAGAGCATCTTTCTCATGATCTAGTGCCCGCACTTTCAGTGCATAAACAGGATAACAGATCCACAAATTTCCCGAAACAACCACGTCGATGTCACCTATGAGTTGTTTTACTTCCATCAAAAACAAACCACCCCTCACGTAGAACTTTCACGTCCATATTACCTCTGAGTTGTTCTATGTACACTTCATGGTGTCCACTCCTGCCACGTCCTCATTACCTCTGAGTAAGTATGTTGGTTTTCTCTCGACTTATTAACCGTACCGAAAACCAGGGTACGCCAAGGATAATAGGCCCACAAATGTCCACAGTTGACCACAAATGTCCACAGTTGACCACAAATGTCCGCAGTTGACCACAAATGCTACATTAGGTCCCCTAGTACATGCGCCTCTTTTCTCATTATTACATGCCTCCGGAACCCAGCTGTTCCATGACATTCATTCGCCCGATATCAAGAACTTCCATATCCACCGTACCGCGGAGTTGTTCTAGGTATCCCTATCAAACTTATTATCCGTACCTAAAACCAAGGTATGCCAAGGGTAATAGGTCCACAGAAAAGCCTCCAGTAGGGCAAACACATAAATACAGTATAAGCACGACAGATAAAGGATGAGGCAAGCAAAGTCATTTATTCAAATCAAATCAAAAGTATTACATTCTTTGGGACCACGTCCCTGCCAAAAAGATAAAAAAACATAAAGAGAGAAAGAAAAGAAAAAGCCGACTATGGTTCGACGATACATAATTCTCTGAGACGGTCCCTCAGTACGGTCGTCGACCGCTCAAACCGCTGCTTGGCTCGGTGCTCGGCCTCCTGAGTCAACCGCTCTGCATCCTCCAGATGCGCGTGAGCCTGCCAGCCATCCTCAAGCTTCTTCATAGCACGCTCCAAGATAGCAGAAGTTTGGGTGAGTTTGTCGGCCTCCTGAACAATTTCCTTATTATCCGTACGGGAGGTCTCGAGCTCAGATTCCAAGAAAGCAAATTTCCTCTGGAGCTCGAGGATGTGCTCTTTCGTGTCGATTATCCCGCGAGAGGCTACCGCTTCCCGAGCAATGCAATCCTCTCCCCGGCGGCTCAGCTGATCATACTCCAAAGAGAGATCGCGGAGGTCCTTCATTATAATCGGCTTGGATGCTTCTCGTGCAGCCCCTACCTTCTCCATGGTAGAGATGAGGAAGGCCCGCTCCTGATCTATTGCTGAAGACAGATCAACTTGCCGCAGTACTTGAAACTGGGCCACAAGCTGATCCGCCTATAGCAATTTAGACTCTAGGAGCTCAACTATCCCTGCCCCACCGGGGAGGGTTCTAAGGAGTTCAATTTGGCCACGGGCGCATTGACGGGCCAAGGCAAAAAAAGTCCCCCTCTCCACGGTGGCCTCAACCCCTCGCCTCAGGTGGCGGTAGAAACTGTCAACCACATCCTTTAACAATTCATCCAGGATTTCTGAAGAAGACGGCGTCAAAGGAAGAGTAGCTGGCAGTGTCGAAGAAGAGGCACCGGAACTTGATGCCCCTGCCATAAGGGAAACAAGTTCCGACCGAAAAGACGCTTGAATAGCGGCCAATTCCTCCTCCGCAGCCCGAAAGATCTGGAGACTCGACAGGGCGAAAAGGTCGATCTCCGGAGCCATATGTACAGTGGAGGGTGCAGGGACCAGTTCTCCCTGCCCCGGCCGTTCCGCCACTTGCTCTTCTGAACTCGATCCAGCAGGAGGCCCCTCAATGTAAGCTGGAGAAGGAGGAGGCATATTCTCTTCTACCAGATCTCCTTCGGCGAGCTCTTCCACGATAATATCCGTCGTTGGCAGTGAAGAAGCAGGACCTGTATGTCCAAAGGAACCATCAATCAGCTTAACCCGAAGGATGTGAGGATAGAGCAAATGAACCTCCTTAATGGTCAAAATTTGACTTAGCTTACCAGGAAAGAGTTGCTGGGGCTGAGGTTCGCTCTCAGCCACCGTAGTCTCTTTACCAGCAACATCCGACCCAAAGGTAGCTGGTTCATCTGCCCCAGTCGCCCTGGAAGGAGATACAACTGGATCAGCATCACCTGACTGAAATTCAGCAGTCTCGGGGATGGGTTCAGTAGAGACCACGTCACCCTGGGTTGGGACGTCAACAACTGGAGGAACCTCGACCATCGCTGGAAGAATCCTGGCGGCAATACTCCCGACAGTTATATCTCTAACTAGAGTAGTTAGAGCCGGGTCGACTTCAGAGGCATCAGTCGGCTCTGAAAAGTCCCCTTCTCCTGACGCCTACAAAGAAAAGAAAAATGATTAGGTCATAGTTCAGGAAAAAGAAGAGCTAAAGAAGAAGATGGTTGTAATTCAATTCACCTCCGAAATGACGTCATCCTCGCCTCTTACCTTAATAAACAGCCCGCGAGGCTTAAACGTAGCCCATTTTACGGAGTAAGTTATACCGCTAACGGCGGGCTCACGCCTGCTTCGCTTGTACGAAGGACCAGGCACGACAGGTGGCTGATCCGCCACCACATCTTCCGCGGGAGGAAGAGAGTTATCGGGAGCATGCTCGTCATCCTCTTCATCTGCGTCGGCAGACTCCGAGTCCGATACAGCAACTGTGTTCTACTTCTTCTTCCTTGCTTTGGACCCCTTGGGCTTCTCTTCCAAGCCAGTACCAATAATGAAGCTAGTACCTGGGTCAAAATCGACAAGAGGCTTGTTCGCCATGACATGGTATAGAGCCGCCAAATACAAGATCTCCTCTGACTTCCCAGCATCAGGAACTGAGAAGCTGGTACGGGTGTGAACCATGTTATAATAGTGCCAGGCTCTGATACCGTCAGGGACGCTACCTTCAAAACCCAAGCAAGAGCTGGGACTGTCCAAGAATAGCTGGCTATACCCAAACTGGTGGGAGAACCTACTGGGAATGTAAGGCTCCAAATAGACAGTTTTGCGGTTGCGATATACCAGGTGGGAGGGATGAATGTTGTGCAGCCAAAGGAGCATCTTGTCGGATAAGAAGTGGGGAGGCCCAATACCATCAAGATGTACGGCCCTCAATTCCTCAGCAGTAAATTAAGGAACAGACACAAAAAAAGTGTATCTGTCCACCCTCGCCAGTGCCATCCGAGAGGCACACATAGTCTCGCAATCCCAAGGCATGCGGCGATACTAGAAGATGAAAGCATCGTCAGCAGTTACGCCATCTTCGGGGCCAGGCCTCGTTAAAGATCGGCAATGCATCAACAGTCACCCTATCAGATAATGATAGGGCAGCTCAATGCATTCAAAGTCCTTCGTCGTATTACGCGTGATGACCTTGGACGTGAAAGTACGAAGGCCACGATGTATGCTGCACACCATGGCCGGGAGAAGGGCTAGTCTGACCCCGAAGACCAGCTTCACAGCAGGGAGGATAAAGTTGCGGCTGATCCTCTCAATAGAACCAGCCCCTCCTGAAACTACGCAATTCCATAGCCACACCATCAGGAATTCGGCCAGAAGAGCCTTCTCGGACAACGGCTGAGTGTCTTGATAAAAATAAGCAAAAGAGTCAGATTTACTCCCGAACCTGTCATCGATGGTTCTTACCCTCTTGGCGGTTGACACTTGGTCCTGCACCTCCTTCCGAGTTCGAGGACTTCGGGGAGAAACCCGGCCTGAGGCGTCGAGCTTAAAAAGATAAGAGAGCCAGGCCTTTGTATGAGGAAGGTTCCCTTCCGAGCTATCATTCTTTTTCTTCGACTGCTACTGGTACGTGCTGTGATGACACAGCAATTCCCGGTAGACGGCAACAAAGCTCGAGAATTTCTCCTCCAAATCCTCGAACTCTTCGTTCGTCGGGGTATACAGCTCAAAGACTTCATCTCCCCAAGGCAGCTTGGAGACGTCATACATCTCGTGCAGAGCAAGCCCTATCTCCCCTATGGGTGTAAAAAAGGTCCCTGTACGGCAGTTGTACATTTCCAGCAGAGCCATGAACAATTTCTTGTTTATGGGCAAGCCATAGCTGGTGCCCCGAATAGCATGGTAGAGTCCAATCTCGTGCAGAAGAGTCTCGTATTTCTGCGCGATCTACGTGGACAGGTTGGTCCACGAAGGGAGGGGGTGTATCCAACTCGGTAGCGACAACCGGCCATCGGAATAGGACCCCTTCCGAGCAAACTGGTTCAGGAAAGTGTTAGCTTGAGAGAACATGAAGTTGGGACCCTGCATATTCAAAAAACTGCCCGGGGCTAACCCCATCACGTAGCGGCTGACCGGTACCCTGTCCGCGTACACTGACAGCAGGTTATTGTTATAGTGAATTTCGCCCACACATATCCCGTTCCTGATCGGAGTCAAAGAATCCTCCAACTTTTTGTCCATGGGCAACATATTGAACCACGATAGTGGGAAGTCACTCTCCATCAGAGGAATATGGATCGCCATCCCGTCAGAAGTAAAACTTCAACTCTCAGATATGTCCAGAACTTGGGAGTTCTTTACAGTTAAGGCATCCCCGAAGAGGAACGCAGGCTTCAAGTGTTTGCCCCCCAGCATCCCGGAGTTCATCATCCCCGAGATAAAGAAGAAGGACTGCTTTTTAATGTCTCCCAGCCTCTCCACAGGTTCGTCTTTTGGAAGCTGGTTTACCACATACTCGACTATGTGGTCGAACCTATAGACCACAGCAGATTGGGTGCGACCCACCAAAGGTTCTCCTGCAAGATTGACTGGCAAATTCACTGAAAAAAGGACAAAAGAAACAAATCAGAAGATGGCTAGGGAGAACTGCTTAGTGTTTCCGAGCTTATGCAGCTCTGATTAGGCGGGTCCTTATGCGGCTCAATTTAATGGGGCTTATGCGGCTCTGTTTAAACGGGGCCTCATGCGGCCGAGTTCAGATGAACTTATGAGGCTCTGTTTAGCGGGGTCTCATGCGGCCGAGTTCAGATCAGTATTATACGGATCTGTTTAGCGGGGTCTCATGCGGCCGAGTTCAGATGAGCTTATGCGGCTCTGTTTAGCGGGGCCTCATGCGGCCGAGTTTAGATGAGTTTTATGCGGCTCTGTTTAGCGGGGTCTTATGCGACCGAGTTCAGATGAGCTTATGCGGCTCTATTTAGCGGGGTCTCATGCGGCCGAGTTCAGATAAGTTTATGCGGCTCTGTTTAGCAGGGTCTCATGCGGCCTAGTTCAAGTGAGCTTATACGGCTCTACTTCCAGGGAGCTTATGCGGCACAGTTTAAAAAGTACTTATGCAGCTCTGATTTGATGGGGTCTTATGCGGTATAGTTTGAGGGAGCTTTTATGGCCCTGTTCAAAGGAAGCTTATGCGGCAAAGTTCGAGGGAGCTTATGCGGTACTGTTCAAAGGGAGCTTATGCGGCCCAGTTTGCAAAGTGCTTAAGCGGCCAAAAGACGACTCTCATGCGGCTCGGATATGGGACATACCCCCATACGGCTCGGACATGAGATGCACATGCGGCACATGCAGCACAGTATATGGATTCATCAATGAACTTGAACAGTTCAATGAAGACGAAGAAGGCCCACGCATAAAATATGCGGCATAGCCATGATGGTTAGGGCTTTGAGTTTATACAATTTCTTCCAATATCCTTACCATCAATGGCGGGGTGGACGTCGGGATGAACTGTGGGCGCCTCAGTCGACGAGGAAGCCGCTCCTTTACCTTTCGTTGCGACGCTAGAGGAAGCTTTGGAAGCCATTGCTGATCGGAGAAGGAAGAGAAGATGGCGACTAAAGACAAGAAAAGTTGAAGAGAAAAGAAAGTAAAGAGCTTCTCTCTTCCAAAAGCACTCGTATTTATAGGCTGACAAGGGACGTGCGAATCGATGGACGCTTCGCATTACGCGCCGCCTAGAAGATAAGGCCGACTATTGGATTTCTATCCCCTGCATGCAAAAGATTACTCGTAATCATTAAGACAAATCTAAATATTTAAAGCTGACTCTTGGGATCCTATGCCAAAAAATGGCTTTAAATCAAATCAAATCAAAGGCAATTAAATGAGACGCCTATGTGGCACAGGATCACAATGCGGCCAGAGCAGGCCATGCGGCCAGAGCAGTCCATGCGGCCAGAAAAGTCCATGCGGCTAGAATAGTCCATGCGGCCAGAACATTCTATGCGGCCAGAGGAGTATATACGGTAAGAAGAGCTTATGCGGACATCGCGATGCTTCTTATTCAAAGTATTTCAATTTTATAAATTAAAAACTTTGAAGGGGGTCTTGTAGAAGAATGGAAAAGAACAGGAAAGTCCGTACGGCTCAAAACAGAGGTAGTCTCATGCGGCTCAAAAGTCCTTTAGAGCTTCATGCGGCTCAAACATCCTTTGGGGCTTCATGCGGCTCAAAAGTCCCTTAGAGTCTCATGCGGCTCAAAAGTCCCTTAGAAGCTTCATGCGACTGGAAAGTCCCCGATAGCTCCATACGGCTCGGGAAAAGCCACTTGGCCATATGCGGTTCAAAAATAGGCCTCTACAGCTGGCCATAACTGCTCTGTGCAGCTGGCTCATTAAATGCTCTTACGCAATACGGCAGCTATGACACAAAAGATTAACAGCTCTGACATAAAGGTAAAATGATGACTCTGACATAATGATGTGCCCCTAGAGAGACGAGAAAAATCTTTATGGCTGGCACGATCCACCAATTCCAAAGCTCCTTATGAGGATGGCTTCAAAGACTTCCATGCGACTCAGTTATGGGGGCCATCCTTATGCGGTTCAGATAGGGGGCCACCCTTATGCGTCTCGGTTGTGGAGGCCACCCTCATGTGGTTTAGTTGGGGGCCACCCTCATGCGGCTCAGTTGGAGGCCATCATTATGCGGTTCAGTTGGAGGCCACCCTTATGCGGCTCAGTTGTGGGGGCCATCCTTATGCGGTTCAGTTAGGGGCCACCCTCATGCAGCTCAGTTGGAGGCCATCCTTATGCGGTTCAGTTGGAGGCCACCTTTATGAGGCTCGATTGGAGGCCATCCTTATGCGGTTCAGTTGGAGGCCACCCTTATGCGGCTCAGTTGGAGGCTATCCTCATACGGCTCGGTTGTAGTGCCACCCTCATACGGCTCAATTAGCAGACCACTCTTGCGGCTCAGCCAGGAAGCCCCATTCATGCGGCTCGCAGCATAAATGATAGTTGGGACACGTGGCAAAAGATTGACTAAGACTTATCCACTCGGATTTAGTAACCAACAAATCATAACAATGCAGATTTTTTGCAATCGTCATAACTGCCCAGATCGATTTCCAACAAATAATACAGATTTGTTGCAATCAACATAAACAGCCCAGATTGATTTCCAATAAACAAGATCAAGGCTAATCTTAACCAATCCCCAACCGCCTGCTTTTCAAGGAGCAATTACTGCACACCCTACTTATGACAAAGCCCTATAAATAGCAGGGGATTATTTCTTTGCAAAACATACAGAGTTATACGCACAGAGCCCGAGCAGAGAGACTAGCAACCCCCGTACACACAAAGAGCATTTCTTTGCCAGAGTAGAAGCTACGTCTGATCGTCCAAGGAGTAAGGCAGAGTTGATATCACTTTCTCGAGCCTCTACCGTCATTCCCCAGAAAAACTAAACAATTGTACTTAGATTACTTTTCCTAGGTTTTATTCCTAGGCTCTCATTGTACGAGCGACTTTGTATTATGAATCAAAGTCCAGTCCTCCCATAAAACTGTTCTATTCTTTCGATAAACAATGGCAAACAGTACCGAGGTAAACAGGCGACACGGTCACCCGCACCCACAGAAGAGGGTCTGCCCGAATCTGTCGACGATGAGGCCATTGCTGGCGATGGCGAAAGGGAGACGTCGTCTGAAGCTGAAGAGGAGACACATGCGCCCAACAAAGTGCCACAAGCGCCCAACGTCACTTGGAGGGAGTATGCGCCCACTGCTGAGAGGGTGGAGGGAATATATGCGCCCGGATGGAATGTGCCGATGGTGCGAGGGAGAGCATATGCGCCCCATGAAGCGGGAGTGGGAGAGGAGGCATATGAGCCTAGAGGGCTTGAGGCGCCCGAGACACGGCTACATGCGCCCATCGGGGGAGCAAAACCATATGCGCCCGAAGATGGGACCAGGGGCGACAAGAGCGGGGGGGAGAGCCTACAGCGATAATGGGGTATGCGCCCGACCCCGAAGGGCCATATGCGCCCAAAGCTGTAGGGCTATATGCACCCAAAGCTGTAGGGATATATGTGCCCAAAACCTGGTTGAAGTATGCGCCTCGTAGCTGAGGACCGCATAGCGGATCGACTCCGAGCGGCTCGAGCGAGCCGCAAGGAGTGAGGGCGGGAAATAGAAAATTTAAAAACGACTTTTGGTAGTTTCCTGCTAAAGTCAGACCCGAGGGATTCGGAAGGGAGGGTGGAGGAAAGGAGGAGGTGGCGGTGGCAGGGGAGGGAGATGCCCGCTCCAAGAGCCGGAGCGGGCCACCAGCGGCCGAAGAACCCCCCAGGCGGAGGGGGGCCGACAGACAAACGGAGACGGGGGGGATGGGATAGAGGGGGACAGGTGAGCTGGTGGCTAACGTCGAAGGCGGTGAGGGGGGTAGAGGTGGGAGGCGGAGGCGGATGGGCAAGATGAGATGGCGGCGGTGGCGGAAGACCAAGGACGGCGAGAAGATCCGGAGGGACAGCTGGCAGGGGGGCGGCTGGCCGAGCCCGAGGACGGGGCGCCATGCAGAAAAGGGTGGAGGACGAGGCATGAAGCAGGCGGCCGCCGGCCGCCGGCCTAGGAGAGGCCGGCTAGGCAGGAGGCGAGGTGGAGGCATGGGGGGACCAGTGAAGCGGGAGTTCGGCTGCGGCATGCTGATAATATTAGTCTTTATATATATATATATATATATATATATATATATATATATTTAAGAGCAAAAGAGGATATATATATATACTATATATAGAAATATTGGATGTTATGCTAGAGGCTAATACTCACAAGTCCATAACCTAATTAACCTGTCATAAATTCAAAAATTATAACTAAAATCTCAGGAAATCAAATTATGACAAAAATCAATTCAATATATATATAGTCGAAATCCAAAAACTCAACTGGAGACCCAAATCGCAAAATACCCAACTAGAACCCGCGAAACTTGGCAAAAATGAAGGTTTCTATGTGTGTGACGTGCTCAGGTAATCATGGGGTCGAACCCGTTTCTGAATCATATCCATGGAGTACGTATCAGAAAATATGATACGCGTGTCGGAACGTGTACGTGCACGTGTGTTTCGCCCGATTGGACGTCGCTCACAACGCGAGAAGCCACGTGCTCGTGTACGTAGCTAGGTAGGGTCCCGGGCTAGGTCTAGGATACATTGATACGACACCACCTCGTGTCTACGTGACACAGGACACGCGGATCCCGTTCGGCTAGTGCACGCGCGCACGTGCGTGCCCGTGGGCTCGTGTCGATCCACGTGGCTTGCGACACAAGCCACGACGCGACTCGGGATCGAGTCCCTGGGTAGCCTAGGTATAGGGATTCGTGCTCGTGCTCCTAGAACGGGTCCTTATTGTAACACCCAATTTTTGAAATGAGGGTATTTTTGAAATTTTGTATTTATAATCATTATTTATTGCATTTAAATCACATTATGATTTTTGGTGATTTTAAAAATCAATTTAAGAACCATTTTGATCAATGACTTGTGTTTTTGATGTTTACTAGTGTAACCCTAGAGACTGCATGACCTAGAGCCTAACCATGTCATTGGGATGATTTATTTTTACTTTTGAGCATGAGGGTATTTTGGTCATTTGGCCTCTTTGAATTATTTTAAGATTTATTGCATTGGTGATTGTTAATTTTGACTTTTGCTAGCTGTGACTTAAGAGACTATCCTAGACTTTGACTTTGACTTTGGCAACTTAGTTAACATGGTATGGACCCTAATCTAACTTAAGTTGGTCTTGGTTGACTTAAGTTGGCTAAGCTTCATGAAGAAAGTAGGATGATTTTTGCATTGGACCAAAGGCTAAGGACTTGAGCTAGTTAGCTAGTGCAACTAGGCCCAAAGCCTACTAGACTAAACCCTAACCCTAATTCTTTCCTTTATGACCAGCCACTAGGTCATTTCCTTCCCTAAAAATAATCTCCTTATTAGTTCTTGCCTCTTTGGTATCATTCCAACACATAGGAAAAAGAAAGGTATGTCCATTCTTCCCCAATCCATAGATTCTTCATTTTAAATCCTTTTCCACTTTACTTTCTTGCATTAGAGCCTAATACTCTTCTATTTTCTGTTTGTGGATAGTAATCCCAGCTTTGGGTCAATTTGGAGCATTTGGCTAGCAAGGAGGAACCCCCCCATTTGAAACTTTTTCTTGCTATTTGCATCTATAGGTAAGACTCCTCAAATTGTGCTAATATTCTATTTTCTTTGTATTTTAGGATAGATCTAGGTGTCCTCTAGTTGTCCCAAGAATTTGGATAGAAATCGTGTCCGTTTGGTGTCCGTATCGGACACGTGTCATAGTGTATAGGTAAGTGTTTGATAGAATGCCACTTCGGATTTTATTTTCGTATTTTGCTAAACTAATTACATGAATTTGTAGATCTAAATAAGTATATTAACTTTTGTGAAGACTGATGTGATTTTCGTGTCGATTTTGTGTCGAAAATGGGTACGGATACGCTGTACGACACGCGTGTGCGATGTCCTGCTACCCATGTCCTATTTCTCTCTGGACACAGCATTTCGACCCGCGAAACTTGGTGTGGAGGTTGGGGCAGTGACTGACAAGTCATCCCCAAGTTTTACGACACCTTGTTTCATGTCGGACACGAAAATGAGGACGTACTGGTCATACACAGAGACTGTACCTGCGCAAAAATGCGTCTAATACGCGTGTCGTATCACGCATATGCGTGTCCGCCATGTCTCAGGTTGTGTCACGTGTATAGGCCTATACGAAGGCTGTACGTGGACACGAGCACGAGACGTGTCGTGCCTCGTATCGTGTCTACGAGAGCGTGGACTCGCTGTACGAGACAGTGCAGTCTGTGCGTATGTTTGTGTATTTTCAAGTACTTGGACACCTCGTATCCTATTATTTAGACACGATACAATCTGTGGGACACATGTACATGTACATGAACCTATATCAATTGTTAATAATGTTTAATTAGTTTTATGATTCGAATTTAGGGTTTAACCACTTTACTGATACTGTGTTCAGTTGAATACTTGAACATGGTTGTTCAGTCGAGCCCCATGAGTTATCAACATTCAATCCACTATATTCATACTCCAATCCACTCTCAATTTAGAATGTATCCTTGTTTCAATTCAGGTTAGCGCACATGATGCAGGGCCCTCTACATATTATGATTCACTCCATAAGATGAGATATCTGCCTGTTATTTAATATTCTGTAGCCACCCTTAAATCAATTTGTTCTTCCCATTACTCATAGTGTCCACTTCTCTGCTTCATAAGTTCAGTTCCTTGGTTGCATTATATCATTCCCATATATATGTGTTGCCCTGCAGGAGCAGGACAGTTTAATGACTTTAGCAGCAACCCCAAAACTTGATATTTTTAGTTCAGTCCCCTCACCTTATACTGCCCTGCATCTGGGGTATCCACCAATGTATTGGTCTGCCCATGTGAGTTATTCATTATTTCATCCACTACACTGTTGTGCTTAGTCAAGCACAAATGAAGCAATCCTATTTGCAGGTTTAGAGTTTAGTTCATATAGCCAGGTAATTTCACATGATGACCCCCTTTCATTTTTTCACTATATAATCTGCCATATAGGCCATTTTGTTCAAAACCTACCTTGTACTAGTTTGTTTCATTATATTTCAGTCGACTACATCCTATATGAACCTGTCTTGCATATCCATTTGTTCACACACATAATGCTATTACACACACAATCTAAACTAAACTGTCACAGGACACACACACACACTGTTTTCTATATATGTATCACACAACACACACACACAGGTACACATTTGCATATTGTTCCTGAACACACCCTAGTACCTACTGTCACTGACACAAATGTTCACACACACACACAAGCATGAGCCGCTTGACACACTGACACACATATGCATGAACTACCTTCGACACTGTTTTCCTGTTTCCATACTACATCACTGATTTCTTAAGAATTTACACAATGTTCACACATATTGCAACCTGAAACTGAGTTACACTAAAACCTGTTATACATACACAGTGAACTGTTGGGATGTTGGTATCTTGTTTTCTCAGATTTTGATGGTTATGAACTCAGTTATGAACTGTGGAATTAATCCCAGTTTTATGCTTGAGGACATTCCCAATTTCAATTTAATTCTCGGGTTTGAATTACCCTTATCATTCTTAGTTTGGTATTTGTATTTTCTTTTGGTTTTTGTAATGCCTTCTCATATTGATTTGAACTGTGACTTGGTTGATACCAAGTTTGGGTTCTTGATATTATTCTCAGGTTCTTCATTACTAACCTTGAGTGTTTCACTTTCAGTTTTTACTGGTAGGTGTTCTCAGGTTTGGCATTTCCAGTTTGGGTTCCTTGTGTTCAGATGTATAGCTTTATGTAGTGTTATTCATTTCAGTTTTGGACTGGTTGGGACAGTCCCTATCTTCCTATTTCATTTTCTTCTTTTTCCCTTCCCTTACCTTGTGTGCATCCTATATACTTCTATATGTTTAGTAGATACTACTTGACTGTATATATATTATAGGTATCTTCCCTATAGTTGATTTCATATGTTATATCTATATGTGATGTTTTCCTTTTTGGTTGTTTGAGTTGGTAGTGTTGGCTATAGGGTTGGTTTAAGGTATAGGTTGTGCTAGTATTTTAGCCTATAGTTGATATAGTTGAGAATAGCCTAGTGTATGTTGTTTAGGTCTAAAGTTGACCAATAGTAGACTTTTGACCAGGTTGGACCAAGGTTTGACCCAATGGTTCAAGATTGACTAGAGTTGACTAAAAGTCAACATGGAGTCTAGATAAGACCCAATTGACTGGTTGACTATAGTTTGACCAACCTATAGATGTTAGTTGACCAGTTTGACCTAGTTGACTACAGTATTGACTTGGTTTGACCCAGAGTTGACCAAGTTTGACTTTGACCTAGATTGGCCTAGAAATCATGTAGTTTGCATTGTAGCTTCATTTTTTTTGTTTTGAACATGTCATAACCCATATCGCTTATTTAGGACATTGTGACTCTGTTACAGACATCTGATATTACACTACTCTTTTTAGAGTATCAGACAAGTATATTCTCTGATAGTTCTCATATTTACTTGTCAATTACTGTACTTCAGTTCTAGTTAGTTGTATGTGATTCTCTGTTACAATACGTATGGATATTTTTGGATTCATGTATGCGACATACATACCATATTGTCTGGCCTCTATTACTGGAATCACCCTAGAATCATTATAGAATCATTGCTGGTATCATCATGTTTGGCTGGACTCATCTCGATTCTCGTGTTGTATTCTGGATTCACTTGTACTTGCTGGGAGGGCAAATACTTGAGTAAGACATGTAGACATATCCCCATTCTGGAATTACCCCACATGCTGGAATCAAACTGGAATGATAGCCATCTCACACCCGGCCGAGTGTGTGATGTGCCAGATTACCTATAGTCGTTTACATGTCGATCTCGGTATTTTGAAACACACTATTAGAATATAGTCTGGACTCACCCTGGAATCTTTGATCACTGACTGGGGTCATCTTATACTGGACTCATCTTTTACTGGAATCACCTGGTATCATATTCAAGTTGTCTGGACTTACTTGGGTTTTACACTTGTTTACATTTACTGTCTGGACTTATATCATGTTACTCTAGTTCAGCTTGTATCTATTTACAGTCTTATTGCCATGATGCTTCTCTTGTTTTAGTTACCTTACTTTCCTTGTACTTATCTGTCTCTCTATACCATCACCTGAAAATAAACTGCCATGTTCATCAATACAACTGTCTATAACTGCTTTATAGTTCTCTGTCATTTACTTAGATTTTCTAGATGAGATGTACTTGTTCCTGTCCTGACTGGACCTGTAGAAAATATTACAGATGATAGCCCCGAGGATGCTTGCCCTACTCATTATGGACCTGACGAGGGATTAGCCACCTTTGGTCCCGACACTTAGCAGTGATCGGGATACAGTTTTAGACTTGCATTAGTTCTTATTTCGGACTTGTTGTATTGACTTGAGACTTGTGTTGTATTTCAGATTGTTGAGATGTTGTTATTATTTCAGTAGTTGTAGTTGTCTTTCTATTTGTAGTCATTTTTTGTGTTATCTTATAGTGCTTAGACTGTGATTGAGTTGTACCATATTTTATACTTGTCCTCCGTTCGGAGTTGATTATGACTAGTACATTATATACTACATGAGTTGTTGGTTAACTAAAGACTTAGAACAACGTTCTACCGCCGACTCTATGGCGTAGGCTGGGCGTTGTTACGTACTTGTGCCCTCACAGCGGGTATGGGTCGTGACACTCATCGCGTCGTTTTTGCGTACGAAGGCCGTGTCAGCAGCGATTTTCAGCCGCGTGTGCAGTGCGGGCTGAACCGTGCACGTCGGATTTCTCTGTACACGCTCCACGAAATGTCGTAAAATTTTAGGAGCACGTGGACAGAGGTTGCCACCACGTTTCCATAAAATTTCACGCGAAATGGAGCCCTATGCGTCGAGTTATGACGCACAGACAGCAGGGCATGCATGGGGCTGTGCACGGGCCTCGTGCACGCGTGTCCGTGTCCGATTCGGACACTGAAATCGTGTCGAATCAAGATCCGTCTTCACGAAACTTATTACAAATAATATCATCAAGAAATTCGTGAAAACAGAATCAAAAAATAACAATTTTCAGTTCTAAGTGGCATTTCGTCGAACACGTGTTACAATAGACCGACACGTTTCCGATACGGCTATCAAACGAAATCACAAACCTACCAAACCTCATGCATAGATTTGGGGTACCTATATGGATGCATCTACGAAGAAAAAAAACAAAATTAACAAGTGTTTAGAGAGATTTACCTATTGAGTGTCAAAACTCAATCAAACAAGCCTCCAAACACGTCGATTGCCGATTTCCTCCGCTCAAATGCCTCTGATCCCTCGCTAACAAGTCTCCAGTAGGTTCCTCTCCTCCCAAAAGTCCCAATGCACTTCGTTTGGAAGGATTTAGGTGAGAAATGAGAGAATGGGGCCTTTGAAAGAGGAGGGAAAAACTAGGGTTTGATTTTGTGACGGTTACAAATTAAACACAATGAAAGAGAGGGGGCTGTTGTGTTTGGCCGGCCAAGGGGGGGTATTAGGGTTAGGTTTAGGGTTTGGTCATGGGTCAGCACTCCTCAAGATGCTTTAAAAGCCCATTGAAAAAAAGGCTTAAAGGCTTTATATAAAAATAACTTAAAAATGAATTAAATGATTCTTAAAATAGACAATAATTCTAATTAAATTGTAAAAATCAAATAATAAATCTAATTACATTATTAGGCTTCTAATCAAGGTTGACTAAGGTTATACCACCTTCTACAACCAAAACACAAATCAATGCCACACACCAATCAATTTAATTAATAAAAAATAAGAAAAATCAAATTAGCACATAATGACTAGAATATCCTTAATTAGAAAAATGATTGTGAAAAATCTACCCTCCTTAAAATATTTTCGTCCTTGAAATTAAAGTGTTCATACTCCTTCTAGGTCAAACCCCCAACAATCACAGTCTTAAGAAAACTTATCTAAATCATGTTGTTGGAAAGATATCATACCGGGTTATGGCAGGTAATATCAGTCTGAGGTCTCATCATCTAGCTATTATAGTCATACTAGATCAAAAGTAGTCATAAGGTATCAAAACATACAGACAATATGGTAGGGTACAGTAATCATCAAGACAGGATAAGGTATAGGTCAAGAACTCACTTCTACTAGGTCTGGTAGCTGGAACTCATTCCTGGAGATAGGCCTCGACTAAGGACAGGTGCAGTAGGACAATGTAGCATCCTGTGTCCAGCTGACCCACATAATAGGCACAAACCTAGTCTCTTCCTATAATCATTCCATACGTGCCCTGACTTCTTATAGAAGGTACGGGTAGGTACTCGCTCAACTGGCATCTGTTGGACAGGAATCTGAACTGGATAGGCTGGTCAAGGCTGAAAGTCGGGGTACTCCTAAGGCTCTGGGTATATACTGCTCCTCGCCCACTTGGGGCTAGGCTCTCCCCTCGGATTCATGTAATCCCACAACAGTTGGATACTAAGACTCTGCTCTCTCATAAGCTCAGCCTGAAGTCTCTATATCTCCCACACATCCTGAAGAAGTCTGTAAATCTGAGCCCCATCAGGAATGGCATGCGGTACCACTCCAGGAGGCAAAGAGAGGCCCTCAGTCTCCGGCTAAACTGCAGCCCTCTCCTGAGGGATAGGAGATGGAGGAAAACTGTCCGGTGAGGCTGCTAACACCTCCTGAGCAATGGAAGGGGAAGTACAATCTCGGTCTCATCCAAAACTGCAGCTGTACACTGGGGACAGACACTAGTCATGGGTGCCATACGGGAAAAGATAAGGAAAATAATAAATCATCGAGCTGTAAGGCAGTCTACGATCCTATATAAAAACTGGTAATTATCAAAAAATAATTAGAAATTAACTATAAAGCTTTACTATTCTAAAGATGATCAAAATCGAAAGTTTAAAGCACGACTGTCAATAACATTGAAATCCAATCACGATATATATAAAAGAAAATTTAGTCTCGACACGATCTAAGTTGATCAATCTCTGGATAAATCAAGATTTGGGCAAGATGGGGAACAAGGTCATCGAAGTCTGAGCACGAGCATCCAAAGATAGAGATCTAGGTCACAATTAAATTTAATTCCATTGAGTACGACCTAGGATATTAATATGATAAGAAAAGATAACCAAAGCCGAATGGTCGTGATCAAGGGAGTTAGGTTTCAATGATATTGAAAACTTTTAAAAGATAATTCAAAGATATAGAATAAGTCAACTTCCTCCTTTTGATAGGGAAAACAAACGGCAAGGTTTCATAGGGAAGTCAAGTTAATCATCTCTCTCTGATACCATCAAGCTTCTCTAATCATCATTTGCCAATCATATCTTTATCTCATAAGTCCATATATGAAAATCAACCTTTATATGACTACCACCAAGAATTTATACCCTTTCATTATGAAGATTGGACCTTGTCATGATCATCATAGGCTCAATTCCTAAATTCGAAAACATTACTCATGAAGCATACCCTTTTATATATTAGCACTCAATACTAACCACTTATTCATCTTTAAATCCAAATTCTTCCACCTTGTCCTAAATTAGATCTGAAACCTCTAAATCAAGTTTTATGAAATCCTTGAACTTGTTCAAATTACTCTCCTCGTTTTATTCACTCTAAAACTACTAGGCCTTACAAAACTTATTTTCCATTATAAAATCAACCTTCATATTTTCTTTCAACGTACACCCTCAAATATTATTCTTAATTTTAAAATTTTCTCAAAAATCTCTATATTTTCTATAACTCAAAAATCCTTGGGTTCTTTCTGTTCATAACCATTTTCTTGTAATATCTTATTCAATTTCGTATTGCCATCGAATACAGTTAAAATCCCTTCTCCATTACTAAATCCCTAAATTTAACATCATATCCTTAAAGTGAAACTTCTCAAGAATCAATAACCAAAATTTATCCAAGTCCTCAAAATTAAGTTGACCTCGAATATCCTCATCAGTTTTTTTTTAAATACATCTACGAATTATTCATACCCAAAATATTTCTCTAAGTTGATTGTTCCTAAATTGATAATATAAATCTCTTGATTTTATTCTCACTTTTTTCCATATCTCTATCTCAAAATTCTATATCAAAGACCAACATTTAGATTCCTACCAAGATTACCATATGTTAACAAATTACGTCCATTTCGAGCTAGATGATTTACGTTACTTCCTCGACCTTTCCAAGGTAAAAAGGTATGAAGATTCAAAGGTTTCAAGATATAAATGACAGAATTAGATACGAGATAGGTGATTGATGTAATTGGGACATAGTTAACTAAAATAAAGAAAAAATGGTAATACAAGAAATAATGGCAAGAAAGAAATAATGATAAAATCTGTTTTTGCTCATCTGTTCAAAAGGAATGGACAAATTTTAAGATATAATCTGATAACCATACACGTCTTCCTGAAATGATATTGCTAGAATTTTGCTACGCCAGTAAGCATAGCTACAATAAACAATAGAGTCCGTAACTAAGGTATACACCCTATAATCATGTTATTTAGAATTCTTACCACGCCAACCGGTATGGCTGCAAGAAAATCTAGATTTCATAACTAGGATAAGTATATCTAAATCAGGCTCTACATCCTTGTCATGCTAGCCAGTATGACTGGGATAAATTCTAACTCCACAAATAAAGTAGACATTTACCTTTCTTACTATCCTTATCAAGTATGTTATCAGGTTATACCCTAAATTCCAAAAAATAATATATATATATATATATATATATATATATATATATATATATATATATACAAACTCAAAGTCAACAACTAACATCAAGATTCAAAATTCAACAATGAATCCATCAAAATCAAATTTAATAACAAAGGGTAATGGGTGAATCAAATCAAGGGAAAAAGATTTCAAATCGAAGCTAAGATGAGATTCTCAAGGGTCGTCCCAGGAATCTCTCAAGGAATTCTAACAGTGATTGAGTATCCTCTCATTCTAACACTTTACTTCCTATACTCTATAGCAGGCTCGTAGTAGTACAACTAAGTCGTTGTACTACCACGACATCGCACTAATGCGAATCTGGACCTGCATGGGCCACGACTAAAAACGTGTCATGATCCACACCTAGTGTAAGGGCACGAGAGGTGGGTATGTCCAGCCGACACCGCAGAGTCGGCGGTAGAACGCTGTCCTAGGTCACAACATCTAACATAATATGGAATATGCTCTGAAAGGAGAACAATATATAAGGTACAACTCAATCACAATATCTAAGATAGAATAAAAGATAAGATATTCTCAACTGAGAGTCACAAATATGAATAATAAGTCTCGGTGTAAACCACACCATAAACAATATCTCAATACATTCTCAAATGTTTCATAAAGCTAGATAATAAATAAGTCTAGACTAAGCTAATGGCAAGTCCTCAGTGACTACTGGATCCTCTTGAGGGTCCAGGTCACCTGTGTAAACTACGCCTGATCCATAGTAAGAATCGCAGCGATCCTCATCATCTGTAATATTTTCAACAGGTCCAGTCAGGACATGATCGAATACATATCTCTCACACAGTTCATAACATGAAAGAAAAATATGAACAAGCTACAGAATAATATACATGAAACGCTGTAAAGAAATAGTAGAGAGAGTGTAAAAAGAAGAATATGATATAGTGGAAATAGATATACATGATATAGATAAGAAAACTGAACTAACTACGTGATTTAGAGCAAATATTTGGTTATGTAAACAGTCTTAGGTTATACATGACTTAAATCTAGGTTGGAGTTGTGCATGAGATGGGTGTAAGTCACATAACCAAATAAATACTCCCCTGCCCCAATCAATACATAAGGATCTGTCCAAGTTATTTTATTGCACATGAAAGAGTAGTGACTCACATGGATAGCTAGTCCACATGAGTACCACTCGTTTATACATGAAGGCTCACATGATCATGAGTGTACATGAATATCACATGAGTATACAAGAATAAATACGAATACAAGGAGTAGACGATGCACATGATAAAGTACATGAGCACAATATATTCGATGCATCCGAGGGAATAACATCGCATGAAGAGATCCATATAGTACTAATCCGTGATAACATCGTGACCGCATCAAGTAACTAGTCTATAATAAGTGAATATGTCCAAATAAGTGTGAAACGGTCAGAGAATGTACTTGCCTGGTAATCCAAGTTGCTGATAAGGAAGTGTAACTGAACTGGAGTGATGTAATCCTATTTAAAATAATCATAAGTCACATCATGGTCTAAAATATCATAAGAAAGGTCTACAATGCAGTTCTACATGATTCTAGGTCCTTCTATGTCAAAATCAACTCTGGTCAACTCTAGTCAAACCTGGTCAACTATAAGTAAACTAGTCCGTTTACTAATTTTTAGGTCAAACACAAGTTATCGAGTCATTCTAAGTCCGTTTGAGTCGATTTGGATCAAGTTTGACCAAAGTTGACTTTTGTCAACTTGGTCAACTTGCTAGTCAACTCAGCTAATCTAGGCTCATTGGGTCAATCCTAAACCGACTCATGACTCCCAAGGTTACACTCAATAGCAAACACAATTATATATACTTATATATATTCATACATTCAAGGCAATATATATACATACACATATATATACACACACATGCATGCATACATATATACCTAAGCTTGTAAAGAAGGAAAAAAGAAGAGGGTGTGTGTGTGTGTCGAGTGAAGGCTGCCATGGGGGGTCAAAATCTGAGACAAAAACTTTTATATATATATATATATATATATATATATATAAATATATATATATATATATATATATTTTATATATATATATATATTTATATATAAATATATATATATATATATATATATATATAAGATAAAAAAAATAAATAAATATATATATATATATATATATATATATATATATATATATATATATAATACATAGATACACATAGATACATATATAATATATATATATATATATATAATACATAGATACACATATAAAAAAAATATATATATATATAATACATAGATACACAATATATACATATATACATATAAGGAAACTTATATATGTAGACATATATATACTACCACCATGGTCCATACAATCAAAACCAAAAATCGACTAACCCAAATTAATTTTAGAACTAAAACCATATATATATATATATATATATATATATATATATATATATATATATATATATATATATATTTTATATATATATATATATATATATATTCGTCCTAAAAATATCTTGATTCACAAGACCTGCATGGCCCACCACTTAAACCATGTAACGCCCCAGAACCAAAATACTGGAGAGCGGGGGCGGATATAGCCAGCTACGTATATTGAAGTGTAACCCACCTCGCTATACATTCACGGCTGTCTAGATACATGAGGGTTTAACTACAAGCCATTAGTCTCTTATGGTCATGATCAAGCCTATTGTCTCAATCTCAAGCAAGTAATAACAGTTACAAGATGCCAAAGCACCAAATATACAATAGTAAAGCATCCCATACATTACATATTTAGATGATCAAGAAGCTAGTCATACAAAATGTGAAGACTAGCAAGAGTTTCAGTCATGCATGATCAACCCTAGGATTTGTTCATCATGCTACAGCCCGTAGGCAGACATTAAGTTAAGGGAAATCGAGCTAACACTTGCTCGTCAGCTAAACGCCTCAAAAGAATATTTTTACAATAGAGTGGGAGAGCAAAATAAAACCCACTCGTTGCCAGGGTTACGCCTGGTGGTCACCATCTGGCTGGAAGGTAGGGAGATCCTCTGGAGCCGCTCCGGTATCTGGCCATAGAAAACTGGCTGGGTCAGATCGAAGAAAGTACAAGTGCCACAAAGGAGGCTTCACTTAAGAACTAAACCAGCAATTAGCACAAAACATAATTATATAATAAAAGAATGGAAATATGAAAAATCATGATGATATACAATAGGATAACTATGGGACTATTCAGATAACCAAGTTACAACCCGTAAACCAAACAAGGACCGAGGTTGTAACCCTTCATCTGAACGAAACTTGGTTTCCCAATATTTATCGATAAAGTAAGCTTAAGCATTCGGGTCATGCTAACGATCTTCTACAGGATCAGGACAAGACTAGACTGGGTTAGACTCAATCCAATCAATCACGGCCACACAATGAGTACGGCTTGATACTTTAACTAACTAGGGTTATCACAAGCCTAATTACTAGCAAAATACAATGAGATTGTTCCACAGCCACAAGCCCTGCAGACCATCCAGGCTATCCGGACGCAATTAGGGGTTGAATTCATGTGGGGTATATTGTCCAAAGAATACATGTACCCTTAGGTAGTTTGAAGAGTGCAACACATGACAGTGTGCTGGAAATGTGCCCTACTCGACGGCAGGCTACAGATCCCATGATGGGGCGCCCAGATAACGGGATTACCTGTAGTTTGGAAATCTCTTCATGACTAATGGATTATTCTAGTTATTAGCCTAAGTCAGTTTAAGTAGGTACCCCTGACCGTGGTACTCAGGGGTCCCTACCCTAGACATGATGCGAGATAATACTGGATCACTTGTACAAACACAATCGTCCACGGTGTCCAGGCCATTCATTCTTGTCATGTCATGCTAGCCGTCGCAACAACATTCAATAGTTTCAATTATGCTTGCTTGTTATATCATGTCATGTCATGTCATATTAGTTACTTGCCATACCATGCCATGTACAATTATCATTCCAGTCATATTAGATAAATTCGTGATTATCAAGTTCATGACAAAAGGGTTAAGAATATAAAAGGGTAATAGTGTATGCCATAGGGACTCAAAGTCTTTACGCGAGCAAGACTACGCTAGGCCCAAGAGACCCCGAGCGTGAAACAGCTCTACGCGAGCATGACCTAAGGATAGGCAGCTCTACGCGAACAAGAGAGCAGGTGGGTGGGATTCTACGCGAATAAGCGCTTTACTCTAGCAAGGCCGCATGCGGACGAGACTCTACGCGAGCAAACGCTCTATGCGAGCGGGGCTCTACGCGAGCAAGCACTCCACCCAAGCGGAGTAGCCCCTGCGTAGAGTTCAAATGAACTCGGCGTAGAAGCGATTACGCTGGCATGCAAATGCGTGTGCATAAAGGGTAATTAATACGCGGCCACGTAAAATGTGTGCGTAAATAGGGTAAACGATACGCTGGCACGTAAAACGTAGGCATAAAAACTAAATACTACACTAGCACGTAAGAACGTGTGCGTAAAAACTTCATCTTCTCCACAGGGCCAAGACAAGCAGGCGTAAAAGCTCAAGAGCTCCAGAAAGCCCCATCTCGGTCAAGACTTGGTGAAATCCAGCCATTCAAAAGCCAAACTTGCGTAAAATCAAAATTCCCACCACATAGAACTCTCCATTTCCGAAAACCACCAAGTTCAGTAGATCAAAACCATGAAGATCAAAAATACTAAAACTTAGATCTACACGAAATGAACCACGGAAATAAAAAATTCTAAGTACTAAAGTGTCTTCGAATCTCGTGAGGAAGACAATGGAACAACAAAATTTGAGTTCCTCCATGAAATAGGTTGTACTTGCCTACTACGGGTGGTCGGTAGAGAAATAAAGAAGGAAGAAGAGTAGTAATGGGAAATGAATGAGGAGAGAGAAGGGTTATTGGGTTAATAAATAGGGGATGGTGGTAGGTAGGGGTTTGCATACTAACTGAAACCAAACCAAACCAGACCGAACCCAACTGAACCCGAACCATGCAATTGAAATGCCAAAATAAACCATACAATGAGGCTCACAATATGAGTCAAAATACGTACACGTATACCAAAAATACGTAATACGACCTACGAGCGTTACAACTCTACCCACATTAAAAGAATTCTGTCATCGAAATTTAATTAAGAGGCTAGAGAGGTCAAGCAAGCTACACTAATCACAGGCAAGATATAACTAAGCAATCAATCAAACAATCAATCATGCAAGCAAGGAATCGAAGGCATGAGGCATAAGAAAAATATTATACCTCACGATTCAAACAGGTCGGGATATCGCGATCGGATGTCATCCTCACGCTCCCACGTTGATTCACCCAAAGAGTGATGACCCCAAGCAATACGGACTATCTTGATAGTCTTGTTCTTGAGTATCTTCTCTCTTTGGTCCAATATGGATACGGGTCTCTCCTCATACGAAAGTTTGGTACCAACAACCAATTCCAAATGATCAAGGACATGACTCGGATCCGGGATTTACCGTCGCAATTGGGATACATGAAAGACATCATGCACCTCAAGCAACGACGACGGGAGAGCGAGACGATAGGACACATCTCCTACTCGTTCTAGAATGTCGAATGGCCCGATATACCTAGGACTAAGCTTTCCTTGTACGCCGAAACGAATGACGCCACGGGTAGGCGAGATTCTGAGGAATACATGGTCGCCGACAAAAAATTCAAGGGGGCGTCGATGAGAATCGGCCCAATGGCGTTGGCGATCTTGTGCGACGCGAAGACGATCTCTGACTTTTCTGACAACCTCAACTGTCTGAGTAATCATTTCCGGACCGAGCATCTGCCTCTCTCCGATATCATCCTAAGCTAAAGGAGATCTGCACTTCCTGCCGTATAAGGCCTCGAAGGGTGCCATCTGGATACTGGCCTGAAAACTGTTATTGTACGAGAACTCCACTAGATGTAAGTGATCTTCCCACGAACCACTGAAGTCGAGTGTACATGATCGCAACGTATCTCCAAGAGTATGGATCGTGCATTCCGACTGACCATCTGTCTGCGGATGATAAGCTGAACTGAACTTGAGACGAGTCCACAAACTTTTTTGAAGACTCTACCAAAAGTGCGATGTGAATCTGGAATCTCTGTCGGACAAATACTGACTGGTACTCCTTGCAACCTGACTATTTGCCTGAGGTATATTTCTGCAATCTGATCCGTCGACTGACCAACCCTAAAAGAAAAAAAATGAGCTACCTTGGTGAGTCTGTCGACTACAACCAAGATAGCATCTCTTCCAGCTGGGGATCTAGGTAATCCAGTCACGAAATCCATTGTTATATGCTCCCACTTCCATTTTAGAATCGGCAAGGGCTGAAGAAGTCCAGCTGGCCTCTGATGTTCAGCTTTAACTTGTTGGCAAACTAAACACTGGGAGACAAACCGGGCTATCTCCTTCTTCATGCCATTCCACCAAAAGTGCTGGCGGATATCACGATACATCTTCGTACCTCCCGGATGAATCGAATACTGAGAACTGTGAGCTTCTGCCATGACTTCCTGCCTGAAATCTCCACTGGGTACACAAAGACGCTTCCCATATCGAAGTGTACCATCCTCGTGGATACATAACTCTGGTCTTCGTCCTGCTACATATTCTGTCCTAAGCCGCTGAAGCTTAGAATCTGATGACTGAGCTAACCTGATCCTCTCAACTATACTGGACTGAACTTGCATACTGGCCATCAATGCCACACTGGTAGGAAGGACAACTTTTATACCCATCTTCTGAAGATCTGCTAACAACTATGGTTGCGCTGTTAGAAAATACACTCCGGCTCTCATGCTCAATACATTTGCAACAATGTTGGCCTTCCCAGGATGATACTACAGGTTGATTTCATAATCCACAAGTAGCTCTAGCCATCTCCTCTGACGTATGTTAAGATCCTTCTGGGTGAACAAATACTTCAAGCTCTTGTGGTCAGTGAAAATCTCTACCCTATCTCCATACAAGTAGTGTCTCCAAAGCTTAAGTGAAAATACTACTTCTGCCAACACCAAGTCGTGGGTCGGGTAATTCCTCTCATGATCACGAAGTTGACATGACGCATAAGCTATTACCTTCCCATACTGCATCAAACACATCCTAAACCTCTGCCTGAAGCATCACAATATACTGTAAATCCCCCGGTCCCATCTGGAAGCGTGAGAATGGGTGTCGTCATCAAGCCTTGCTTTAATTTCTTAAAAGATTCCTGACATTCTGCGGTCCAAGCAAACTGTATATCCTTGCGGGTCAACTGGGTCATAGGTGCTGAAATCCGTGCAAAGTTCGAAATAAATCGTCGGTAGTAGCCGGACAAGCCAAGAAAACTACGAACTTCTACAATGGTACTGGGTACTGGCCACGTCTCAATAGCGACAATCTTCTGAGGATCCACTTCTACTCCTCTGGTGATGATGTGACCCAAGTATGAAATACGATCTAGCCAGAACTCGTATTTACTGAACTTTGTATACAACTGGTGCTCTCTGAGAATCTGGTGGACAACTCTGAGATGCTGCTCATGCTCCGCTTCACTCTTACTGTAGACCAGGATGTCGTCTATGAATACAATCACGAACTGATCCAAATAAGGCATAAAGATACGATTCATGAGGTCCATGAATACAGCCGGCATATTGGTTGCTCCGAATGGCATAACAAGGAACTTCCAATGCCCATATCTAGATCTGAAAGCCGTTTTCGGGATGTCCTGCTCTCTGACTCTGATCTGATGGTATCCTGACCGTAAGTTAATCTTCGAAAATATGGACGCCCCTTTGAGTTTATCAAACAAGTCATCTATCCTCGGGAGAGGGTATCTGTTCTTGATTGTCACTGAGTTTAAGGTACGATAATCTATACATAATCTGGACGTACCATCCTTCTTTTTCACACGAAGCATCGGGACTCCCCAAGGCGATCCACTTGCATGAATGAATTCCTTGGTCCTGAGTTCTTCAATCATCTTATATAACATCTCTAACTCTGACGGTGCCATCCGGTAGGCTCTTTCTGACACTGGGGCTGACCCGGGGATCAAGTCTATGGTGAACTCGATCTCTCTCTCTGGTGGCATACCTGGAAGCTCTTCGGGAAAACATCGAAAAACTCTTCTATAATTCTGGGAAACTGGACTGCCGCTGCAACTGCCATCCGGAATGCTGGAGGAGAAGGCTCTATTCTGCCTCGAAAAAATAAAAACTCTGGATCACCAGGAATACTAAAAATAATCTTGCCGATATGGCAATCTATTCTAGCATACTGGTCCCTCAACCAATCCATCCCTAGGACCACATCATAATCGGCCATCGGGAATTCTATCAACCTAGTGGGGAACTCTCTACCGCTAACTATGATCCGACATGAGGAAAATACTCTATCTACTCCCACAAGTCCGTTACCAGTAAGTATACTGAGCCTTACTGATAATGACTCGGGCTCCAGCCCTATCCGTATCGCGAATCGTACAGAAATAAATGAATGCGATACACCAGAATCAAACAATGCTGATGCTGGGAAGGAGTTGACGAGAATAGTACCAGCCACTACCTTACCTGATGCTAACTCCTCCTCCATAGTCAAAGCCATCACTTGACCGTGTCCTCTGGGTGCTGGTCCCCTCTGCTGGAAACCTCTCTGGCGATTCTGGGTCTGAGCTCGGACTTATGTATTCTGCTGGGGGTTGTGCTGCTGAAATACTTGGGCCTGAGGCGGCATGGGCCTCGGAAATGGGTGATGCTGCTGCTGGACTGGTACTGGGGCTGGCCCTCTAACCGAGGGACTAGAAAAGGTTGATGAAGAGGAACTCCTCCTATTCGGGCAGTTTCTAACCCTATAGTTCGGTGCCCCACAAACCAAGCACAAACCCTGTGCTCTGCGATATTCTGACACCACGTGCCCTGACTTCCCACAATGAGAGAAACCCATTAAGGAATACTGCTTCTGCTGCTGCTGGGGATATGCCGGGATCGAATGCTGAATCGACGCAACGGAAGTCGCCCGCCTCGAAGCTCCAATGGTCAAAGCCCTGGCTGCCGGGACTGGTGCTGAAGACTGGTTCATCTGGCCGTGAGACCGCATCGGACTACCGGTCCGATCCACAATCCTCTGGGAGGTATACTCATGCCTCCTAGCTGCTCTCAATACTGCATCAAAAGTCTGATGCTCGAACTGCTCTTTCGCCAGCAAAATCTCCAGGTGCAGTCCTTGCTGTAACCGCTGAGGTCTGTCGAACTCAGTCGCCACAAAGTGGGAGCAAACCGACTAAGCCTGGAGAACTCGGTCGCATATCCATCGACTGTCCTGCCCATCTGCTTTAAGTTGGTGAACCTCGTATGTAGATCAAACCGAGCTATAGCATCAAAATACTTGGTCTAGAATCTCACACAGAATATTTTCCATGCAATGGGTGCCCTTAATCCAACGACCTGTGCCGCCCACCAGCTGCGGGCAAGATCCAATAGCTGTAGGCGTACTACCGCCACCTTCTCGTTCTCGGTCATCTTTGCCGCTTCTAGAATAACTTCAGTATCCTGCAGCCAAGCATCTGCGGCAATAACATCTTCGCTACCTTCGAAGAAGGGAGGGTTCAAACGCTTGAAGGTGTAGGCTCCCTAGTTCCCTTGATGACCGCCTCTGTTCAGAGCATCTTGTACTGCCTGGTGCAGGGCGTCGCCCCGACGATCTTGAGATGCTAGCAATGTCCTAATTAGACCCACCAAGGTACCATCATCGGGCTCTGCAGACTGGACTGGCTGAATTGGTGGCTCTTGACCCCCAGTAGGCATGAATCTGGAGGCTACTCCTGAATGCTGGGCTTGATCTCCAAATTGCTGCTGGCCCACGGGAGGAGCTTCGCCTTGCCGATCGGTAGGACCAGGAACAATGCCGCTGAAGAAGATGACACAGAGAACAATAAGGAAGGACCAGGATAGATCAAAGATACAAGCATGTGATCATGTCAAGAATTCAGGGATTCAGAGAATACGAGCAGAGATCAAGGACGAGTGCTGATTGAGACATCTATTCGGTAAACCCTCACATATCTTGATTCACAAGACCTACATGGGCCAGCAGATAAACCATGTAACGCCCCAAAACAAAAATACTGGAGAGCGGGGGCGGACATAGCCAGCTACGTATATTGAAGTACAACCTACCTCGCTATACAGTCACGGCTGTCTAGATACATGAGGGTTTAACTACAAGCCATCAGTCTCTTATGGTCATGATCAAGCCTATTGTCTCGATCTCAAGCAAGTAATAACAGTTACAAGATGTCAAAGCACTAAATATATAATAGTAAGGCATCCCATATATTACATATTTGGATGATCATGAAGCTAGTCATACAAAATGTGAAGACTAGCAAGAGTTTCAGTCATACATGATCAACCCTAGGATTTGTTCATCATGCTATAGCCCGTAGGCAGACAGTAAGTAAAGTGCAATCGAGCTAACACATACTCGTCGGCTAAACGCCTTAAAAGAATATTTTTACAATAGAGTGGGAGAGCAAAATAAAGCCCACTCGTTGCCAGGATTATGCCTGGTGGTCACCGTCTGGCTGGAAGGTAGGGAGATCCTCTGGAGCCGCTCCGGTATCTGGCCATACAAAACCAGCTTGGTCAGATCCCAGAAAGAGCAAGTGCCACAAAGGAGGCTTCACTTAAGAACTAAACCAACAATTAGCACAAAATATAATTATATAATAAAAGACTGGAAATATGAAAAATCATGATGATATACGATAGGATAACCATGGAACTATTCAAATAACCAAGTTATAACCCGTAAACCAAACAAGGACTGGGGTTATAACCCTTTATCTGAATGGAACTTGCCTTCCCACCATTTATCGATAAAGTAAGCTCAAGCATTCAGGTCATGCTAACGATCTTGTACAGGATCAGGACAAGACTAGACTGGGTTAGACTCCATCCAATCAATCACGGCCACGCAATGAGTACGGCTTGATACTTTAACTAACTAGGGTTATCACAAGCCTAATTACTAGCAAGATGCAATGAGATTGTTCCAAAGCCACAAGCCCTGCAGACCATCCAGGCTATCCGAACGCAATTAGGGGTTGAATTCATATGGGTACATTGTCCAAAGAACACATGTACCATTAGGTAGCTTGAAGAGTGCAACACATGACAGTGTGCTAGAAATGTGCCCTACTCGACGGCAGGCTATAGATCCCATGATGTGGCGCCCAGATAACAGGATTGCCTGTAGCTGGGAAATCGCTTCACGACTAATGGATTATTCTAGTTATTAGCCTTAGTAAGTTTAAGTAGGTACCCCTGACCGTGGTACTCAGGGGTCCCTTCCCTAGACATGATGCGAGACAATACTGGTTCACTTGTACAAACACAATCGTCCATGGTGTCCAGGCCATTCATTCTTGTCATGTCATGCTAGCCGTCGCAACAGCATTCAATAGTTCCCATCATGCTTGCTTGTTATATCATGTCATGTCATGTCATGTCAGTTACTTGCCATACCATACCATGTACAATTATCATTCCAGTCATATTAGATAAATTTATGATTATCAAGTTTATGACAAAAGGCGTAAGGATATAAAAGGGTAATGGTGTACGCCATAGGGACTCAAAGTCTCTACTCGAGCAAGACTACGCTAGGCCTAAAAGAGCCCGAGCGTAAAACAGCTCTACGTGGGCAAGACATAAGGATAGGCAGCTCTACGTGAGCAAGATAGCAGGTGGGTGGGATTCTATGGGAGTAAGCGCTTTACGCTAGCAAGGCCGCATGCGGACGAGACTATACGCGAGCAAACGCTCTACGCGAGCGGGGCTCTACGCGAGCAAGCACTCCACCCAAGCGAAGTAGCCCCTGCGTAGAGTTCAAATAAACTCGGCGTAGAAGCGATTACGCTGGCACGCAAATGCGTGTGCGTAAAGGGTAATTAATATGCGGCCACGTAAAACATGTGCGTAAAAGGGGTAAATGATACGCTGGCACGTAAAACGTGGGCGGAAAAACTAAATACTATACTAGCACGTAAGAACGTGTGCGTAAAAACTTCATCTTCTCCCCAGGGCTAAGACAAGCAGGCGTAAAAGCTCAAGAGCTCAAGAAAGCCCCATCTCGGTCAAGACTTGGTGAAATTCAGCCATTCAAAAGCCAAACATGCGTAAAATCAAAATTCCCACCACATGGAACTCTCCATTTCGGAAAACCACCAAGTTCAGTAGATCAAAACCATGAAGATCAAAAATACTAAAACTTAGATCTACACGAAATGAACTACGAAAATTAAAAATGCTAAGTACTAAAGTGTCTTAGAATCTCGTAAGGAAGATAATAGAACAACAAAATTTGAGTTCCTCCATGAAACAAGTTGTACTTGCCTACTGCGGGTGGTCGGTGGAGAAATAAAGAAGGAAGAAGAGTAGTAATGGGAAATGAATAAGGAGAGAGAAGGGTTGTTGGGTTAATAAATAGGGGATGGTGGTAGGTAGGGGTTTGCATACTAACTCAAACAAAACCCAACCAGACCGAACCCAACCGAACCCGAACCATGCAATTGAAATGCCAAAATAAACCATGCAATGAGGCACACAATATGAGTCAAAATATGTACACGTATACCAAAAATACGTAATACGACCTACGGGCGTTACACAGGCGCTCGCCTTTGCGATATTCAATGCTCTATAGCGACTCGTACATTTGATGTACGTTTCATTTCAATTATTCTTTCTAGTGTTCAACACGCACTATGTTCATCACTCGATCGAGCCATGCCCATGGTCTCGATAGGTTAACTTAGCATACAACGATATATTTTACTTAGGCATGAAGGAGCAGGAAAGAGAAGTCAAAGTCTCCCCCACCTTAGCCGATATGCCTTGTCGTTTCGTCGAACTTATACGGCTCAATTTCATAACTTTATTTGCACGGCCAACTCTTCTGACTTGGCCATTTGAATACTTTGCCCTACGTTGAATTATCCAAGTGATTTGGCCTACCATCACTACAAAAAAGTAGCCTTTTGGGACAACAAAAAATTGTTCCAAAAAGGGCTTCTTCCGTCCTAAATATTATTTGGGACGACAGTTGGGACGGATTCAAACAGTGCTATTAGGGTGGCGTGGCAAAAGCTTAAGGGACGAATTTTGCCGTCCTAATTAATGTTAAAGGACAGAAAAATTAACTATCTCAAAAGGTTGTGAAACTCTATTTTTGTGTGACGATTGCTCATATCGTCCCAAAAATTAGGTATTTGTAACGAATATTGTTTGTCCTAATAATTTAGACAAATGTCCTAAAAGATTATAGTTCACTTTTAGTATAGAACAACACCCAAAAATTTATAACAATTGTTCTAGTTCCGATACCCTGATGTGCATACAAAACATATACTCAAAAAATTATAACAGTTATTCCAGTTCTCATAGAATTATTCCTGCTGTGCATACAAAACATACACTCAAAATAAAAATTATAACAGCTATTTCTACTGTGCATACAAAACATAACACTCAAAAAATGATAACAGTTGTTCCAGTTCTCATATATAAGTCCATATCACACAAAGTTGGCTTACAAAATGAACATTGTTTACAGGCCATATCACATTGTTTACAGACCATACCGCATCATTACAGGCCATTCATTGAGATGTCCTCCCATGATTCACAAAATAAACTCAAAATTGGAGAATCAAATGTTATCTCCATCATTTACAAAAGCAAAGCCTAAAACTTTTCACATCATTAAGCATTATCTACCAAAACGAATCCATAATGATCCCAAAATAATTTTATATTAACTAGCATTTCCCATCTTTTGCAAAATCAGCCAAACTCATTTGAAGGACCTGAAAAAAAAGTGATGTTATAATTTTCGCATATTCAAAGTTATAATTCAAAGTGATGTTAACTTAAGAAAAACCTAGTAACAGAAGAACCTAGCTAGTAAAGAGCCTAGTAACAAAAGAACCTAGTTAGTAAAGTACCTAGTCAGTCGGAGAAGAACAAGTTTTAAACAGCACCCATGCTACCTAAAATAGACTTGTATATAGAATAGTCAAATATATAAGTTTAATAAAATTAACAGGACGTATATATTTGTGTATAAATTAAATGTAATAAAATAGTCAAGCAAGCATTGGTGCCAAACTTCTATCAATGATAGCTATGAGCATAAGAGAGTTAAAAGAGATAACCTAGGAGGCAAGTTGGCATATCCGTAATTTAAGTTGGATCGTTCTCTAAGTCCTTTTATAACTGAGTAATAATTGTACTGACACAAAATAGAATTAGTCAGCCGGAAAGAAGTGGAAGGGAAGAAGTGGCAGCATATTAGATATTGTGCATCCTGCTTCCACATCTAGAAGTATAGTTTCCACTGGATAATTAATACATGTCGATATTTTATTCTATCATCGATATATGACCGAAGCAAGCCAAAATATGACTTATAATTTTAAAGTAATTACTTATTTTTCTGCTACACATGGAAGCCATTTTTCTTCGTCCATGTGTAGCCATTTTTTTGCTACAGATGGAAGCCATTTTCTACTGGATAATTAATACATGCATGTCGATATTTTCCAAACAAAGCCATTTTCCAGGATACGAGTGCCTACAGGAGCAGCAAACTATATATATTTGAAGCAAGTATGGTAGGTATGTAGTTCCAATAAAAGTAATTTGATAAGAGTGTCAAGCTTATATATTTGAAATACTAAGTAAGATGGGACTGATGCAAGTCGAGCAAACAAACCTGCAATGTTATGGTAGGCTGTATTATAAGAATAGAATCTTTGAATGATATGGTATTCAAACAACTGCTATAACCCGATAATAACAATATATGAGTTTATTCTTGATATAAGGCGCGTCTAGGATTTTTACTACAATAATGGTGAGGACGCATTAATATATAATTTCATCAACGTGGGACCTATATACCTCAACATTGAATGCACCCTGACACCTTCTTCAATTGTGTCGACAAGTCCACCGGTGGATGTGCACATAGGCAGCTGCATCACATTTCCATAATATCATGTCAAAATATTTGTTGATATTGAGAAGCACAATTAACGAATTAAAATGGCCAAGGGAAGTTGACAAAAGCATAAAAAAGATCATTACAGATATCAAGCGCTTACAAATAAAAGGAACTCCTGATTATGAAATACCATCTCTCCTTACATAATAAATAGAGAGAATGCACTTATCATTCCATATTGCATCCTTGGATAAGGCCACATGGTTCAAATCTATATTGAATTATAATAATATCAACTCCATGAATCATTTTATAAGCCAATAGAACGTTAAATTTGGCGATTCCTCTAGCATTGTTAGGATATTTTGTCGCTAATTCTTCAAGTTGCTTATCTATCTTCTCGTAGAAGTCCCAAATTGGTAGATAATATAAGGAACCAAGTTAATATATACAAATAAACCAATAATTTAACAATTATTAGTACTTACAAGAACTATTATCTGAATTTCTTCGTCAATGAATTAATGAATTTCTTCTGCTAGATTATCTGATCCCTTCTGCTTTTAATTTCTAGTATTCCAATGAACACTATAACATGGATATTTTTATCTACTGGTAAACCAACTTCAGCTTGTTGAGCCTCCTTATTTAGAGCCTTCTGTTCCACCACCTGAAATATGATTCTCTTCAATAAGATTATGTACATAGAAGATTGGAAAAAAACACTACACCAATGATAGCATGGTCGCCTAAAATTTAGCGTCCATATATTTATGTTTTGCTGGATCCCACTCCTAAAAATTCATCTCGTTCATAATCCCCCTAATACCATTCATTCATAAAATGTTGTCCAGTTCACTATCCTTGTCTTCCCCCGAAAAAAGATCTTGAGCATAACATGGGCTCACTGTCAAGACTAGGCCTGCTTCTAATATCCCAGCTTTTATCCAATATTTTTGTTACTTTCACTTGTTTTTTATGTCCTAGGTGTGTGTAGGGGGTGTGTTTGTTCGCGAGAATGGATTCCTCGTCAAGTCAGGGGGTGTGGACACACTTGCGCGAATTCGGGTAACGGCTACAAGGGAGAAAAAGAAAGGAAACTGTACCCGACCAGGGATGGACGTAAACTCGTAAGCTACCGAGGGTAGGGAAAGCTTGGGAACCAAGAAGGGAAGACAAATACAAGCCATGATCCACTTCTTCCTTACCAAGCATATTCACAAACTATCTTAACCTTTAAACTTACAGTCCAAAACATAAGGTCAAAATTATGACTTCTTATGTGTATAATACCATGTTGCAATGCCATTTCATTTACATTTTTTATAGTAATATAAGTGGTTATTAGTTCAAATTGTAAGGTAAATATCTCATATGAGAAATCGTGTCTATGATTCATTTTGTATTTAAAAAGAGGAGGCTCACCCGGCATGGCAGGCTGAAACTGAATTAGTTGTCCTTACAGTCAGTTTCAGTGACATGACCATATATTTTTTCTTCAACTTTTCCATATACCTTTAATTGTAAATATTGAAGAGCATAAACTCTGTCACTTAAATTAGCCAAAATTTCCAAGAGATGATCCTAATTAGTATCATGCTAATTCAAGGAGAAGGCATATACCTTCAAACATATTCAATACCATTAACCTCATTATCATCACGACCACTTGCAGAGCTAAATTTGTGGAACCAACTCTGCATTCTAAATATCGGGGGAGGGGGGATTAACCAAATGCAGACCATAAAAAAAAATTTAGAAATAATCTACCAACAATTAAGTTGAACCAAATATATTCTACTAAACTATTGATAAGAAATCAAAAGTAAAAATAGGTAAGCAAATTAGCATTTGATCAGTTTAGGTGGACAACACACTATACATCTAGTACAAATAAGATATGCTTGTACATTGCTGACAAAAAGTCCAAATGAATCAGTTGTTTAAATACCATCCATGAAACAGTTGTTTGAATACCATATCATAATGATGAATCCATAAAGTCCACAAGCTCCCCCAAGCGAGAGTAGAAATGTTCACATAAAATTCCCAAAATACCATCGAACAACAATTTTTCTAATCTACCAAAGGGAATTACCTGTGTACTCTTTATAGAGTGTAGCACAAGTGCTTATCTCCATAGCCCACAAAACAAAAACAAAATAAACTAGCTAAAATTAATATTGTGAAGATCATTTTACCCCCATTTAACTCTGTTTATATGTTTCCCCTTAATCCAAGCATACAAGGGACAAGTTCGAACAAGCTACTTTTTTGACCCCACTTAGCGCGCTTACAAGCTTGCATTTACATATTGCATAGACCTTATCAGCATTACAGGAAGGTATTTTTAGTGGATATGAATGATAAATGTTTTGCAAATGCCCTTAATTTGCTTTTCTTATAAGATTTCAGTTTGTCAATTTAAATAATACATATTGCTACATTTGAACCATGATTCACTTTATCAGTATCAGAATCAATATATGACCTTTTTAATAGATATTTCTACATCACAACCATGATTCACTATATCATTATAGGAATCCATATTGAACCCTTTTTAATTGGTATTCAGGATGGTTTTTGGAGCTTAAGGGGGCTTTGATGGTTCTAAATTAGTTGATTTCAATTGTTTTACACGAAAATCTATTATTTTAACTTGATGAAGTAGTTAGCCTACAGCCCTTTCATTCAAAATAAGCAAAAGTAATCCTTTAAGAAAGTCAATAGATTTAGGAAAAATTAAAGCAGTTTGTTCAAACTTGTCCCTGGGTATGCTTGGTTTTCCTGCCAAGAACTAATGCAATAAATTTTTTGACATTTTCGAAAGTCTCAATTATTACGAAATTCAAACAAATTCAAAACCAAAGAAATTCAAACAAAATCATGGCATTTCCAACTTATGCTTACTCAAAAAAGTAAATCATCAAAGTGAAGAAGAATTAGTTCATCAAAGAAGTAAATCATCAAAGAAGAAAAAGAATTAATTCTTACTGATGGAAAATTGCTGATATAGAAGTCGGAATCATGTCGTCGGTGTTGGGCCACTGTACAAGACCTGGTCAGTGACGGAATCTCACTAGTCAGTGACAAAATCTCTTATAGGCATTTGAAAGAGAACAAAAGTTATTCTAAGACCTAGAGCAAATATCATCTTCAAGCACATATGTATGGGAATCAGTAGTTCCTTCGTTCTTCACTCCATTCTCAACTTCTATTTTCTTTTCCGGTAGTGAGATCTAACAAAGAAAAACCTAAAAATATACATAAAAATTAGGCAAAAGATAAAAAAAATGATGCAATTTTTTTCCACTACTTATCAATCATTGATAACAAAATAAATTAGAAAAACTCCTTCCCATTTTTACTTTAGTGTCACCGAACAAATAAAACCCTAAAATTGATAAAAAAAAATTTGGAAAAAGAACAAAACTTTGTACTTCTTCCCCGTTTCCTGGAGATTTGTCACAAAGTAGACAAGATTCACTCTAGAGTATAAATTTTGGTGATGAACGACATACCTTTCATCGGAGATTCCTTTCTTCCAAGAGCAAAATTTTTGAGATAGAGGGAGAGAGAGAGAGAGAGAGAGAGAGAGACAGAGAATTGGCTTTGTGTAGGAAAGGGATTAAATGCCTAACTTTGATGGCTTTGATTGAAGTGCTCAGATCTAACGGTTAGGATTAATGTAAAGATAGAATTCTAAAATAAATGACAGATAGGATGGGCGGACAATTAATTTTGCTTCCCGTCAAAGTTTTTTGGGACGGTCCAAAAGTTTATTTAAGACGAAAATAATTCATAGTCATAAAAAAGATATATTATTATGATCCATTTAGGAACCTATTCTAAATAATATTACTTTTTGTTACAAAATATATAAACGTCCCAAGTATTAATTTTTTAGGACTTTTCGGAGTAGTGTATCTAATAGTGTCGTTCCAAAAGCTATATTTTTTTGTAATGCGTGCCTATACTTCAGTTCGTGGCAGGGCGACGATTTAGTTTTGCGGACACCATTACAAATAAGGCAAAATGTTGACCTCTTATATTTCAGCGTAAACGTATAGCCTTCACACGAAACCAACTAAAATAAATACTTTTCTGAATCGGACTAATGCTTTGCGGCGATCCAATTTCTTAGAATCTTCGAACAGAGTAATTACTTTTCTCGGACCAACTTAACACTTGCATCAATCTTACTCGATGCGTTCCTCGGGTTAACGTAACTCTTTGCATCGATCCGACTCGATGCAGTTCTTTGGTCAACGTACTATTGTATACTATTGTATAGATTTGCATTGATACTTAATCGGGTCAACGTAACTCTTCGAGTCAACGACTCAGCATAATGCACAGTACGGAGCGGGGCATTACAAGTTTGAGTTAATAAGTGTATGGAAACACTAAAAAACATGTTGGGACTGTAGGCCAGTCGCCGAGGAGATATATATCAGGACTGTAGGTCAATCGCCGAGGCAACCCTGGTTTGGGCTCTAGAAAAGAAGTATAAAAAGTAAAGAAGTGAAGAAAAGGAAGTAGGTTGTGACGGTTAGGCCATGCATTTACGTTAAGTCTAGAAGTTCTCGTAGGTGAGTGGTCATGGACAACTTGTACACAAGCTTTTGTGCCCTCGATTCGGTAGCCTGGGGCCACAGGACCGTATCGACCTAGGAGGGAAACAAGGTAGTTAGGAAAGAACACATCGCGGTGATTCGAGGACTTCAGCAAGGCTAGCTACCCATAGCTACAAGGGTCTCGTCTGTACCATCTACATATCCAAGATGTCTTAAATTGCCAGTGACCTTTCATATAGATAAGTTGGTGTGCTGAACGGCAATTCGCATACATGGTATCGATCGAATCAAAGAAAGTACAAGCACGGCCAGAATTGAGTTAAGAAGGTATGCACGGTTGCAACACCATTATGGAGCCTAAGATTTGGCTATAGTAAGGACACATGCTTTGGCACAAAATGTTGCATCATGTTTGAGTCGTCCACACAAGTTCCAAAAGTTGGGTTGGTCGTTTTGAGTTAAGTCTGGAAGGGTCGTAAGGGTATGTTTGGTTAAGTCATATTGAGTTGTGATGCACGGCCTCGGTGTTTGAAGCGCAGACAAAGTTTATGGCATGACCATGTTATTGCATCTCAAGTATGGGCCAAACGGCAAGCACGAGTCGGTATGTTGGTATAGTTGAGCATGATCATGTTGGTTGCAACATGAGAAGGCCAAGAGTCTAAGTATAGAAAATTGATCCCAAGACAAGAATAAAAATACAATCGAAAGAATAAGTTTTATAAACTAAATTAACGTGTTTGTTTTGTATGAGTAGGCGAGGAGCTCACACCACTAGTACAGTTGAAACTTATACGGGACAAAATGCAAGGACATCGCATATCTGAAGCATCTGCTGGCTCGTCAAATTGTATTGAGAGATTAGAGAGAGCTGAGTGATTGTAATCAGAGAGAAAAGTGAGCTTGAGCGATTGTAATCTTGGCTTCGCATCATTAAAATTTTATTTCAATATCAATAAAAGACTGGACTTTGTTTTCTATACTCATGTTGCCTTCATTATTCAATGCTTCTTCTTTGTATTGAGAGATTAGAGAGAGCTGAGTGATTGTAAGGACATCGCATATCTGAAGCATAGCTGAGTGATCGTACGGAGTCGAAACTTATACGGGACAAAATGCAAGGACATCGCATATCTGAAGCATCTGCTGGCTCGTCAAATTGTATTGAGAGATTAGAGAGAGCTGAGTGATTGTAATCAGAGAGAAAAGTGAGCTTGAGCGATTGTAATCTTGGCTTCGCATCATTAAAATTTTATTTCAATATCAATAAAAGACTGGACTTTGTTTTCTATACTCATGTTGCCTTCATTATTCAATGCTTCTTCTTTGGGACTTCTGTCCGACGAACCCATCGCATAGCTTGTAATCGGCCGTTATGGAACCCGCCTTGCATGAGCGCAATCTAGGCTCACGCATCATCACGCCTTAGCGAGGACGATCACTCCTTCGAGAGCAGGACCTGACATGCTGGCAAAAGCTGTGAAGGCTTCACAAAATCCTAAAAATATGTTATTTTTGAAAGTAGATATCTTAGACAAAAAAATAATACAAAGGACAAGTCGTCCATCTGACTATCATATCAACCACCTATAATTGATGGTATCTGGACTACTATTTTAGTAACAGAACCAATAAATCTGACCATAAAATGCCAATAATACATCAAAAGTACAATTTCGAAAGAGAGATCGATCAAAAACATATTATTTTTGTGTCTAGGTTCACATGTGTGTGTAGGTTATTGGATGAAAATTTCTTATGCACTCAGTCATAACAAAGGGATGAGTAGAGAAATATAAACATATATTCATCATGTTGGTCATTGTAAACATACACTCAGTCCATATCAAGGGGAAGGAAAGAGAGGGAAAAAAAGGGAGGTGCAGGCGCAGTCTGCAGCATCATTAGGAGAAAGGGATGGGATGAGAGATGGTGGAAGGAGAGAAGGATTAGGGCTCGGGGGACAGAGCTGGTCACATCCTGACCCAGAATCCACCCGAATCATCATCCTCGTAGGGAGCATAATGTCGTACGAGCCTGGAGTTGCATTCGTACAAGGCAAGATGACAAGTTCTCAAAATGGTTATCTTAAATTTGATATTAGTAAACGGAAGAAAACAGAGTATACAAAATAATTCCCTTTATTGTTAATGAACTGAGATTACAAAGGCTTTCTATAGCCCAACTGAATTTGCCAGATTGGCTACAACACTCAGGTTCTCACTTTATTTTCTTTTTCGAATTTGGATAGCGTGGCGCCTGTCGTAGTGGGTTGCTATCCCAAATTATGGAGACCTTACGTTGCATGCCATTATTTGTGGCTTTTCACATCTTGCTAAGCGATCGCTAATCGTCTTACGGATGTGAACCGCTCAAAGATTATATCCCTCCTAGGCCGAATGGTCCCGGTGCCTCGACGCACCCATTCAGAGGGAACATTCCCGTGCACAGGAGATTATCGCAATTTTCTCAAGTCCATTCGACCATACAATCCACTATTATTCAAACAACCAAACATAGTCTTGAGTCCGAGACTCAGACTTTATCATTTTGTATCTCTTCCATTAACTTTCTATGTTATCACATTTTATACTTCGTTTCAATGTTCAATGGCATCTGCCTCAACTCAATGTTCGTCAATCGAACGACCCAAAAGTCCTAAACATTTTTCGACATATCATGTCATATCTGACAGTTCCGTCACATTCATGCCACAACTGTACTCTTTTGTAACGAAGCCATCTTTTGTGATCTCGTACACGTATGCACGTTTTAACACATTTATCATCTATTCCTTTGCGCCGTGCACTTCATGCATGCATTGAAACCGTATTTCTATGTTCTTAGCCTTAATGTACAATGTTCGTGGCTTGTACACTAGGGCGCTCGCCTTCAAAATCTTTCAATATGGTAGCCTTTCTAAAACGTACGCGAAGGCATGGAATGGCTTGTGCACGAAGGCACTCACCGAACACAGTTATTCCATGTTCTTGCGGCTTGCGCACCGAGGTGCTCGCCTTTGCGATATTCAATGTTCCATAGCGACTCGTGCATTTAATGCACGTTTCATTTTAATTGTTCTAACTAGTATTCGACACACACAATGATTTATCTTCTGATCGGACGACGCCCATGGCGTCGATAGGTTAACTTAGCATAGAATGATACATTCTGACTTAGGCATGAAGGAGTAAAAAGAAGAGTAAGTCCTCCAACCTTAAACCGATGTGTCTTGTTGTTTGTCGAGCTGATGCGGCTTAATTTTATATCTTTGTTGCACGGCCAAAACTTCTGACTTAGCCATTTGGACACTTTTTGTTTTATTGAACTACTCGATCGATTCTGGTCTACCGTGCCCAAGTCCCAGCCAATTGCGAGGCGGTGATTTAGGTTTTGCGAACCCATTGTGAATGAGGCAAAATGTCGACCTTTAATATTTCAGCATAAACGGATAGCCTGCACTTGAAACCAACTAAAATCAATATTTGCATCAATTCAGACTTGCGCCTTGGTCGATTCAATTTCTTAGAATCTTCGAGCCGACTCAACGCACTTATCTTTCGGGGTAATACAGCACTTTGCATCATTTCAACTCGATGCATTCTTTAGGACAATACAACTCTTCGTATCGACTTAGTTCGATGTATTGTTTGGGACAATGTAACTCTCGTATCGATTGCATCGATATATTTCATTCTGTCAACGCGACTCTTTGAGTCAACGTCTCAGCGTAATACGCCATGCGGAGCGGGGCATTACAGAATAAACCACTCAAAACAAGGTTCGTCCTAGAACCAAAACCAACACTCCGATTAAGTGTTTTATAGATCGTTTTACGATCTCGTCCCACCAATGTTGTTTAGTTTCACACTATCTTGCAAGCTTTTCATTAACATTCCAAAGTCTTTCCTGCAGCTCGATTAGAATTTTTGTATACAACTCGATTTGGATCCATACCTATATTCAAGGCATCCCAAAGATATATGTATTTTGACCAAGTCCAGTGGTAGCAAATTGGAACAAAGATGACAGGTAATTTTAATCCTATGCTTGCCATCTCGTACTCCCTATCGGACTTATCTTTAGCAACCGTTCTCAAAAATTTTATCGTATACATATATTCGATACATACGTGACTCATTCAATAAAGTCACTACATGCGATGCGATTCAAAATCATATTTCTCGTTTCGTATGTTTTGTATGGACTATCAATACTATACGTTGCGTCGAGCCGTCGCACATCCGATCGCAACGATCCTTCGCATTGCCATGCGTTCAAAGTTGCCGCCCAATTATTTTCGAAGTCTGGCTATGCAACTTATCTCGATACGATTTCCTTTGTTGACTTGCAAATGCATCAACATTCAGGACTACGCCCGCTAGGTTACTTACCTAGACACCACTCTTAAATTCTTCCGACGCAACTTTAAATTAACATTGCACAAAGGCCACAATCTATCCGACACAAAAGTTTACATCAAGGCGACGGTGCTCAAGACAACAATCGCTTTGACTCAAAGTCTCTACGATGCATCTTACGTTCGATTCCTAACGAGTATAAATTTACTAGCCAAATTTCCAACTTATCCGTCTCGCAATATCGAATATAAGTTTGATTCACGCAAGCTCAATTGCAAGGTGAATCCAAATCTAATAACATAACTCTTAAGTCATTCTCTTACCACTCACGCTCGTGTATAGCACGATTCTTAAAATTGCCTAGGCTTATCATCAACATGCACCACATTATATTTGTTATCGATGTAATTTTATATGCGATATTGCATGGGTCATCTTACGGTCCACAACATCCAATTTGATTTGGTGATCAAGTCTTCTAGGGTCAGCTGCCCCAAAGCTATGCTCGATAATTGTGGATCATTAACGAAGGACAGTTTACTACGAACCATGGTATATCTTATTTTGCAGCCAAATCACGTTCCAATGATTTCTATGCGACTACCTAATTATGGACAAAACTATTTCTATCGGCGCAACTGATGTGCAACTATCCCTCGAGTAAAGTCATGCACTACCGTCGATGATTCTACTATTCACGAAGCATCTCCTCGCATTGAGTTCGAGTCTATCTTATTTACAGTCGACACACGAGATGTTATACGCATCAAACAATCTCGATGACTTATAGTCTCATCTTAATCAATCACAAAGTTCATGATCAACCAGTTTGTTCATTCTCGTATTATTATTTACAAAATTTTGATAGCGCGAGGCACACTCAATTTTGTATACTCACATCGTGCTTACGTTTCCTTACGTATCGATCTCGATACGTCGTATCAATTTCGATAGCGTAAGGGTCAACTTTGATTCTGTTTCAACGTCGACATCTTGCATTGCATACGTCCAAGTTCACCACAAACATTTTTGTACGTCTCGAATCATTTCTCGATTCATTGTATTCCATTATGCTCCGATCGCGTAACCAAGTTACCGATTTTTCCGACGTTGTGCCCTCGAGTCTTGCACTCTTGCCCTCTAAGTTTCATATGATTTCGTCGTGCTCACAATGAGTCTCGTCTCGATATAACCTACTATCTTTCTTAGGCATGGCTATCCAAATCAACCAATATTTTTATCGAAGTCGTAAGTAGTGCGGTTCGATTATACTTCGCATCGGCTAACATTTCTATCGAGGTCGCAAGTCGTGCGATTCGATTACCATTTGCCTATTCTAACATTTTTGTCGAGACTGCAAGTCATGCGATTCGATTATAATTTGTATCGTCCAATATTTTCATCGAGATCGTAAGTCGTGCGACTCATTTATAACTTCAAGTTTCTTATCGAATCGATCCGATCATTGCCTCAAGGCATAATCGTTTTGTTAGTCTCGGTTGTCCGACCGACTTAAAATTTCTGTCTGACGTATCATTTATTGATACGAGTCCCGCCTTATCGTCCCAACCGATTCTCGTAGAACACTTGTATCAACATACCGTCATACAAATTTCCAATCGAGTCTCGGTACTCTTCCGTCCGTCGCGGACAAACCTTCCGTAATTCTCATAATGCGTTGATGCAATTCATCGGACAAGTGATATATCATATACCACTCAAAATCGAGTCATTCATCGCACACGCGGTATGGTATATACCACTCAGAATTCAAGTCATTTCTTTCGCATCATACACGGTATAAACCAACAATCTCTTCCGACTCACGATTTCTGCAATGATCGTGCTTGACCACAACCATAACTTTGATTAATCAAAATCCAACACAATTCGGCTAATGTGTACATTCGCTAGTACAAGTTCAAGTTCGGTACACTGTCGAACGATTCGTTTCTATCGATTTATGATTTCCGTTCCACCCGTTGTACAACATGCAACAATTCATTTTCGATATCTGTTGCACTCCGTGCAGCAATTTTACTTTGACATGCGTTGCACCATGTGCAACAATTTACTTCCAACATGCATTGCACATCGTGCAACGACTTATTTTTGACATTCATTGTACCTCATGCAACGATTTATTTTCTACATCTATTGTCCTCGTGCAATAATTCATTCCCGACATTCAAAGTCAATGCTCAAATCCGTTCAACACATTCGATATTGACTTATCACTTTCATCGCAACGCACATTCACAATCAACTCGTTGCACTTTCTGGAATGCATTATTTAAGTTTCTGCATTGGTGCAACCAATATTCACAACCCATTGCACTTCATGCATCATTTCATTTCTCATTCAACATGTTACATTACAACAGCAACATCTCAAATCGTATTTCATAATTTGTTGCACTTGCAGCAACTAACATTTCACGGGTCGTTGCAGTCAATGCAACGAAACGTTTCATGACTTTTTCCGCAACATTATGTAATTTTGAAGTACTTGTGGCAACGTTAGCCGACTTTATATTAGACTTATTGTATGGAACATCCAGTGCAGCATCGAGTGGAGTCAAGAGTGATTCGATTGGTGGTGGGCAACTCTTTGGAATTGAAACAAAGCAAGCATCATGAGGAAATTGTGCCTAGAGGTCTGAAACCAATTTGTCATGCCTCGACCCGGAATCCATCTGAATCATCATCTTTGCAGGGGGCGTGATGCCGTACGATCCTATAGTTGCGCTCGTGCAAGGCAAGATGACAAGTTCTCAAAATGGTTGTCTTAAATTTGATATTAGCAAACGGAAGAAAACAGAGTATATGAAACAATTCTCTTTATTGATAATGAACTGAGATTACATAGGCTTTCAATAGCCCAACTGAATTTGCCAGATTGGTACAACACTCAGGTTCTCTCTTTATTTTCTTTTTCGAATTTGGGTAGCCCGACACCTCTCATAGTGGGTTGCTATCCCAAATTACGGTGACCTTCTATTGCAAGCCATCATTTACGGCTTTTCACATCTCGCTAAGCGGTCGCTAATCGTCTTACGGATGTGCGTCTCTCGAAGATTATATCCTTCCTAGGCCGAATGGTCCCGGTGCCCCGGCGCACCCGTTCGGAGGGAACATTCCCAAGCATGGGAGATTATCGCAATTTTCCCAAGTCCATTCGACCATGCAACGCACTATTATTCAAACAACCAAACATAGTCTTGAGTCCGAGACTCAGACTTTATCATCTCGTATTTTCTCTATTAACTTTCTATTTTCTCACATTTTATACTGCGTTTCAATGTTCAATGGCAACATGCCTCAACTCAATTTTCGTCAACCGAACGACCCAAAGGTCTTGAACATTTTTCGAGACATCATGTCATATCTGACACTTCCGTCACATTCATGCCATAATTGTACTCTTTCACAATGAAGCCATCTTTTATGATCTCGTGCATGTACACATGTTTTGACACATTTATCATCTTTTTCTTCGCGTCGTGCACTTGATGCATGTATCGAAACCGTATTTCCATGTTATTAGCCTTAATGTACAATGTACGTGGCTTGCATGCTAGGGCGCTCGCCTTCAAAATCTTTCAATATGCTAGCCTTTCTAACTCGTGCGCGAAGGCACGGAATGGCTCGTGCACGAAGGCACTCGCCGAACACAGTTATCCCATGTTCTTGCAGCTTGCGCAACGAGACGATCGCCTTTGCAATATTCAATGTTCCATAGCGACTCGTGCATTTGATGCACATTTTATTTCAATTGTTCTAACTAGTGTTCGACACACACTATGATTTATCTTCCGATCGAACCACGCCCGTGGCGTCGATAGGTTAACATAGCATACAATAATACATTCTGACTTAGGCATGAAGGAGTAAAAAGAAGAGTCAGTCCTCCCACCTTAAACCGATACGCCTTGTTGTTTGCCGAGCCGATGCGGCTCCATTTCATATCTTTGTTGCACGGCCAAATCTTCTGACTTAGCCATTTGGACACTTCTTGTTTTATTGAACTACTCGATCGATTCCAGCCTACCATGCCCAAGTCCCAACCCGTTGCGAGGCGGTGATTTGGGTTTTGCGGACCCGTTGCGAATGAGGTAAAATATCGACATCTAATATTTCAGCGTAAACGGATAGCCTGCACATGAAACCAACTAAAATCAATACTTACATCGATTCGGACTTGCGCCTTGGTCGATTCGATTTCTTAGAATCTTCGAACTGACTCAACGCACTTATCCTTCGAGGTAATGCATCGCTTTGCATCGTTTCAACTCGATGCATTCTTCGGGACAATACAACTCTTCGCATTGACTTAGTTCGATGCATTATTCGGAACAACGTAACTCTCCTATCTATTTGCATCGATACATTTCATTCGGTGAATGCGACTTTTTGAGTCAACGTCTCAACGTAATACACCGTGCGGAGCGGGGCATTACAGAGCTCATGATTTGAAATATTCTCCTCCCTAACACATCCAAATCTCAAACTAAAAACCACGTGACACGAATTTGTTTTTATATTTTTTTTAACAATTTTCCTAACGGTTATAACTATTAGGAGAAAATTATGATGGGTTAAAAATTTTAAATTTTAAATTTGGGTATTTATAGTATCGATTTTTTTAGCTTCCAATAGTATTTTACCGTTAGAAAATTTTAACAGTAAAAATTCGTTCGGATTTTAAAAAAATCATGTGTTATAAAAATCTTATTTTGGCGTAGTGCAAAGATTGAACTGAACAAATTAAAGTTACATAAATAAGGCCAAAATATATTACTACAAAGCAAAAGATTAACTACTTTCTTTGACAATGTTTAGAAATAACTGAGCTACATCAAACATAGTTTGAAGCTTACACATTAATCCTCTATATTTTATGTGCATGATGGAGCAAGAGAAAATATGATTTCAAGTATTTGAAGGCTCAGATAGACATGTTGTACATCAAAAGATGTAGTGTAGTAACTGTATACTACTAAATAATGCCGTCTCATCATTTCCTTTTCTTCATATATTTGTTAGCAACTTACAATGAAATAAAAAAGTAAATGTAACTGTAGTTAGAAATAAACTGGGGCCTTGGCTACATATGAAGTGAAGTGATTAATAATTTAACAGTTTCGGCAAAAAAATTGAATCCATGCAAGATCCAAAAATTACAAATTGAAATCAGTCCAAAAGTCCAAACAGTCCAGAAGTGGGCTTGTACTGAACTACTGCATTGTATAATGTTTATATAGTGCATACATTGTCAATAATAACAGTCCAAGCCTAAAATTGAATCTAAACATGATCAAAAATTCCAAGTTGAAACCAAACAATCCAAAAGTCCAAACTGAAGCCAAACTGCCTAAAGTGATCCTTACAGTGCTTCAAAGAAGTGAAGTATTGATTTCAAGAATCCAAGCCCCCTACAACACCCGAATATCTTCATAATTAAAAAATAATTCAAAAAATTAGATTATTGCTCAAATTAACACTATAAACTCTTTTTTTTACTAATATGTCCACAGTTGCATGACGCCTATAAGAATATTGTAGTTATCCGATATTAATGATGCAAATGTTGCATGTAAAAATTTTTCTCATAATATGTTCACAGTCCACCCCACAAATTCAATTTTCATAAAAATTAAAACATGTAAAAGAAGAAGATAATTTAAGATAATGCATTTTGTTTACTTACCCATTTTTACTCCACTGGATATATTCAACGTATAAGGAGTTTACATATCAACATCATTTATGAAAAAATAATTTTTAAGGAGAAAATATTTTAAGACTAAATATTTGAATTACCAAAGACTACAATACATACAAAATGTGTGAAGAAAAAAGAAACAAGAATTTGTGGATATATGTCCAAAAAAACTACTTACAAAGTTGGGGTTTGTAGATTATAGAAGGTTCGGAGTCTTTAGACTATGATCTGGTTCTAGTTCAAGATCTTTGATCTCTAGGGTTTGTAGAGAAGAGCATATCTTTAGGGTTTGTAGATCTGGTAGCCAACAGTGATTGGAGGAAAAGAACATAGAGAAGAGATGTAGCTGTTAGGAAAAGAGAACAAAGAGAGGAGATCAGGTTCTTGTTTTCAAAACCAAGGGTTTTCCTTTGTGGGAGAAGAAGAGAATTAGAAGAAATGAGGGTTTTCAGAGAGAGAGAGAGAGACGGTTGTTACAAAGAGAAAAGGGGATAGAGAGTAGCAACATTAGAAAATGGTTAATAGCTTACATTTTTTGAGTTTTATATGGGCCATTTCACCCAGGGCACATTGGTAGTTCCATCTCTCTTAATAGGTTTCGGTTTTAAACCAAAATCGCAGCTCTAAACCTAAATCGAAACCGAGAACCGATTAATTCAGAATTAATAACCGAAACGAAACCTATTTTTTTCTAAACCGAACCGAATATCTTGTTTGGTTCGGCTAGAAACCGATTAATGCCCACCCTTACTATCATGCATGAAAAATGATGCAAGAATAGTTGACAAAAGTTAACAACATCCAAAATCAAGATTTGTTCTGGCAAGATCGAACATATTGACTCCACGAGTCCATTGATTCGAAGGATCCCCAATTGGATACATGGATCTCCTACAAAATTAAAGATGGAGTGAAACATTCTATCTAACGATGTCGTAGTGAAATGAAACTTGAGATTCTAGAAGAAAATCTTATACCATCCAAATGCACCGCATGGAAGGGGGTTTTATTACATAATACACCACTCAAAAAATATTTCTTCTTCGAAACTTACAAGAACAAACTCCACCAACTGTACCAACTAATCCATGAAGAACTTCTTACTCAATCTTGATTCAAACTCTTAGACCGACTCTACGGCAGAATCAACATCCAAACATGCAGATCAAAGTTCAAAAGAATCATGAAACACCTTCCATTCCTGATCAACACTTTCAAAAACCTTCAGCACACAACGGGCACACCTGTAGCAACTATTTCCACTTACGTCTATGACTTCTCTTCAAATCTATGGGTGCACGAAAATACTCAAACAGATTGATTCAATAAATTTCATGAAGTATCCTCCTATCGTCCAACTCAAATAATTAAGTCTTGCATAATTTTAAAGATCACTTAAACATAACTTTTCATTATTCTTCAATCACTCATGAAAGCTCACTCCTACCTTAGCCAAATCCATCAAATAGTTTATACCATCGAACCCAATCCAACCATACCCAAAGCTTAACCAACATTCTCCACCTCCATCAAAAGCGTGCCTCGTACTGAACCCTACTTCTCAAACTCACTATGCAAGCTGACACTCACAATACCAAGGAACCAATTGAGAACTAAGACAAACCTATCCAAGCAATATATCTTATTCTATTTTGAACCAAAGGAACATAGTCAAGCCAATTGATCGATATCTCCAATCGAATCCCATGTGTCACACCTCAAATTATCCAAAGTATCCTTAAGACATCAATTTCAATTATAAACCAAATCTCCAAGTATGACTGAATCAAAGTCCCAACCACACTTATACATTAATACTCAATTATACCAAAGTGTCACTATCTCAGAGTTTACCATTGAATCGATCCATGTTCTTTCTAAGAATTTCTCAATACAAGAAAATAAGTAATCAAATTCGAATCACATACTATGCATACATCAATCATACTCCTCCAAGCATGATCTCAATCCTACTAACATCATCAAATTTTAACCAAATTTAATTTTGCCATCATTCATTCCCAGGGGCCGATCTTAATTCATAGCTAGCTTGCAACATATCAAAACATGTATATGTCTTACTTATCAATTTTCTTCCAATAACATGAAATCTTGTACCGTCATAAATTGAATATATTCTATTAGCCAAAACTCAATCCTTGAGCCAATTTCGTATGTCAATGTGATCGCTAATCTAAGTATTACAGCCTATGCATATTAACATGTTACCTCAAGGAAGATCAATCCAAATCCAAGCTGAATCAAATCCAAAGATCACACTGGCATCTATCACTTTTCCATTCGCACGATTTTGAATCATAATCCAATTTTTCCATATAAACTTTTCCATTACTTCCACTTGAGTATATTCAACTTATAGAATCCCACAATAAGAAATCGATTCAAGTGCCAAATACATTCTCATTTCTTCCAACCGTAAGCAATCCATCAAAATCTCTAAGAACCCAAATCATTTCCTAGGCTTACCTCTCAATCCCGCTATCCCAGCACATATAATCTATCTAGGAAAAACTTCATAAGTTCTTCCTATCAATCTCTCTCTCTCAAAATTAGGGCATCTACCTAACCACTAGGCTAGCTAACTCACAAGGCACACTCAAACAATTTTATCACTCATCTTTGAAGGACAAAAAATTACTGCAAACATCCCATGCCCTAGGTACCAAACCTTTACCCAACAATATAAACTCAAACTTAGAGGAAACTCTTACTCAAAACATATAAATATCCAACATAGACCAGCCAGCTAACAACACCATCCTCAAAATCCAAGGTCAAAGTATATCCAACAAGGTGTTCCTTAGGTAATCCACCCAATAATTATCCTCTATTATATTTGTAGGATCGATGGCACCTATAGAGGGGGGTGAATAGAGTGCAAGAAAAAAATATCCAAAATAAAAAATAAAGCATGTAAAGGAAGATATAAATACTTAAACGAAATGAAGTAAAGCCGTAAAGAGGCAAGAAAGCAATACGTAGACACCGAGATTTTATATTGGTTTTCCTCTGAGAGGGCTAGTTCAGTCTTGCGAACTATGCTCGATGTTAAATCCACTATTTGAAATAGAGATTACACCGTGTGCTTTACTCCGAAGAACATGCCAACTTCAACACAATCATATTTTAATCCGAAGCCCAAGATCAAACTTCAACACCTTTCTGAGGAATGCTTTTATACTCTAAGTTTGTAGAACTCAAATACTCATAATCGCAAACCATCGGTACTTAGAAAAATGGGAGTTGTCTTGGAAATATGAAGATTGGAAACTCTTTGTAAATAAGTAGACTTTAGAATAAATAGAGAAGATGAAGAATGATTGAGGATTAGAAATGATAAATTCTTCTCTATTTATAAGAATTTTTGAACCAGAGTTCGGACAGAACTCGGTTAGGACAACGTTCATAATTTTGAACGTTAGAGATCGAAAGGAGTAGGATTTTGCTGCTGACCAGGAGTAATTCTGGTAGACCAAGTTCGATCCAAGTTCGGCTAGAACTTGGCCCGAGTTCGGCTAAGGGGTTTTCAAGCCAGTTTTGGTTTAGCAAGGGTTTTGGATGTTTGGTTTGGTTTTGGTCAAAATGGCTTTGTGAGGATAATCTTCAAAATTGCCAGTGATCCTGAATCATAAATTATCTAGACTCAATAAATAGAAAATACACAATAAAGTAGAAAATTTTGCTTGACGATACCTGGTGCAATCTTCTGTCTTTTCATACCAAAATCAAAGTTTAAGTAAATTATCGAAATCAGGTTGATCATATCTGTATGGGCCAACAATCTCCTCCATTTTGATAATTTGACAAAACTACGATTGATACTTTATCATTGATCAGCTTTCGGGAAAGAAGACTTGTGCGGTACGGAAGTAGCTTGTTTATCGGTACAATGCATGCTAATGAACTTGCTCTCCCGTAATAAATAGTCAAGTCTTGTCTAAATGACATGCTCCTGTAGGATCGATGGCACCTCTAGAGGGGGTGAATAGAGTGTGTGCGTGCAGCGGAATAATAGTCACCACTTAAAAATATTTATGGCAGTAATCAATAAAATATGAAGCATGCAGTATATAAGTAAATACGTAAAGTAAATAAGTTCAGAAGAGCAAACGCAAACACCGAGGTTTATACTGGTTTCCCTCTGAAAGGACTAGTCCAGTCGTGAGAACTCTTACCCGCTATTAATTAACTATTTGAAATAGAGGTTACACCGCGTGCTTTGCCCCGAAGAACACACCAACTTCAATATTGTCGTATTTTTATGCGAAGCCCACGATCAAACTTCAAAACACGTTTCTGAAGAAAGTTTTTATACTCCAAGCTTGTACAACTCGAATACTCCTAATCAGAAATTACTAGCACTTAGAAGAACAAGAGTTGTCTTGGAAATAGGAAGATTAAAGCTCTTTATGTAGTAGGAAGCTTTGGAATAGACAGAGAAGATGAAGAATGAATGAGTGAGTAGAAATGTGAAATTCTTCTCTATTTATAGGACTTTCTAGGATAGAGTTTGGACAAAACTCGGTAGGGTTAACGTTCATAATTTTGAACGTTGTAAATCCAAAGGAGTAGGAATTTGCTGCTGACCAGGAGTAATTCTGGTAGTCCGAGTTCGGGCAGAACTCTGGCCGAGTTCGGTTAGGGTGAATTAAGGGAATCTTTTGGTTCAGGAAGGCTTTTGGGTGCTAGTTTGGTTTGGGATCAAAGATAGGTTAGTTTTGGTTCAAGATAAACTTCTAAATGCCAGTGATCCCAACTCACAATATAATCTAGGCTCAACGAAGGAAAAATACAGAATAAATAGGAAAAACGAATAGCCCTTTGATGACGTCTTTGAGCAGACTTGAAGATACCATTTTTCCTTGACGACAGATGTCCAAAGATAAACAAATTTAGAAATATGAATACCTTTCGGGGGCTTTGCCCCCGAACCCGCACGGGGGACGCTGACCCCTCCACTCCTGTCCGCTGACCCGACAGCGGAACCCCCAAGTGCAAGGCCTTGGATAGGTCGTCGGGTGGTTCAGAGAAATCTTCTTATGTGACGCCGTCTTTGGCCCATCAATAATTCTTCATCGTATATATCCTGGTTTAATCATGCTTGATCATGCTTATTGCATGTCTACAAGTACATGATAGACTGATAAAGTAGTATCATAGTATGATAATAAGATAATATTTAGTAAGCAGTAGGATAATGCTAAGTTTAAGTAGCAATATGATAGTAAATATATGAATATTAGTGACATCATTATGTTAAACTTAACTGATTAGCTATATTCAAAAACATGATATAATCATTGGGCTAATAGCTCCCCCGCAATAAATCAAGTTTTCTAAACATCTTTTAAGTCTAGAAAAAAATCTCAAACCAGAAAAACTTTAGATCAGACATGTAAGTGCGGCTTTATAATCATCAACAAAGTAATGAAAGTATCATATTTTCTTCCCTGTTTGTCAAATAAGCAAAATGACCAAAATTAAGTAACGTACTCAGCACATATAGAAAATAGTGCATAAACTCATAAATATAAATTACAACTCATAGTGCTGGAAATAGTAAACTGATATATAAATAAAAAGGAGAAAGTGCATAAACGAATACATGCCAACTAAAATGAAAGTCTCATAATAACTAAAGTCTGATAATGCTTGAAAGAATCATTTATCATTAATACATGGAGCATAAAAAGTGATGTTGTATCACTCGAGAACATCCTCAATCATCATCCTTATCATCATCAGCATCCGTGGCCCTAGAATGACCAGATTCAGCAGTACAATGAGGATCATAGCGGGCAGCTGCAGGTTCAAAGTATCGTTGAGCCTCTCGATCATCAATGCGATAACCAATTACCAAGGGGTCACGAACCATGGGAATAGGGCCACCAGGGATGTGAGAAAAACAATTGGTAATGTCCCTCATGGTGTTGGATATAGCCGGTAACTGAAGGATGGTACGAAAATCCATGGACCTAAATTGATCCATTATCAAGGCCTGAAGAAACTCATGGGTGACACCAATGGGAGGATGTAAAAGATGTGAACTACCAGCTGATGGGTCAATAGAAGGAGGAGGAGGAAGCTGTACTGCAGGAACATGAACGACTTTGTGATGCTCATGAAGATGGGCAGGTAGAGCATCCTGAGCACAATAATCCATGAGAATCTCAAATTACTCAAAGATGTATGACAGGTACATCGCGTAGAGAAGTCGTCATAGTTTCTTATGACACCTTTCCATATCAACGATAATAGTCTTCGGAAGACTAAAAGGAACTTGGAAGTAAAGATGGTATATGTCAGAGAGCTCCAAGTAGGTGATTTCATTGATGGAGGTTTGTTTTGAAAGAATAGCATAAAATACCATCCGATGCAAAGCATAAAAGTAGTTGTTCAGATGCTTAGGGCAAACACTACCTTATGGACGAGAATTTGGTGCACATAAAGAATCATGAAAAGAGTCAAAAGTTATATGTGCTGAAATTGTACTGAGGTGATATCCACTAATGCTTCTCAACCAACTTTTGATTTAATCGTGCCTTTCGTGACCGATAAGTTTCAAGAAAACATGCAAATAACATTAGAATAAATAGAAAAACTAGATTGAACTAGGTCTATAAGTTCGAAGTGTTTAATGATGTTTGTATGATCGGGAAACAAATTAAAATTTATTGGACATCCAGAACAAAATTTCTTTTTGGTGAAAATCAATGAATCATTCATTTGAAGCATCCTGTGATACAAAAATAAAATCATCAAAATAGTCACCGTCTGGCATGGCAGGACTAAATAGAGAAAATGAACCTTCCTCTTAAATATTAGAGGAAGAAGCTTCTCCAACCTTCCTTTTATTTTTGGAAGAATAAAGAATTTTGGGAGCCATAGAAATCAAATTTAATGAAAGAGTAGATATATAGCAAAATTTTATGAAAACAGTAGAAGAGAACCTTGATATAGCTCTGAATCCAAGTTTTTAGGGCTTGAGAGGATTAGAAGAGAGTTACAGGGTGGCTAGGGTTAGGGTTTCCGGTGGATTTGGCTGCTTTGTGATAAATAAAGATGAAGTTTTGTGGGGCTGTTAAAGAGGGGAACCCGACTGTCCAGCTTCTGTTCTGATTACTATGGACCGAGTTTGGGTCAAGTTCGGTCCCTAGGTAGTCAAGACAGAATTAGAAAGAAAATTGATACAGGTTTTAACATTTACGCAAAGTATAATTCGAACTACTTATGTTGAGGAAAATAATTAATATTAATTAACCATAAATACATAAAGTGTATAGAATACTTTGGTTAGCTGTAGGGGCCAGATCCCAGCTAGAGGTAGTCCGAAGACTAGTATACCGTGTCGCTTCTGGCTATTTACACTTGTGTGCCAAAAGGGCCCTTTTGGCTTATAACCAAAATATTTTCTACGAATTTATAAATTCAGGTCAAGTAATATTTAATTATAAATTTTCAATGTCCAAAATTCTTAATTTTTCTCGTATAAAGTTAAAACAATCTTCAGCCAGGGGTTTAGTAAAAATGTCAGCTAATTGATGTCCAGTGTCAACAAATTCTAAACTAATATCTTCATGTAACACATGGTCTCTAAGAATGTGATGCCTAATCTCTATGTGTTTAGTACGAGAGTGACAAACAGGATTCTTTGTGAGATTTATTGAGCTAGTATTATCACAATAAATAGGGATGTGGTTATAAGATAACCGAAAGTCTTCCAAAGTTTGCTTCATCCATAAAATTTGATCACAATAACGTCATGCGGCTATATATTCAGCCTCTGTTGTTGATATTGCTACAAAATTTTCCTTCTTATAAAACCAGAAGAGTAAGGACTTTCCTAGAAAATGACATATAATACTGGTACTTTTATGATCGACCTTGCATCCAGCAAAATCTGCGTCCGAATAACCTATCAGGTCAAACAACTCAGTTTTGGGATACCACAGACCGGTTGTTAAAGTACCTTTAAGGTCTTGGAGGATACGCTTAACAGCGCTTACATGTGATTCTTATCACAGTCCTGATATCTTGCACATAAATATACTAAAAACATAATATCTGGATGACTTGCAGTTAAATATAGTAAACTACCAATCATACCTCTATACATATGCATTTCAGTTGGTGTACCACTTTCATCCATATCAAGCTTTGTAGATATTGCCATAGGAGTTCCAATTGGTTTGATGTTATCCATGTCAAACTTCTTCAGCAGGACTTTTGTATATTTGGCTTGATGATGAAGATCTCTTGTGAACTTTGCTTAATTTGTAGTCCAAGGAAGAATGTTAGTTCTCCCATCATGCTTATTTTAATTTCACTCTATATACACTTAGCAAACTCGTTACATAGCATCTCATTTGTTTATCAAAAGATAATGTCATCTATATATATCTGCACTAATAAAATATGCTTATCCAAAGATTTTATAAACAAAGTAGAATCAACCTTTCCTTTTGAAAAACTGTATTCAAGTAAGAAGGAACTAAGGCGCTCATACTATGCATGAAGGGCTTGTGTGAGTCCATAGAGAGCCTTACGAAGCATGAATACGTGATCAGGATTTTTAAAATTTTCAAAGCCAGGAGGTTGTTTAACAAGGACTTCTTCTTTTATAAAACTGTTTAGAAAAGCACTTTTGACATCCATTTGAAAAATTTTGAAACCATAAAAACTTGTAAAAGCACAAAACATACGAATGGATTCTAGTCTAGCAACTGGAGCATATGTCTCATCGTAGTCAATACCTTCTTCTTAATTTACTAGACGTGATTTGTTACGTGTCACTGAACTATTCTTATCTAACATATACCGGAACACCCATTTGGTGCCAATGACCGGGTGATCACTAGGCCTGGGAACGAGTTCCATAACATGATTTCGTTCAAATTGGTTTAGTTCCTCTTGTATTGCAAAAATCCAAAATTCATCATTAAAAGCTTCTATAACATTCTTAGGTTCTATCTTAGAAATAAATGCAACATTAGCAATAATATTTCTAGTGCTTGAACGAGTACTTACACCTTTTGATACATCATCTATTACTAGTTCTTCTAGATGATATGGTGTAAACTGCAATCACTTTGGTAGACTCTCCAGGTACAAGGTAGGTGTATCTTCAGGTATTTTGTTTGAGGAAGTTTTCTCTTCTTCGTTATCATTGTCGTTGTCACGTTGAATGTTCAGCTCATCGAATGTGACTTTTATTGATTCTTCAACAACGAGTGATCTTCTGTTGAATACTCTGTATCCTTTGCTTTTTGTAGCATATCCCAGAAATATACCTTCTTCAGCCTTTTCATCAAATTTTCCTAAGTTGTCTTTAGTGTTTAAGATAAAACATCTGCAACCAAATACTTTGAAATGGCTGATGTTAGGAGTTCTATTGAACGATAATTCATACGGAGATTTTTTTGGAAATTGGTCTAATAAGAACTCATATTAATACATGGCATAGTGTATAAACAGCTTTTGCCCAAAAATATTTTTGAAGGTTATGCTGGTTAAGCATAACTCTGGCCATATTGCCAAGAGTTTTATTCTTCCTCTCCACAACGTCATTCTGTTGAGGAGTTCTGGGGCAAGAATTCATATGATAAACCATTTGAATCACAAAATGTTTTAAAGTCATGGTTATCAAATCCTCCTCCGTAATCACTTAGAATACAAGTAATATGAATCCTTTCTCATTTTGTACCTTTTTCTTTATAAAAGAGATAAATTCAGAAAATGCCTCATTTTTGTTTGCAAGAAAGTAAATCCATGTATATCATGAATAGTCATCAACTATTACGAAAGCATACTGCTTACCGCTAAGACTGGCGACTCTACTTGGTCCAACAAGTCCATATGTAACAATTGTAGTGGTCTAGAGGTACATACATCGTTTATTGATTTGAAAGATGATATAGATGCTTTGTTCATTTCATACTCAGCATATACTATATCTTTTTTGAAAGTAATATCAGGTAAGCCTTTTGTCAGTTTTTTTGTGGACAATCTGCAATAGTGTCCATGTTTGCATGACCAAGACGCATATACCATACCCAGCTTTTGTTAGAGATGTGAGTAGACACTTTCCTGTGTTGTTAGTACTTTTTGACAGATATAATACATATATGTTGTCCTCTCTTATTCCCTTAACAGAAATTATTCCAGAAGCTTTATCATAAACAAAATATTTATCCTTAACAAAATTAATTCCATAACCATGATTAGTCAATTGACTGATACTTAGTAGGTTATGTTTTAATTTTGTTACTAAACATACATTTTTAATAATAGGAGAGGGAGAAGTACCTATGTCGCCAATTCTGATTATTAGTCCTTTTAAATTGTTTCCAAAGGAGACATAGCCTTTTTTCTTCATCAATAGAGTTACAAACAAAGTATTGTCGTCCGCCATACGTCTAGTGCAACCACTATCGAGAATCCATGTGCTTCTAGTAGGAGGAGGAAGGTCCACCTATAACACAAGATGAATATGTAACCTTTGGTACCCACTTTTTTGAGGGTCCGAATTTGTTAGCTTTTGGAACCCAAACATATACATGCATATCTCCAAGTTTTCTAATTTTGCATTGATGTGATACATGTCCTTTTACACCACAATAATGACATGTAGCTGAAGTGTTAGTGCTAGGTGAAGTTCGAAGATCAATGTATGTTAGTTTTTGAAGATGTATGTGACTTATTGTGTGTAAATGTATATATAAATGCATGAGTCCTAGCAGTTCTAGTAGTGTTGGTCGTATTGTGTTTGTGCTTAGCCTTGTGATTTGTGTTCACTTGAGTTACAGGTTTGACGATTTGTTTATCCAATTTAATCTCTAACTTTTTAGAAATATCACAGGCTTCAATGTACTTGGCCGTGAGTGCATCTATTCTCTGAACAACAATATAATACTTTTTTTTCTCTAGTTCATAGAGATCATTGAGCTTTACATTTCTTGATTTGCTTTCTCAAGCTTCTTAAGAGTGACATATAATCTCAACTTTAAAGAAGAAATATCATCCGTGTTACTAGATGAGTTTTTACCTCTAATATCTTCTAATATTCGAGATTGCTTAGAGAATTCAGATTATACAAAGTTTAGCTCATTCTAGGTGCTTTTGTACATATCTATCATCTTCTTTTGTTCTTCTAGTAGATCAGTGAAGGCATCAGACAATTCATCAAAAGTAAATTCTTCATAAAGAGGATTCAAAATTACCTTAGCATCCATAGCCATGAAGCATAGATTCGCTGTGTTACGAGGTTTTTCTTCTGCTTCAGAATTACTTGCCTCAATTTCATACCAGATGTTGGTATTAGCATAATTCTTTGTCGAAGTCCTTTTGCTTGACTGATCGTATCTACTCCCCTTACTTATAATAGGACAATATTTCTTGATATGACGTGTCTTCTTACAGCTGTAGCAGATTGGTTCTTCACAGTCTCTAGAATATTTCTTCTTCTTATTTGTCTTCTCATACTTAAGGAATCTTCTGAAGTTACTTGTCATGAGGGCCATTTTCTCGTTGTCTGAGCTATCGATCTCACTTTCGTCATCGGAGGCTGTCTTATGGTGTAATTTGAATGCTATAGCCTTCTCCTTTGATGCTGGCTCTTGGAAGTCTTTAAGATCCAGCTCATGTATCAAAAGCTTTCCCATAAGAGTTTCAGGAGTCATCGTAGTAAGATCATTCCTATCAATAATGGTCGTTGCCTTGGGATTCCAGTTCTTGGTTGTAGTGCCCCGTCCCGCTTAGTTCAACCGAAGGAATCAAAATGCCAACGGCGTTCGAATTCAGCCACGCAACGGCTTGCTCGAAGTCCGCTCGGTCGAGGTGACTCCTCGCTCAGGTGGGTGGCTTCGGTGATCTTGTCTCAGTTTGGCCTTCACACTAATAAAACAAAAGTTTTCAAATGCACAAGTAGGATTGATAATAAAAGAGATGGATCCACGTATCTAAAGAAATAATCCCATGTTGTTCAAAAGAAGTTAGAATATGGAAAGGTTCAACGGTCGGCTTAGAAGTGTTGCACGACGTGCTTTCAAAATGACACTCATTCCTTCGTCCAATGGCTTGGGAGAAGGAAAGTTGGTCCATGTTTCCACAAGGCTATTGACTTAGAATAGTCATAGGCATCGCACGATATAAATGCTTGATAAAGCATGCACGATCCCACTGTCTAATGCTTGATATAGCAAATTGTCCCATAAGTCTCAGTACAAATTTCTATGGTGCAAGACTTGGCATAGCCTTTGCTCATCCCACGGATTAAGTTTGTTGTAAGATTGAGTTAGACAAAAATGTTATGTCGGACTATCGAAGTCAATCTAAGCACTGTCCTACGTTTTCTACGGTTGTCATAGCCACATAATCCTACGATCTCAAGGATCGGTATAGAGTATGACTTGAGCGGTAGTGTCGCATAGAACATAAGTTTGTTTAAGGCACGACCCACAGTTGGTTCAGTAAAAAGTTAACCACAGTCTATGTCACCTAAAGAACATGTTTTGTTCAAGTTAAGCGAGAAGGCTATGCAATAATCGTTCCCTGGATTTCAAAGAATAGAAAGTTCAAGCGATAGTTTGTTGTCGAGTCGGTTCCTCATTTGGAGTCTCATGGTTACGAAGCATGTCTTGCATGATATGGTTCTGAGCACGTTTTACTAAAGTATGGGTCAAGTCGTACCACAAGTTAGGCCATGCATTTACGTGAGTCTAGATGAAGTCTTGTAGGTGCGTGGTCATAGACAACTTGTGCACAAGGGCGATATTTCTTCGGACGACAACCTGGGGCCATAAGAATCAATTAGGCCATGGAAGAAACACGGTATAGATGATACTGGATAGGAAATCAGGATTCGATGGGTTGTCATAGGGGTAGCTACCTACATTGACTGACCCATCCTATTTCTAGCTATGCCTACGATGGCTAGTTAATGTCGGTGACCTTTCATATAGATAAGTTGGCGTGTTGAGCGGCTATCCACATGCACAGTGTCGGTCGAATCAAAGAAAGTGTAAACACGGTACAAACTGAGTCATGGAAAGATATGCACGATTGCAACACCAGATTGAAGCCTACATTTGGCTATAGCAAAGGCACATGCTTCGGCACGAGGCGTGGCATCGAGTATTAAGTTGTTGGCACAGAGTTGCATAACTCGGATTTGACTCATTTCGAGTTAAGTCAAGAAGGGTCGTAACGCGAGTTTGATTAAGTAATATTGAGTTATTAGGCACGAGCTTGATATGTTGAGGCATGGCCATGCTATCACGGTACAAGTATAGGCAAGACTAAGTGGGAAAGCATTGCTTCATTTATATTGAAGCACGAATAGAGTTTATGGCACGGCCAAGTTGTTGCATTCCAAATGTGGACCAAAAGGCAAGCACGAGTCGATAAGTTGACGTCGTTGGCACGAGAAGGTCCTAGAGGCAAGTTATAAGTAAGTTGTTGCTGCAAGACACGATGATGGCCTAAAGACACAAAATAGGCCAGACGTCTATGTTCTAAAATTGATCATAATCAAAGAATAGAAAGATAATCACAAAGGGCTTATCTTGCACAAAGTAAATGAACATATTAGTTTTATATGTGTGGGTGAGGAGCTCACTCCACTAGTACAGTTGAGTACTGACACCCACACTATTTCTATGTGCAAGCACAGGTATAAGCTCGTTGGCGTGAAGCTCGCTTGGATGTATCGAGGTACGGAGTTCCTTGGCATTTCGATACGAGGCGGCCACATGGAGTCTAGATTTATACGGGACATAATGTATGGACATCGCCTTCTGAAGCATCCGCTGGCTCGTCAAGCTTTGTATTGAGAAATGAGAGAGAAAAGAGTGACTTGTAACTTGAGAGAAGAGTGAGACTGAGTGATTATAATCATGGCCTCGTGCCACTTTTGTAATCCTTGTTCAATATCAAATAAAGGTTCTCTTTTGTTGACTTGCGATTTGGTTCTAACATTCTGCTAGATTATTTAATATTTCTGCTTTGGGACTTCTGTGCGACGACGCTGTCACGTAGCCTGTAATCGACCATTACGGAACCCGCCTTGCATGAGCGCACCTAGGCTCACACGACATCACGCCTTAGCAAGGACGATCGGTTATACGAGACCAGGGTGTGACATAATGGTATCAGATCACGACTTTACGTCCTTGGACTTTCGATTAAATTCTTTAACTCTGATATGTTGCTTCCATAAATTGATATCGTTGGTGCGCTCTCGCTCAATGTTCCACGGGATGTCCATACAATAAGTCTATATATTTTGTAAATCGTATGATAATAGTTTTCGATAAAAACAGAATATGGTTTCACGTAAAAACACGGTTGGCTAAGTCGGGCTGGGCATTTATACCAAGAATTGCGTTGACCTTAGAATAATCGGGTGTAGGATTCAAATTGTGTCGGACAAAAATGAGTTTGAGTTGATTCATAGAATGTGGGATAACTAACGGTTGAGGTATCAAAAAGATGATATTGTCGATGCGATGTAGATAGAACGTGCTTACTATTTGAGGAATATTTTGAATGAAGTTTCGAAGTAATCGATTGTGATTCAAGATTTGTTTCCAGGATTTATCAAAATGACTTCATCCCTGAGTGGTGTATGGGATAGCCTTAGGGATGCCGATCAATTGAGGAAATGGGTTGCCAATGAGTCCATCAGCAAGTGACAAGTACGCAAAGCCATAGATTGAGTATCATTTTGTAAGTTATAATCTTGAAGATTTTGATGAGTTGTTTTGAACGAATTAGAATTGATGCACATGGGATTGGGATTGTGCAAGTATGAAATGCAAAAATGAATGTGAAGGAAAATTGAATCGAAAAAAAAGTTAAGGTGTAACGAACGGATGACTTAGTCGAGGAATCTATATGAATCGTATACGAAAACTTACCACAATTGGAAGTTAGCGTGCATGAAAATGATTCAAAAATATGAGAATGACCCTGAGGATTTGGGATAGATGTTGCTAGATGATTTGAGTTAGCATAGAACGATGCGTCTTGAGAAATATGTTGCTCGATGACTTAAGATAGACAAATGAATATAGGTGATTTAGAGTTTCAACAAATTGATCATGTAACTAGTTCGGGGGATAATGATCAAATTTAATTTTAGATGTCGAGGAGATTATACTATATCTATTTCGGATGATTGCATCGGTTGTACGACTCAGAGTTCGATACAAAGGAATATCGTTAGGTTATGTACATCATCGATGTTATTTAGGCATATCAAAGATGGATGTACGATAAGTCGGGGGTACTCTAATTTTAAGAATAAAGATCGTGTAAAGCGTTATTGTTTCGATGGATGTTATGCATGGGATTTTAATAAAAATGAATATTTGGATGAAAACAAGAGTGTGTTGACTGCTTCATTGATAACCACAACGTTGACGTTCTTATCTTGTGCTAGCGCAACTCCAGCCTCGCACATGCGTTATGTAGGATTTGGGGCGATCGTTCTGCATAAGCGCTGACATAGTGATTTATGTCCAGCAGGAATGATCGAACTCGGGAGATCTGGGCGTGGTAATTTGGATTGCTTCGACTTATGGTTTGATGCGAAGGTGAATTCGAAAATTGGTCGGACTTGTGATTGACGATTAAAAAAATTTAAAGAATAAGTAGATCCAATCTGCATATCGAGAATGAATTAGTCTAGACTCAAGTAGGAGTTACGTCCCGATGAGGATGATTATCCTACGAAAGCGTTAGCATGGTGATTTCATGTCCACCATGGATAATCAGACTTGCGTAAGATTAGGGCGTGGCATATTGTTATGATAGACGATCTTGTGATTGAATACGTGAATTGTGATAAGCGACTTAGGGAATATGGAATGAGGATTATGGATTATATCGAACGTGTTTGAAAAGATAGACTACATGATTTGCTTGTTGGACGAACGATATTGATATGTCGCAGAATTGGTTGAATAGGACTTACCGTAGGACGGCTTTGCTGAATGACTCAGACCCCTTGGACTAAGTGTTGCAAGTGCGAATAGGAGAAGATATGCTCGATGTTTAGAAATCGGAGTGATACGAGCTTGGGTTGAATACCTCGTACTATCGGCTTTAGTTTGACCTTAGGATTGGGGTCAATGTTGATATTATTGTTTAGGAACTATGATTCCAATACCGACGGATGACTTTAGCCTAGAGAGATGGCATAACGATTAGGCAGACGTCCCTATGCAAAGAGATTGGATATTGGCTTTGGTGGATAAATGGTTCAAATTATCGAGACACCACTCACGAGTCTTGGCTGAAATGCATATATTTTAGGGATGCTAGAATATGTGCACGATCCAACTCGAGTGGTGATGACGAAATTTTAATCATGGGGCTTGGTTAAAATGCATATATTTTGGCTACGCCCAAAATATGTACACTATCCAACTAAGTGATACGTGAATTCAAAGTGAGACTAGAGGAATGGAACGGATCGAGGATTTTTAGATTGTGAATTTCAAAAGAAAATATTGATCGTAGTGCGATCATCGGATTTGAGATGAACTTGAATGTTGGTTGATCTGGTGGTTTGTTTAGAACTGAGTTGTCTGTGTGCACGACAAGTGTAATTTACCCAAGTTGGGATATAGTTGTTCGTGTCGAAAAATAACCAAAGCACGAGCGTGGCTCAGATTGAAGAAATGCATAGACAGAGTGTGTGCGAGAATCATTGGATGTTGAATCAAAGATTATAAGTCGATAAGAGTACTCAGGAAGTTTCGAGGAAGAAACTTTTTCTGAGTGGTGTATAATGTAGTGCCCCGTCTCGTTCAGTTCAACTGGAGGAATCAAAATGCCAATGACGTTCGGACTTAGCCACGCAACGGCTTGCTCGAAGTCCTGCTCGGTCGAGGCGACTCCTCGCTCAGGTGGGTGGCTTTGGTGAACTTGCCTCAGCTTGACCTTCACACTAATAAAACAAAAGTTTTCAAATGCACAAGTAGGCTTGATAATAAAAGAGGAGAATCCACATAGCTAAGAGAATAATCCCAAATTGGGTCAAAAGAATTTAGAATATGGACAGGTCCCACGGTCGGCTTAGAAGTGTTGTACGACGTACTTTCAAAATGACACTCGGTCCTTCGTCTCATGGCTTGGGAGAAGAAAAGTTGGTATTGATAGGGTTATATACTAAGAGCATCACTTTTGTAGTAACATTATTTCCTTAAATTTTGAATGAGAATCATATGGGCAAATGTTTGCATGTTGTATTTGTTGCAAGTGTTAATGCAAATGTCTCATATTCTATATTGTAGATAATATGGTGTGTGGTGTCACACAGAAAATCATATTATCAGTTCCTATGGAGTATATAAATAGTTCACAACCTAAATGGACTTGGACAATATATTAGAAAGGTTATAGTATAATCTGGTACTAGTCTATCTTTACTATAGGTTTATACTAGTACACTTTGTGTGTATTGAACAAGACCACTTGAGGTTGTTCTCTTTGTACTGACTACATAAGTGAATAAACACCTCTGTTATTATGGATGCTTATGCTCTTAATTCAGAAATAATAACAGACATGTATATGCAGTGTGCATTACTTTGACTCATAAAAGAGTGAGATTCATTATGGATCAACAACCTCTATGAATTGGGTAATAATATTATATGTATGATGGGTTGTTGATTATAAATGGAATCCATATCCCGATACATCGGATTGATGATGTCCCCTTAAGGAGCTCATGAGGATTGTCATGTAAACCCTGCAGGTGCATTATATCCGACATGACAAATAAAGTTGAGCGGTACTACTTAAGGATAAAAGATGTCGAATCAATATAGTTGTCAGTAACTTAATTTGATCGACGGACATTCGATATCTTAACATGGGAAGCCAAACAAGCATATAATAAAAGGAGCCCACAAACATAATTTGGGATTAGGGAGGTAGTGCAACAATAGCTCATTAGTGGACCGAGCTATTGTTAATGGACTGGATTGTGTGTTCGGGCTGAACACGGGATATCCAGATTCGTTAGGAGGCCTAACCCTAATTTCTCCTCATGGTCCCTGTCGTAGCCTATATATATCCATATTGTCCAATAAAATTTGTGCTGTGTAATAGTCAGTAGATGTAGATCTGTTGGTTTTGTAGGCATCTTAGATCCAACTATTATGGTCCAATGCATGTTCTTGATTGTGTTGTTTAAACCACGGATATGTCATGGATGTTGTTGTTGTTGTGGATGTAATTAAAATCAAGAGGGTTGATCGTGCTTATTATTTTAATTTTTCAATCTAGATTATGTGTGAACTCCTTCGGGAGGCATAAGATTGATGTAATTTTAATTATTTTTTTAATTATTTTTAATCGATCGTGCTTATTATTTTAATTATTTGGGATTCTGATAGTTGAGGACGGAGCAGGAAAGATGACCACAATAGTTGGATATTTTTCTCTTATTTGTTGTCATTTTGCATTTTCTGATTAAGCATGTTTATTATTGTGTGGATATTTTTTTTGAAAAACTAAGCGTATATTAATAATGGACAACATGGACATAATATCAACTAGTAGAAAAACTTTCATTGTTAAATAACTAAGTAGGAGAGGATATTTATTTAGTATAAATCATGTGGTCTCCATTACTGGTTTGTAGGTGATATAATTATACTTGTGCGTTGGCTTTAGTGCCTTTCTCCATATCGGATGAGTATAATTATGGATCACCAGTACAAACTTCCTTAGGGATAATTTTAGAAAGTTACCTAGTATGTGTTCACTTCTCCATCTGAAGAAACTCATTACAAGGTAATGGACTTAGTATTAAGTAATGGTATACACTTAGATACAAATAATGGTATCCTCCCCATCGGAGTCACTGCTATTATTTGTATGACTAGAGCAAGACCAACTTATTAATTTTATTTGTCATAAAGTTATGTTGACATGATAGTAAAATTAATAGGTAGTAGCTACTTGAAAAAAGTTGAATTTGTATACGTCCACACTATCGTGGCATGCTAAATTCATGATGTTCAAGGTGTTGGTAAATTTCTTATTATTGTTTTGAGGGAATCAATATCTAATTAATTCAAAAAAATTGTCCTATATAATTTTTATTTATGTGATTCTCAGGATTTTAAAAATGGTTCTTTCAGTCCACTTATGGTGATTCTTAAAGAAAATAAACTTACTGGACCTAATTATATTGACTGGAAACGTAATCTGGACATTGTCTTGACTGTTGAAGAGTACAAATATGTACTTGTTGAGGAATGCCCACCTAAGCTTCATGCTAACTCTGATGAAGAGGTCAAAAAGGCTTATAAGAAGTAGGAAAAGGCAGATGAGATAGCGCGTTGTTACATTCTGGCATCTATGTCAAATGTACTGCAACATCAACATCAGGCCATGGCCATGGCTTATGACATGATGTATAACCTCAAGGAACTCTTCGAACATCAGAGTAGAGCAGCTAGGCAGTTTGTTATGAAGTGTTTGATGAATACAAAAATGGCCGAAGGTACACCAGTATGGGATCATGTTCTCAAGATGATGGGTCATCTGAATGAGATAGAGATCCTTGGAGCTGAAATCGATGGGGAATCCCAAGAGGATATCATTATCAGGACTCTGCCTAAAAGTTTTGACAATTTCTGCCTTAATTACAATATGAACAAAAGGTTGTATAGTTTGGCAGAACTTGCAAAAGAGCTAAAGGATGCGGAATCTCTCTTTAGGCAGAGTGGTCATGTTTTTGTTTCTTAAAAGGCTTCTACTTCTAAGCCAAAAGGCGGTAAGAAGAAGAATAACATTCAGAACAGGCAAACTCAGCAAAGAAGGGCATGGGACCTCAAGGCACGGTGAAAAAGCCGAAAGGCAAATGTTTCAAGTGTAAAGGGTCAGGAGATTGGAAGACTGATTGTCCACTTCTCAAACAAGGGAACAAAGAAGGTATATCTCATTTACTATTAGTTGAAACATGTTTAGCGATGTTATCTACCGGCACCTGGTGTGTAGATACAGGAGCCACTAATCATGTCTGCAATACATTACAGAGGTTCCAGAAAACCAGACAGCTCAGTGATAGAGAGATATGCTTGTTCATGGTTGATGCTACAAAAGTAGCGGTCGTTGCTTTAGGAGATGTTACTTTATCTTTTGGTAGAAATAAGTCTTTGACATTGAGAGATTGTCTTTATACACCTTCACATAGAAGGAATTTAGTTTATGTTTCTATGTTAGTTAAGGATGGATATTCAGTTTACTTTAATGACAATATTGCTATTAGAAAGAATAAACATTTTATCTGTTCTGGTGCATTGGTTGACAATCTATATGTCATTAATCCTATTTCGCCCATAATGCAACTTATGGAAATGAATAATATGTCATCTAACTTAAATAAGAGAAAAGAACCTTCTTGTATGAACCAAACATATCTTAGGCACTTGCGATTGGGGCATATTAACCTAAGAAGGATTCAAAGACTGGTTGAAGATGGACCTTTGAGTTCATTGGAAGTGGAGGCACAACCAGTTTGTGAATCCTGCTTGGAAGGTAAAATGACCAAAAGGCCTTTTACGGCAAAGGGGTATAGGGTCAAAGATGTGTTAGAATTGGTTCATTCTGATTTTTGTGGACCCATGACTATCCAAGCTAGAGGTGGCTTTGAATATTTTGTCACATTTATTGACGATTAGTCAAGGTATGGATATATTTATTTGATGTGTCGTAAGTCTGATTGCTTTGAGAAATTCAAAGAGTACAAGGCTGAAACGGAAAAACATTATGGAAAATGTATCAAGTCATTACGATCAAATCGTGGTATCGAGTACCTCTTTGGAGAGTTTAGGGATTATTTATCAGAGGCTGGGATTACATCCCAATTGACTGCACCTGGAACGCCCCAGCAGAATGGTGTAGCCGAAAGAAAGAATAGAACTCTTATGGAGATGGTTAGATCAATGATGAGTTATTCGGATTTACCGTATTCGTTTTGGGGATATGCCTTAGAGACTGCGGCTTATATTTTGAACTTGGTTCCTTCTAAGTCAGTACCTCTTACTCCCACAGAGCTGTGGATTGGGCATAAGCCTAGTCTGAAACATGTTCGTATTTGGGGTAGTCCAGCACATGTGCTGAATGGGAAAGCAGATAAGTTGAAATCTCATACAGAAGTACGCTTATTTGTAGACTATCCAAGAGGAACGAAAGGATGGTATGCAAAAATTGGTATATAAATGGGGGTGGGTTGATAGTTCATTCCCAAATGAGGTTTCCATGAGAATGAGTTTAATCCTTTGGTTTTTGGATGGTGTTGTGTAGGTTTGTGTTTGGTGTTTTATAGGAATGAATGGTGTTGTGTGTTCGGGAGATCATGTGGGAGTCATATGTGGTTTGGGTTAGGTTTATTTGGATTAGGTTGTGTCAAGATTGGGCTAGGTATGATCAATGACTTTATTTCAGTCATTATGATCATGGGTGATTACATAGCATATGGGGATCATTTGAATGAGACATAAGTGGCATGTTATAGTAGGCATAATTTGGGTCATAACCATACTTTGGGTTGGGAGGTTTGGATTGAAATTGTGTCTCCAAATCAAGTTAGAAGTGAACATGGTTCCATGGAAGGGGTTAAAATTAGCTTTTGTGTTGGGAATGTCGTGCAATTAAAATAGAGCACAAGGAGATGTGTATGAGTGGGACATGAAGGTCATGGGCGTAGAGTGTCTTGTCTAGATCATGCATGTGAAATTTGTTTTGGAAAAATGACTAGTCTTGTGCTCCAAATTTTAAAACCATGGCAATGTGCACCTGATGATCATAAATAAATGTGGAAATTTAATAATAACTAAAAATTCATAATTAATTATATCAAGACATATTTTACCATAATCATTCCTAAGCAAATCAACTATAATCCCAAATAATCATAAAATTTTGAAACATAGACTTACAGTCATCCTCGAATGCATCCAAATAAACGTCCAATCGCACCATCAAGTCTTCCCACCCAACTCAAAATTCACTCTGATCGAATCAAACCATAGTTCAAAATAGATCCATATTGATTTCTCATCCAAGTCATCAATTTCACAATTCCTTATCCAACACTATCTTAATCTGCCAAAAATATATCGCTAAGAAAATCTATCTTTAAAAATAATTTATCTTGATCTAAAAATAGACAATCTCAAGGAAATATTTTCTTTTTTCAATACTACCATAGGTTTTTTTACAATTCGATAACTATCCAGTATTGAATGCTCCATATACAAGTAGCAAGTTTTACTTCGTATGACTCTTTATACATGCTTATTATATCTGGATCATTGATATTTAGAAATTTCCATGTCAACATACCAAAAACTTATTATACTCATATCAACACCTATACGCTTTTATGATTCAAAAAGACAAAGTATGGTTTAGATTGTTATTATTGTTTTGTAGATTTTTTTTGATCTACCTGCCACGTCCTCTACCTAGAAAACTTTTGACAATTATTTGTGATATTTATTACCAGTAATTACTTGGAGGAAATTGTGTGAGAGAACAAGAACAATGATCAACAAGATAGAGTGATAAAAGTCCATAATTAAAGGGGGTTTTCGATTTGACAAATGCATTTTCTCTTCCAATTGCTTACTGGAGGAAATGGATGTAGATAGGTGGGAAACAAAAAAAATTCATTTCTTCACTCTTGGGGTTTGTTACAAAATTGGTAGAAGAAGATATTATCACATGAATGCTTCAGATTGAATGGTTGTTGGAATATGTTGGAAAATCTAGCTTTTGTAGGATACAAAGATGGTGATAACACAAATAGAATATTTTTTCAGGGGACTGAATAAACAACTGTGTTTCTTGCTTGCTTGATTTTTTTTCACACCACAACTATTTGCTTACATAGCTATCTATAGGACTCAAGATACATCAAGCATAATAAACATACATCAAGCATAATAAATATGACTTTTAGGTTTTCTAAATAGATTCATGCATGCAACAATGAACTTGACTCTTTCTAGATACATCCATGCATGCAACAATGAATTTGGTTTACATCTTCAACAATGCCTTCCGTAAACCAAATTTGCTTTTGACTCCTAAAGCTTTGATATTTTTCTTAAAGGCTTGTCCTCCTAGAGATTTTGTAAACACATGTGCAAGTTGTTCTTCAGTTCGGCAATATTCAATGTCAATTTCTCCTTCATAAACAAGCTCCCTTAGAAAGTGAAATTGTATAAGAATATAAGATCCTTTGAGACAGAGATAGCTAATTTGTTGTCACAATAAATTATTGTTGGTCCTTCTTGCTTGAACTTTATGCTTTCTAAAACGCCCTTCAGCCAAATACTTTGGCATGTTGTAGAAGATGCAACAATATACTCTGCTTCTATGGTAGTAAGTGCCACATTTGGCTGCTTCTTTGAACTCCATAAAATTGCTCCGCTACAAAGGTTGAAGACATAACCAAAAGTGCTTCGAGAATCATCAATGCTTCCTCCCAAATCATTGTCAGTATAACCGACAAGATTGATAGGACATTAGCTTGATAGAAAATACCATAGTCAGTAGTTCCCTTGATATAAGGTAATATTCTTTTAGCTGCTTCCTAGTGATTAGAATAAGGCTTCTCCATGAATCGACTTACCAGACTTACTACATACACAATATCTGGTCTTGTGGCAGTCAATTACACCAAATTCCTAACTAGACTTCGTAACATAGTGGAATTAACCAGCTTGCCTTCACTATCTTTACTTAATTTCATTCTTGCTAAAGCATGGAGAGGAGACTGGATTTTCATTCTCCATTTTAAACTTCTTCAAGATTTCTTTTAGATAACTTTTTTGTGAAATGAAGATACCTTAGATTAATGAGCCTCAATACCAAGGAAATGATGTATTCTCCCAAGTCAGTCATTTCAAATTCTTTCACCATGGAAAGCTTTAATTACCTCAGCATTTCCATATTATTTTATGTAAAGATACGATCATCAACATAAAGACTTACTGTGATAAAGCTTCAATCTAGTCTTTCTTTGTGTAAGTGTGCTTATATGGACATTTTTAAAAACTATGCATCTCAAAGTATAAGTTGATACGACTGTACCAAGCTCTTGGAGATTGTTTAAGGATATATAGTGCTTTCTTCAATTTGTAGACTTTGTCTTCTCCTTTCTTTACAAAATTAAGAGGGTGCTTAAGATAAACCTCTTATTCTAGGATGTCATTTAAGAATGTCGACCTTCTATCCATTTGTAATATTTTCCAACTATTTTAAGCTATAAGAGATATCATTAGTCTAACAGTTTTAATTCTCGAAACAGGTGCAAAAACTTATGTCTATCCTTCTCCTTCATTCTGCTTGTATCCTTTTGCCACGAGCCTTGCTTTGTACTTGTTGGTTGAGCCATCAGGATTCTTCTTGAATTTGTTCACCTATTTTACACCAATCAGAATCTTGTTTGGAGGTAGATCTGTGAGCTCCCATGTATCATTCTTTTTAATAGACTTCATCTCCCCCTTTATAGCTTGCCTCAAGTTTCTTTCTTATTTTCATATTCAATTGAAATTGGATCTTCTCCTGCAAAGAAAGCAAAATAGATAGTATCATTTGATTCAACTTGCTCAGTTGAATCATAAAATTCTTGTATACTTGTCATTTTTCTAGGAAGTCTTTGATGCACATCTTCTCTTGGTGAAGTTAGGGATGCACTTTCGGTTTCAGAGTCAACTTTTTTACCTTCTTGTATAAGAGTATGAGTTGCACTTGTATCATCTTATTAGGTTGAAGTTTTGTCAAATCGAACATCTCGACTGATTACTATATCTCGACTGATTACTATCTTCTTTGTTGCTTGATTGTATAAGTTGTAGGCTTTGCTTTTTTTACTATAGCCAACAAATATAAACTTTTCTATCTTGTTATTGAGCTTGGACCTTATAGCATCAGGAATGTGTACAAAGGCAATTCTCCCAAAGATTCTTAAGTGTTGAATACTTGGCTTCAATCCGTACCATGCTTTGTGAGGTGCGATGTTATGTAAATTCTTCATTGGTGACCTGTTTATCAAGTAAATAGCACATGAGACAACTTTTGCCCATTGAGCTTTGTCCAGCTTCTTTCTACTGAGCATACACCTCACCATGTCCATAATGGTGCTGTTCCTTCTTTCACAAACACTATTTTGTGGTAGTGTATATCTGGCAGTTAGTTGATGCTTTATTCCAGGATCTTTACAAAATCTTTCAAATTCATTTGGAAGATATTCACCACCACGATCAGTTCTTCGTGTTTGAATATGAAGGCCAAAAAATTTTCAACTTCAGCTTTGAAATCTTTAAAGGCTTGAAAAGCATCAAATTTTTCTTAGAGGAAATAAGTGAGTAATCATCATTAAAGGAGATAAAAATATTGAAAACCTCCATGAGATGTAACTTGCATTAGTACACATAAGTCTGAATGAACAAGTTAAAGTTGCTTTTTAGCTCGATAAGTGGATTGCAACAGGAATGAAGATATATAAAGCTTCCCAATTTGACAATCTTCATAAACATCATCAGAGGAATAGATTTAAGGCAGACCTTTGACCATCTTCTTTGTCACTAACTTCTTCAAGCTTCCATAATTCAATTAACAAAACCTGTCATGCCATAGTTTAGAGATTCCACTATCAATACTACTAAAACATGACAAGTTAGTGGCCTGTAGTGTTAGGGAAAACAGATTATTTTCTGCAATAGTAATCGTTGCAACAAGTTGATTCTTCTTCGATAAGAAATGAGAATTATTTCTGAAATGAATATCAAATCATTTTCTTAAGAGATAACCAGCACTTAGAAGATTGCTTTTTAGTCCTGGAATATAGTATACATCTCACATCTTTTCGATACTTCCTGATCTTGTTTTAAAAGTTATTTCACCAAATCCTTTTATTTTGTATGTTCTATCATCACCAATCTTTACTTGCCTACAGTCAGACTTTGTTAAGCTGGCAAAAAATTCTTGTTTCCTGTCATATGCTTGTTGGCGCCACTATCAAGATACCATAAATTATCCAAGTTATCACCATGACAATTAAGCAACAAAGTGTCTTGATGGTTACCTTGTTCTTCATAAATGTAGCCCACTTTTTTTTTCTTATCATCCTCTTGCTTATACCAGCATTCATTGATTGTGTGACCTGGTTTGTGATAATGATAACATTCAAAGTAGCCATGACCCCTTCCTCTCTGATTTTCAAGCCCAGTCCCAAAATACCAAGGGACTAGCCACGTGGCAATGGCTAGCAACACAACTCCAATGGGCAATCCTAATTCAATAGACCTGTCAGAGTGCACTTAAGCTGTAATACATATTTGAATAAAGATCTATAATACCTATCATAGTTTATATATCTAATCTCATACACAAAACAGATTCACAACACAAAGTGATAGTTCAGTCACAATAATAATAAAATGGAACTATCCATCAAAATGCGGTAAAAGAAATGTCGCGGAGAACAACCTGACATAAAATAATGAAAAGAGAAATAAAATCAAGTACATATGTTCATTAGTCACCAAGCCAACTCCAAATGTCTAAGAAATACTAAATATAAATAAATAGAGAAAATAGCTACGCGCTCATGAGAAGTCCCTCGGAACAACGGTTAGGGTTATATACTAAAAGCATCACTTTTGTGTTAACTATATTTTTCTATTATTTTTTAATAAGAATCATATGGGCAAATGTTGGCATTTTATATTTGTTATATGTTAATGCAAGTGTCTTATATTCTACATTATAGATAACATAGTATGTGGTGACACACAGAAGATTATATTATCAGTCCCTTGTAGAATATATAAATGGTTCACAACCTAGATGAATTTGGACAAACTATTGGTAAGGTTGTAGTGTAATATGGCAATAGTCTGTCTTGACTATAGGTTTATACTAGTGCACTTTGTGTGTATTAAATAGGACCACTTGAGGTTGTTCTCTTTGTACTGTATACATAAGAGAACAAATATTTGTGTTATTATGGATGCTTGTGAACTTAATCCGGATATAATAACAGACATGTATATGTGGTATGCATTACTTTGATTCATAAAAAAGTGAGATTCATAATGAGTCAATAACCTCTATGAATTGGATATTGGCATTATGCGTATGATGGGTTATTGATTATAAAAGGAATCCATGTCCCGATGTATCGAGTTGATGATGTCCCCTTAAGGAACTCATAAGGATTGTCATGTAAACCCTGCAGAAGTATTATATCCATCATGACAAATAAAGTTGAGTGGTACTACTTAAGGATAAAGAAATCGATCAATGTAGTTGTCAGTAACTTATTTTGATTGACGGATATTCGATATATTAACATGGGGAGATAAACACACATATAATAAAAAGGAACCCATAAACGTAATTTATGATTAGAAGATAGTGTAACAGTAGCTCTTTAGTAGACCGAGCTATTATTAACAGGCATGGGTTGTGTGTTCAGGCTGAACAAGGGATACCTATACCCGTTAGAAGACCTAAACCTAATTTCTTCTTAGGGTTCCTATCGTAGCCTATATGTACCCTCTATTCTTTGGCCGTCTATACAACATAAGAAGAGCATCTTTCTCTAGTTCGTTCATCATGAGAGCAGAGAAAGGAAGGACAACCGAGTAAAGAAAAGGTTAGGAGATCATCACCTAAACGACGTCCAACCCGAAGAAGGAATACGTACAAAAGATCTTGGGGTCACTGACTGCTCAAGGTTGCTAGAAACTGTCATCTTCTTCTCATCGAAGGTACAATTCGTGAACCCTAGTTTTCGCCTATGAAGGGTTAGAACACGTTTTAAATCTGTTAACTTTCTATCGATCAATATGCACACGAATCCGTGGTCCTAAGAATCCTCAGTTCCATCAATTTGTATCAGAGCCGATATTGGATCTGTGTATCGATTGCTACATCCATATTGACCAATAAAACACAATATCGAATAATAGTCGTAGATGAAGATCTGTTCTGACTCGATTTTGTAGGCATCTTAGATCCAACTATTATGGTCCAATTTATGATCTGTTTATATTATTTTAAACCATGGACATGTCATAGCTGTTGTTGTTGTTCATGGATGAAACTAAAATCATGAGGGTTGTTCGTGCTTATTTATTTAATTTCCATATTTAGATTCTATGTAAACTCCTTATGGAGGCCTAGGATTGACATAAATTCAAATATAATCAGTCTATCGTGATGGTGGTGGTAGCTTTTTCTAATACGGGACGAGATGCTTTCAGCAGTCCAAAGGCCGTCAGATGATTTTCGATAAAAAAATTAACTTCCAAGCACAGTTGAAGAAGAAGAAGAAGGATATATGGCCATAATAGTTGGATATTATATTTTATTACTATATTTTGCTTTTCTGATTATGCATGTTTATTATTTTGTGGATTTTTTGTTAAAACTAAGCCCGAATTAATAATGGTCAACATGGACGTGAATCAACTAGTAGAAAAACCCTCGTTATTAAATAACTAAGTAGAAGAGAGAATTTATTTAACATAAATCCCATGGTCTCCATTACTGGTTTGTAGGTAATTTAATTATACTTGTATGTTGTCATTAGTCCCTTCCTCCATATCGAACAAGTCTAATTATGGATCACTAGTACAAACTTACATTGGGATAATTATAGAAAGTTACCTAGTATGTGTTCACTTCTCCATCTAAAGGAACTCATTACGAAGTAATGGACTTAGAATTAAGTAATGGTATACACTTAGATACAAATAATGGTATCCTTCCCATCGGTGTCACTGCTATTATTTGTAGGACAAAATCCAGACCAACAAATTAATTTTATTTGTCATAAAGTTAGGTTGATATGAGAATAAAATTAATAGAAAATACCTCCTTAGACAAATATTGAATTTTTATACGTCCACACCACCGTGGCATGCTAAATTTGTGGTTTTTAAGGTGTTGGTGATTTTTATTATTGTTTTGAGGGAATCAATTTTTATTTAATATTAAAAGTTTTTTCCCTACATAATAGTTAATTATGTGATTTTCAGGATTTCAAAAATAGGTTCTTTCAGTCCACTTATGGTGATTCTTAAAGCAAACAAACTTACTGGCCCTAATTATATTGACTGGAAACGTTACTTGGATAATGTCCTAACTGCTGAAGAGTACAAATATGTACTCAATGAGGAATATCCACCTAAGCTTGATGCTAATTCTGATGAAGAGGTCATAGAGGCTTATAAGAAGTGGATAAAGGCAGATGAGATGGTGTGGTGTTATATTCTGTCATCTATGTCAAATGTACTACAACATCAGTATCAGGCCATGGCCATAGCTTATGACATGATGTATAACCTCAAGGAACTCTTAGGTCATCAGAGTAGAGCACCTAGGCAGTTTGTTATGAAGTATTTGATGAATGCAAAAATGGCTGAAGGTAGACCAGTAAGGGACATGTTCTCAAGATGATAGCTCATCTAAATGAGATGGAGATCCTTAGAGCTAAAATCGAAGGGGAATCCTAGGTCGATATCATTCTTGGGACTCTGCCTAAAAGTTTTGACATGTTTTGCCTTAACTACAATATGAAAAAAAGGATGTATAAGTTTGGCAGAACTTGCAAAAGAGCTACAAGATGTTGAAGCTCTCTTTAGGCAGAATGGTCATATTTATGTTATTGAAAAGGCTTCTACTTCTAAGCTAAAAGGCGATAAAAAGAAGAATAACATTCAAAAATAAACAAACTCAGCAATGAAGGGCATGGGACCTCAAGGCAATGTGAAAAAGCTGAAAGGCAAATATTTCAAGTGCAAAGGATTAGGACATTGGACGAGTAACTGTCCACTTCTCAAACAAGGGAACAAAGAAGGTATATCTTATTTACTAGTAGTTGAAACATGTTTAGCGGTGTTATCTACCGGCACCTGGTGTGTAGATATAGGAGTCACTAATCATGTCTACAATCATTGCAGGGGTTCAAGGAAACCAGACGGCTTAGTGATGAAGAGATATGCTTATTCATGGGTGACGCTATAAAAGTTGCAGTCATTGTAGTAGGAGATTTTATTTTATCTTTTGGTAGAAATAAGTCTTTGATATTGAAAGATTGTCTTTATGAACCTTCACTTAGAAGGAATTTGATTTTTTGTTTCTATGCTACTTAAGGATGGACTTTCAGTTTATTTTAATGACAATATTATTATTAGAAAAAATAAGCAATTTATCTATTCTGGTGCATTAGTAAATAATTTGTATGTCATTAATCTTATTTTACCGATAATGCAACTAATGAAAATTAATAATACGTCTTCTAACTTAAATAAGAGAAAAGAACCTTCATGTATGAACCAAAAATATCTTTGGCACTTATAATTAGGTCCTATTAATCTAAAAAGGAATCAAAGACTGGTTACAGATGGACCATTGAGTTTAACAGAAGTAGAGGCACTTCCAGTATGTGAATCCTGCTTTGAATGTAAAATGACCAAAAGGCCTTTCAAGGCAATGGGGTATAGTGCCAAAGATGTGTTGGAATTGGTTCATTCTGATTTGTGTGGGCCCATGACTATCTTGGCTAGAGGTAGCTCTAAATATTTTGTCACATTAATTAAGGTTATTCAAGGTATGGATACATTTACTTGATGCTCGTAAGTCTGAGTACTTTGAGAAATTCAAAGAGTACAAGGCTGAGACGGAGAAACGTCATAGAAAATATATTAAGTCATTACGTTCAGATCGTGGTCACGAGGACCTTTTTAGAGAGTTTAGGGATTACTTATCAGAAGCTGGGATTATGTCCCAATTGACTGCACATGGAAAACCCCAATAGAATGAAATAACAGAAAGAAGGAATAGAACTCTTATGGAGATGGTTAGATCAATGATGAGTTATTCGCATTTGCCAGACTCGTTTTGGGGATATGCCTTAGAGACTGCAGCTTATATTCTGAACTTGGTACCTTCTAAGTCAGTACCTTCTACTCCCATAGAGCTGTAGATCGAGCGAAAGCCTAGTCTTAAACATGTTCAAATTTGGGGTAGACTAGCACATATGCTAAATGGAAAAGCAGATAAGTTGGAATCTCATACAAGAGTACTCTTGTTTGTAGGCTATCCAAAAGGAATGAAAGGAGGTCTATTTTATAGTCCTAAGGATAAGAAGGTCATTGTTAGCACCAATGCCCGATTCTTAGAGGAAGACTATGTGATGAACCATAAACCCATGAGTTATTCTAAAAGAATTAAGAGGAGAGACACCTAATACTTCAATACCAACAGTACAAGTGGAGGAACCATAAGTAACTACACGTGTCACAAATGTTACACCACAACCCATAGTCCCTCGTCGTAGTTGGAGGGTTGTTATAAAACCAGACAGGTTTATGTTCTTCGGAGAGTCCTCAGACTTTGTCCCTGAGGAATAAGACTATGATCCCTACACCTATAATAAAGCACTACAAAATAAAGATGTTGAATCTTGGCAAAAGGCAATAAAATCGAAAATAGAATCAATAGATTCTAATAAAGTCTGGGAAATTGTAGAACCACCCACTGGTATAAAAGCCATTTGATGGAAGTGGGTCAATAAGAGAAAAAAAGGAGCAGACAGTAAGGTTGAGACCTTTAAAGCACAGCTTGTTGTAAAAGATTTTACTTAGAAAGAGGGTATAGATTATGATGAAACATTTTCGCCAGTAGCCATGCTTAAGTCTATCAGAATTCTTTTATTTATTATAGCTCATCTCGATTATGAGATTTGGCACATGGATGTCAAGACAACTTTCCTTAATGGAAGCCTTAAAAAAAAACATCTATATAAAGCAACCCGACGGGTTCATTGAAATGGGCCAAGAATATCTTATTTGTAAGCTCAAGAAGTCTATTTATGGACTTAAGCAAGCTTCCAGATCTTGGAACATCCGTTTTGATCATGTGATAAAATCTGATAGATTTGATCAATGTCCAGATGAATCTTGTGTGTACAAAAAGTGTGACAGAAACGTGATGGTTTTCCTAGTACTTTATATGGATGATATATTGTTTATTGGAAAAAATGTAAAGGTGTTATCTACCGTAAGGGTATACTTATCAAAACAGTTTGATATGAAGGACTTGGGAGAAGCAGGTCACATCCTTGGGATCAAAGTTTTACGAGATCACAAGAAAAGAATGTTAGGCTTATCTCAATTGGCCTATATCGATCCTGTATTAACTCGTTTTAGCATGCAAAATTCCAAGAAAGGTTTTCTACCTTTTAGGCATAGAATGCTCTATCAAAGGAATAGTATCCAAGGACACCTAAAGAAATAGAGAACATGAAAGTGGTTCCTTACGCTTCAGCAATAGGAAGCATAATGTATCCAATGCCATGTACGAGACCAGACATATGCTTTACCGTAGGCATGGTTAGCAGATATCAGTCTAACCCAGGACAAGATCGCTGGACTGCGGTAAGGCATATCCTGAAGTACCTGAAAAGGACTAAAGATTATATGCTAGTTTACCAGGTAGATAATTTAGTGCCCTTGGGGTATACAGACTCAGATTTTCAGTCAGATAGGGATGCCAGAAAATCTACCTCAGGTTATGTTACCTTCGGAGGTGGAGCCATAGTATGAAGGAGCATCAAGAAAAAATGTATTGTTGATTCCACTATCGAAGTCGAGTATGTGGCAACCTCTAAGGTAGCTAAAGAAGGGTATGGCTCAGAAACTTCCTATTGGACTTGGATGTGGCACCTAGTTTGCCTAAGACTATTATACTTTATTGTGATAATAGTGGTGCAGTTGCAACTCGAAGGAACCATGAGACCATAAGATAGTCAAACACATTGAGCGCAAGTACCACTTGATACGAGATATCGTAAAAAAAAAGATATTGCTGTGACCAAAATAGCATCAACAAACAACCTAGCCGATTTCTTTACAAATAGCTTACCCGCTAAGGCTTTTAACAGTCATGTTGTGAGAAAGCGAGTCAGATGCATGGCTGCATGGCTTTAAGTATAAGTGGGAGATTTGTAACAGTATACTAAAAAGAAATACTTTGAGTACAAGTGGGAGATTGTTAGGGTTATATACTAAAAGCATCACTTTTGTATTAACTATATTTTTCTATTATTTTTGAATTAGAATCATATAGGCAAATATTGGTATTTTATATTTTTTATATGTTAATGCAAGTGTCTCATATTCTACATTGTGGATAATTTGGTGAGTGGTGACACAGAGAAGATCATATTATCAGTCTCTTGTAGAATATATAAATGGTTCACAACCTAGATGGATTTAGACAAACCATTGGTAGGGTTGTGGTGTAATCTGGCATTAGTCTATCAAGACTATTGGTTTATACTAGTATACTTTGTGTGTATTAAATAGGACCGCTTGAGGTTGTTCTCTTTGTACTGACTATATAAAAGAACAAATACCTATGTTACTATGGATGCTTGTGCTCTTAATCTGGATATAATAATAGACATGTATATGTAGTGTGCATTACTTTGATTCATAAAAGCGTTCAAAATGAACCAATAACCTCTGTGAATTGGGAAATGGTATTATGTGTATGATGGGTTATTGATTATAAAAGAAATCCATGTCCCGATGGATCGGGTTGATGATGTCCCTTAAGGAACTTACAAGGATTGTCATGTAAATCCTGTAGTTAGATTATATCCGACATGACAAATAAAGTTGAGTGGGACTACTCGAAGATAAAATAAGTTGATCAATGTAGTTGTCAGTAACTTATTTTGATTGACGGATATTTGATATCATAAAATGGAGAGATAAACAAGCATATAATAATAAGAAGTCCATAAACGTAATTTGGGATTAGGAAGGTACTACAATAGTAGCACTTTAGTGGATCGAGCTATTGTTAACAGGCCTGGGTTGTGTGTTCGGGTTGAACACGGGATACCTAGACCCGTTAGGAGACCTAAACCTAATTTTTCCTCAGGGTCCCTGCCGTAGTCTATATATACCCTCTATTCTCTGGACGTCATATGTAATGCCCCGCTCTGTGCAAAGCATTTGGTTGGCTTGTTGGATGAGATCAAAATGTTGGACCGTAACTTGGGTTTGAAATCAAAAGAATTGAGACTGACGCAGTCTCTCTTAGCTGGCTAGACGGAATGGGTATTGGAACGTGGCTCGTTGGTTGAGCTACGCTTAGTAGGAATATATACAATCGAAATAGGAAGACCCTTTTATGCAAGTGAGTTGAACTGTCCTTCCACCCTAGTCCTTCATGCCTAATAAAATAAAGTTTTGTGTTGCTATGAAATATCCCTAAATGTTCCATGTGTTAGTTGCTAAATAATGGAGATGCTTATTTTGTGAATTATTGAAATGAATAACACATGAACAATGAACTACTAAATAAATAATACTCGAACTGATAATGTGAATTTAATGCCATGAAATGAATCGTTAATGCCCATTATGTTTAATGTTATTGAAACAAATGGATCACTTGAACAATGACGGATGAAATGAGATGATGCACTGTTGCCTTTACTTTTTTTTATTATTTTACCATGCGTTTATGTGCAGGATCGAGTCTGACACGCATTCGCATGGTCATGGACAACTTGTGCACAAGGTTTGGTGACATGTTTTCTCGGACGGTACCCCAGGATGTTAATGGGATCGATCTGGCTTAGGAGGAAACATTGGAATGCTTTGGGACCACGGTTATTGCAAGACACTCTTAGAGGCTAGCTACCTATATTGATTGGACATTGCAATAACTTGAAGTCCTATATGGCAAAACGTTTGTATGGTTTAACAACGCCAGTGGCCATGTAGTCAGGATGCACGCTAATGAATGTTTTATGCAGGAAAAGTAAGTATATCTGCTAAACTGTATTTGATACAGGCACGAAGAGTCGACTATCGGTAAGAAGTCACTTAAATGTGACATATTCAGTATATATTGGTTCAACTTGCCTGCTTAATATGCTAAACGAAATGATGTTCTGATGTTGCCTTTCTAATAAGGAATTCTATATAGTGCTTAACTTGTTAAATTCAGTATGCCAATATGTTTCCTTTCTATGAAACTGCTTAAACATAACATACATGCTAAATGATGCTTTCTATGAGAATTGCCATAACATGTTTAAGATGTTAATGCTAGCGATGCCTCAATGATGCCTTTCTATGATAACACAAAGTTTGCTATACTGATGCCTTCACATGAACGCTGCTAAGAACATGTTTACATTCTTCACTATGAATATTTCCCATGAACTTTAAATCGATGCTAGGCCCCAAATAGAAAGATCACTCTAATAAATGCTTACTAAAATTGACCACTTAGTGTCAGTTTAGGCGAGTGGGCTAGTTCTGCAAGCCAGTACATAAAAGATGTACTGACCCACCTTAAGGGCACTCTTTTTAGGTGCTCGTGCCTATAATGCCCCGCTCTACACGGTGCATTATGATGAGTTGTAGACTCAAAGAGTTGTATTGACCCGATGAAATATCGATGCAAATCGATGCAAGAGTTACGTTGGCCTGAAAGAAGCTTTGAGTCAATTAAAATCTTTGAATCGAAACGTGCTAGACATAAGTCTGATTCGAAGAGATATTGATTTTAGTTGACTTCGTATGCAGGCTACGCTTTTACGTTGAATTATACGAGGTCAACATTTTGCCTTATTCGTAACAGTGTCCGCAAAACCAAAACCTTGTCTTATAACAGACTGAGGCATGGATACGGTAGGCCGAATCAGTCAAGTAGCTCAACGAAATGGCTAAGTCAGGAGAGTTAGCTGTGCAACCAAGTTATGGAATCGAGCCGTATCAGCTTGACGAAATGACAAGGCATATCGACTTAAGGTGGGCGGGTTCATGACTCTTCTCCCTACTCTTTCATGCCTAATAAAATGTATCCTTGTATGCATATACAACTATCGAGTTAACGGTTATTGGCTCAAATCGAATAACGGTCTTAGTGTGTGTCGAACATTAAGAAAGAATATTGAATAATTGAAGCTACGTGCATCAAGCGTACGAGTCGCAAAAGGACATTAATGCTAGAACATTGAAAGACAATATTGAGATATGCATAAAGTGCACGACTCGGAAGAACATTGAACACTAAGTCTTAGAAATGGAATACGGTATCGAGACGTGCATCGAATGTACGATTCGAAGGAAAGAGGATATATGTGTCAAAGTGTGCGTATATGCACGGGACCCATAAAAGACGGCTTCATGGCAAATAGAACAGTTGTCACATAAATGTTGTGACAGAACTGTCGAATGTGGCATGGTGCCTTTAAATGCTTATGGCCTTTGGGGCGATCACTGATGAACACAAGTTAGGGCATTGTACCAATGGAATAGAGATAGGCTAACTTTTTTGGTTGTATGAAACATAGGCGCGTATTGCATGGTCAATGGACTTGATGAATGGCCCATGCACGGGTGTGGTTCCCTCAAACATAGGATCGTCGGGACACCGGGACCATTCGACGCGGAGGGAATTAAGGAGTATTGGTGTTGCACTTTATTCAGACGGGTTGTGCCCTCCTATTGATGTGATAAGCAACAATACTAGTAAGTTTGGGATCCTTTCGATATTGGGCTAGCAACCCGTGCCAAAGTGATCATTGGCTTACACTTTAAGATACCAGTCCATTACGACGCAAAACGTTGTGACCTTCATATAGATAGGACCGGTAGGCTGAGACTAGAATTAGGTGCAAGCACGGAGCCTACCACCCTTATGCATATGTCTAAGTTTAGTTGGTTGGCTGCTGTAGGAGCGTAAAAATTGCTTCACAGAATGAGTCAAAGAGATGGATCAATCCATTCATAAATGATCTGTTTTACGCTAAGCAAGAGAGGCTAGTCTCTTTACGCTCAAGTCAAGGCTAATTAATTTTATGCCTAAAAGCAGCCAGGGTCAAGACAATGGTTTTACGCCCAGGACAGGGTAACCACTTTTACGCTGGACAAAGCTGTCAAGTCTCGCATTTAATGCAAACTCTGACATGGAGATATTAATGATGGCATATATCATAGAATTCAAAGGGATTTGTTTTTACACAGAGACCAATGTTGTCGTTTAGTGTGTGGATTGAGCTACTTTACGCTCACACTATGGCTTCTTTCACGCACGAAGATTATACGAGCCTTTACGCTCAACAGTTGACGTGTGCGTAAAGTCTATATGAGCTACTTTTATGCTCAAGGTTATTTAACAACCACTTTACGCGGGAAGTCTATGTCAGGGCTATTTTATGCCTAATCTACTGCTTTACGCTCAGAGTACATTGGGGCTATTTTTACGCCCTATTCTCCTCCACCAGTTTGGAACGGGGTTTGCCTACGTGGCTTTCATGTCATTCTTCTCGAAGAACGTGTGTACATGCATCCTATTCTTACTGAAATGATGGGACACGTGTCAACATGTGCAGAGGATGGCTTCAGTCGTGGGTGGCAGTTGTTAGCGTAAAGATGGAACTTTTGCTGAATTTTTACGTACAGAAGCCCAAGTCTATAAATAGACTTATTTTTCTCATATGACAGAGACAGGGATAGGAGAGAAGAGAGAGATTAGAACTTAGAGATTTTTGATTCTCCAGAGTATTCTTCTTCAACCTTTCTTTCAGAACAGAGTGAAGCAAAGCAGGAAAGCATTCGGCCTCGCCATCAGTGCCCAAGTGCGTCGATACCTTTCTGGTGACTTAGTTCTTATAGTTGTTCTACTTCAAGCAGTGATCTTCATCACCATCATATGGTCCAAGGAACAAAGTGATCATTTACGAATCAGACTTCCATAGCAATACTTTCCCAGAATCAAATTTGTACTTCTTGTACTTTTTCTCGTTTTATTTTCAAAGGCCAATTTCTCTTTTTGGCATTTTTTGTTAAGTGAAACAAAATTTTGTTTTACTTAACAAAAAATGCCAAAAAAAGAAATTGGTCTTTGAAAATAAAACGAGAAAAAGTACAAGAAGTACAAATTTGATTCTGGGAAAGTATTGCTATGGAAGTCTGATTCGTAAATGATCACTTTGTTCCTTGGACCATATGATGATGATGAAGATCACTGCTTGAAGTAGAACAACTGGAAGAACTAAGTCACTAGAAAGGTATCGACGTACTTGGGCACTGATGGCAAGGCCGAATGCTTTCCTGCTTTGCTTCATTCTGTTCTGAAAGAAAGGTTGAAGAAGAATGCTCTGGAGAATCAAACATCTCTAAGTTCTGATCTCTCTCTTCTCTTCTGTCTCTGTCTTTGTCATATAAGAAAAATAAGTCTATTTATAGACTTGGGCTTCTGTACGTAAAAATTCAGCAAAAGTTCCATCTTTACGCTAACAACTGCCACCCACGACTGAAGCCATCCTCTGCACATGTTGACACGTGTCCCATCATTTCAGTAAGAATATGATGCATGTACACACGTTCTTCGAGAAGATGGCATAAAAGCCACGTAGGCAAACCACGTTCCAAACTGGTGGAGGAGAATAGGGCGTAAAAATAGCCCCAATGTACTCTGAGCGTAAAGCAGTAGATTAGGCGTAAAATAGCCCTGACATAGACTTCCCGCGTAAAGTGGTTGTTAAATAACCTTGAGCGTAAAAGTAGCTCAAATAGACTTTATGCACACGTCAACTGTTGAGCGTAAAGGCTCGTATAATCTTCGTGCGTAAAAGAAGCCATAGTGTGTGCGTAAAGTAGCTCAATCCACACACTAAACGACAACATTGGTCTCTGTGTAAAAACAAATCCCTTTGAATTCTATGATATATTCCATCATTAATATCTCCATGTCAGAGTTTGTATTAAATGCGAGACTTGACAGCTTTGTCCAGCGCAAAAGTGGTTAGCCTGTCCTGGGCGTAAAACCATTGTCTTGACCCTGGCTGCTTTTAGGCGTAAAAGTAATTAGCCTTGACTTGAGCGTAAAGAGACTAGCCTCTCTTGCTTAGCGTAAAACAGATCATTTATGAATGGATTGATCCATCTCTTTGACTCATTCTGTAAAGCACTTTTTACGCTCCTACAAGACCCCCTTCAAAGTTTTCAAATATCTCCAAAATTTGAAACACTTTGAACAGAAGCGTAAAAGTTAAAATTTGATCAGTCAGCGTAAAATTTGGGATACGCAACCGTCATCCACGTAAAAGCGGGGATGTCCAACAGTCGGTACAATTTTCAATAGTGTCGGTCAACACTTCACCGTCACAATGAATTTCTTTCTCGAAACTTTCGAATGCCTTTTCGTTTCCCCGAGTTTACATTAATAATGAGCAGTTTCGAACGAGGAATATGAAGAGTTGATTTAATTATATAAATAAGAAGAAATTCTTCACTCTTGTCATTCATCCTCATAGTGACATGGCGCCAAAGAACTAGATTACTAACAAAGAGGCTTCGAGCTCCAGGCTTGATTTTGAGCGAGCATGCAACCTTTTAGAGTGCTTTGGACTGACTCCTGCAGTCTTTAGTCACATCGATGGTGGTCCCCCAACTGCGTACGAAGGGCCAGGAGATGCAGAAGTATTTCTTAATCTGATGCGTCGCTCCGGGATTCGCAATATGCACGAACTAGGTACCTCCCTTCGTCAGTCCGACGAGGAAGAGAAAAAATGATGTTTTTATGTATTGCAAATCTTTTATCTGTAGGGGCCACTTCCCCCCTTTATAAATAAAATTTTAATGTTGTTCTCATCTATTGATGCACCGAATTGTTTAAACACTTCTTTTGACTGCTTCATTGGTTGTTAATTCCGAAGAAACATACCAACACGTGGCATCTGTCTTGTGGTTACGAGAGCCTTTAAATAGGATCTTCTCCCGAAATAAACTTACACCAACAGTTTTTTTAATCTTTAAAAATAGCTGAGAATGTTTCACATATTCTCGTTCTTATTCCTCTGGAGATAACTTTTTGCAATGTCGTTCTCCAACAAGTAACAATGGCGATGCTTTCCAACAACGTTCCTTTGTACGCCCTGTCATCAGACGTAGATTCAACCACTATTAGAGCAAAACCATTTGACTTAAGTGGTAAGTCCGATCGTAAGCAAATATCTGTCTTCGAATTTTTTGTTGAAAACTGCTATTCATGAGCGTAAATTCTTGACGAGCGTAAAAATCCTTGCTGAAGCACTGGCGTAAAATCCTTGCTGAATCACTGGCGTAAAAGCCTTGCTGAAGCACAGGCGTAAAATCCTTGCTGAAGCACTGGCGTAAAAGCCTTGCTGAATAGTGATACACCTGAAGCACTGGCGTAAAAAGCCTTGTCATCTGTTTTTAGTTAGCATTTAATACGCATTTGATGATACTTCTGTTTAAAACACTTCTTCTTTGTTATTTTTTGCAGAAGTTTGGCTGAACAGCTTTTCTAGAACTGGCATTGGTGACTTTGACGTTGTGAAGAGCGTTCTTCTGACATCAACATCAGGGAGGCATGCACTTTTGACGCACAAATCAGACAACTCAGAACTCTTCGTGGGATAGAAGGGTCTTCCTCTGTTGGTAGGAAGAGCCTTTAGATACGGAGAGTTGGATGGTGGAGTCAACTCTATCCCGAGAAATCGGGTAGTAGAGTTCCTTTCACGGCAGAACTAGGAATTATATCCCAATGCTAGATACATTCCTATCTCCTCTGGAAGGCCGCCCCTAATCCACCAGTTGTATTGGCAGCAACACGCCTTCGGGCTGCCATACTTTGGGGTTCTCCTCTCGTCTGAGAGAGAAGACCAGAGTTTGATTCCTACTGTTCTGGTTGCCACTGAGGCTCAGATAGCAAGGAATTGACACCAACAACGAATCCGACGAAGAAGATCCAAAAGAGAAATAGATCTCCATTAGGTTATCGTTATGTGTATAGAATGAAAATCCAAGATGTAAATAGATTTCCATTATGATTTGTAAGAAAGTCTAAGAAATGTAATAGACTTTTATGATATGAGAATGGAAATGATAATTCTTCTATGCTCAATGATTTGTATCTATCTAGATGAAATATGGACATGATAGATAATAAAATCTTGTTTTCTGTTTCTAGAGTATACAATACTATCAGAGGTAATATGGACATGATAGTATGTAAGAACTCAAAAGAAAATTAGATTAATATCTATGCAGAGGTCAAAAATGGAAATGATAGATAGAAAAAGTAGGTGGATTTAGTATTTATCCAGAGGTTATAAAAACATGATAAATAACGAATCCCACTTTTTAAATTGATAAAATAGAAGATTTAAAATCCCTCTCCCAGGAGACAAGAAATCAGCTTAACCAAACTTTGGTAGCTGGGAATAAGGAGACAGATGTCATGAGCATATAAGTCCATATTAATGTATGAATGAATCATAATTTTTGGGAAAAAAACATTGATTCGATTCCATAATTAAATGAATGAACCCGATAGAACGAACGGACAGGTCTTTTCGGGAATGAAAGGTTGTTCTCAATTTCAAAGATCGGTTCATCAATAGTCCTCTTCTATAAGTAGGCGAGAACGCTCTGTAATCATTTCATTCTTATTTCTACTCCTCAATTGAAAATGTCTTCCGAGGATGTACAACAAAAGAATGAAGTCTCCAGGAAAATTGAGGACGTCACCGAGATGTGTCCCGTTGAGCCAATAGTGACAGGCCCGACTCAAGTAGGCAACACCTCTTCTACGCCCAAGCCACCACAAGATATTCTTGCATTCTTAGTAGAGTCAGGAAAAAATCCTGAAGAAGAAGCGCTGAGGATGGCCGCCTGCAAGTTTTTTATGAACTCAGGCAACGATGCCTTCGAGACATTAACTGACTATGTATTCAATAAGGGAGGCAGTGGTCCTCGTCCTTGAACTTTTGTTTTGAACAAAAATAGTAATAAAAGAAACTTTATTTTCATTCTGTCTCCCTTTTTTTTATACATAGTATTTCTTAAGAAATTTGCCATTGATTGGCATCATGAGTAGATCTCCATTGGGCTTTGATAACCGATAGGCGCCATTGGAAAATACGGACTCAATTACATAAGGGCCTTCCCATTTTGCTTGGAATTTCCCTTTGCTTTTATGAGTCATCACCATCGATCTTCGAAGAGCTAATACAAGTTCGCCAACCTTGAATACCCTCTCTTTAACTTTACGATTGAAAGTTCGAGATATGCGGGCTTGATATAGTTCAATATGCTGTTGTGCTTGAAGAAGCTTCTCATCCAGTCCTTCAAGTTCTTGGAGTCGTAAGCGATCAATATTCTCTGTAGTTAGCTCATTAGCAATGGCTATTCGTTGAGATAGGATCTGGATTTCTAATGGGAGGACAGCTTCACATCCATAAACCAATAAGAATGGTGTAAAACCAGTAGGAGTCCGGACTGTTGTTCGATAATCCCATATACACTCTCCAAGTTTCTCATTCCAATCACGTTTCTTAGAAGAGGCAAACTTTTTAAGAAGTTTAATGATCATCTTATTGAAAGCTTCGGCTAAACCATTAGCAGCTGGATTATTAGCCGTAGAAGCCAAATTCTGAATTTGATTCTTATCACAGAATTGATAAAATGCCTGACTGGCATATTGTGGACCATTATCATGAATTATCCGTCGAGGAATCCCGAAGCGATAAATGACATGGTGCTTGAAGAAGCTGATCACGTTAGATGTTTTCACTTCCGTAAGGAGAACTTCTTCTGCCCACTTAGAAAAGTAATCTGTTATAGCTAATATGAACCGATGTCCTTTAATAGAAGGAGGATTAATAGGACCAATGACATCCATACCCCAAGCTTCGAAGGGCCAAGAGGCTGCTGTAGGGTGTAGAAATTTAGATGGTTGATGAATAAAATCAGCATGAATCTGACATGCTTTACATCTTCTGGCATAGTCTACAGCATTTGCTATCATAGAAGGACAATAATACCCCATTCTTCGAATGCAGTCTTAAAATTTAGGACCCGGTTGATGAGCACCACAAATACCATCATGAGCTTCTCGCAGTGTTTGTTTAGCTTCACTTTCTGAGAGACAACGAAGCAAGAGTCCATCATAAAAACGATGGTATAGCATATGTAAAGACGAATCATAATAAAATCGAAATGATCGTCTTTTGATTGATGCAACTTCTTTTGGATCTTCAGGCAAAATCCCATGGACTGCATAATCAATGAATGGAGCTCTCCAATCCTTCTGCTGGGAACTTGACTCTGTAGTATAACTTTGTTCAATATACAAATTGTTCTTGACACAGAATAAGTCTCGATCCAACAAAGTAATTATATTTTGCCTTCAGATTGGAACAGCCAGGTCTGCAGCTAAGCTAGCAAGAGCATCAGCTTTCATATTCTGAGAGCGTGGTACAAACTTAATAATGAATCCTTTGAATGAAAGGACCAGTTCAACTACCACTTAATGATAAGGAATGAGATCAGGATTTCTGACCTCATAAGTCCCTCTAACTTGATTAACAATCAATTGAGAATCTCCATAAGCTTCTAGGAACTCAATATCCAGTTGTTTTGCTACTTGGAGACCGATCAATAGAGCATTATATTCTGTTACATTGTTGGAGCATGGCTCATTGAGAGAATAGGCACGGTATATGACCATTTTGTCAGGAGAAACCAAGACGATTCCTACCCCAGAGACAATATTGCCTTTAGGTCCTACTCGTGATGCCCCATCAAAATATAATTGCCATATGTCATTCTTCAAAGTCAGGTTATAATCCACGACTTCATCTGGAATATCCTCATATAATTTTGATGTTTCAGGTATAGGATGAGCAGCTAAGAAATCGGCTAATGCTTGACCCTTTATTGATTTTTGAGGTACATAAACCATGTCATAAGGAGTAAGCAACATCGCCCAGGTGGCCAACCTGGAGTTAAGAATGCTTGGTTTTCTCATCAATACCCGAATGGGATTTATTCTGGAGATGACATGAATAGTCTGTCCTTTCACATAATGTCTTATCTTTTGGACGGCAAAAACCAAAGCTAGACATTCCTTTTCCACAGGAGTATACCTGTGTTCCGCTCCGACCATCATTCTGCTCAGATAATATATTGCTTGCTCATGACCCATATCACTTTTCTGTGCAAGAAGAGCGCCAAGTGAATGATCCAAGGCTCGAACATATAACAAAAATGGTTTTTCTACCATTGGAGGTACCAGAACAGGTAGATTTGTAAGGTATTGCTTGATGTCATTGAAGGCTCTCTGACATGTTTTATCCCAAACAAATGATACGCCTTTCTTTAACAGTCGGGAGAAAGGTTGACATCTCCCAGACAGATTAGATATAAATCTTCTGATATAAGCAATACGACCCTGAAAGCCACGGAGTTCTTTCAGATTACGAGGAGAACGTATTTCAAGAATTGCTTTAACCTTATCATGATCAACGTGGATACCTTGAGAAGTAATGACAAATCCTAAAAATTTGCCACTGGAAACCCCTAAGAAGGACTTAGTAGGGTTCATTTTCAATTGATGCTGGCGCACCAATTCAAATACTGTCCTCAAGTCCTGAATGTGATCATCCTTTGATCGACTTTTAACAGCAATGTCATCTACATAGCATTCAACTATCTTTCGTAGATGTTCTTGAAAGATGTTGCTCATAGCCCGTTGGTACGTGACACCGACGTTTTTAAGACCAAACGGCATAACCGTATAGTAGTAGACCCCAAGGGGTATACGAAAAGCGGTATGCTTCTCATTTTCTGGATGCATCTTGATCTGATTGTTTCCTGAGAATCCGTCCATGAAAGACATGCGTTTAAAACCACATGTATTGTCTATTATGACATCAGTGATGGAAAGTGGAAATTCGTCCTTTGGACAAGCCGTATTAAGATCTCGATAATCTATACAAACTCGAACTTTTTCGTTCTTCTTCATGACAGGAACAATATTGGCAACCAAATTTGGGTGTTGCTCTTCACGAACAAATCCACATGTGATCAACTTTTTGACTTCTGCTTCAATTACATCCATCATATCTGGTCTAAAGCGCTATTGATGTTGTTTTACAGGCTTGGCGTTAGGTAAAATATTGAGCTTATGAGTAGCAACTTTAGGATCTAGACCCGGCATATCCTCATAACACTATGCAAAGATGTCAATATATTCTTTGATAAGTTTTATCAGCTCTTCCTTTTTATCTTCGGCAAGATTTTTACCGATGAATATTGGTTTGGACGTAGTTCCATCCCCAACATCAATCTGGATGACCTCATCTTCTGTAGGTGGCTGTCGCTGTTCAAAACGGAGTTTCCACTGAGTATCTATCTATTGTGCCCAAGGATCATTCTCAAATGGTTCTGATTCATTATCAATTTGAACCATATTGACTGAGAATATTTGTCCAGATTCATCATATGAGGAACGAGATATATCAGATTGAATTTCCTTCGAATCTGATGATTGCGAAGAGCTAGAAGAGAATTCTTCTTGTATATCGTCATTAAACATGTAGGACGGATCATATCCCAATCTATGACGAGTCTTTTGGTAAAATGGATCACCATATAATGGTAGTCGTCTACCCTTGCCTTGATTGAGACCTTGCATAGACTTCAAATCATATCCCATATTCTGGATAATCTTGATAGATTGTCGACTATATTTGTCAATTCAGATTCTTCCTTTGTCTTTATCTTTCAGCTCATCTGTCTGATTAACAGGGATATTTCTAGCCAGGCCAAACACAATTTGGCGCTTGTCTTTCTTATCAGACGGAACCACGAAATAAGATTCTTCGTGACGTCTAAAAGTTACGCAAGCTTGTGATAAAGCGGCCACAGGTAGAAGATAAGGAGAAGATGTTAGGAACCTTTGAGCATAAGGTCCAACATCTACATGAGGAAGAAAATAATTTTCCTTATGATCGATGTATAAAGTTTCTTCTGGCTCAATATCGCCTTTATATTGATGACTTTGATTATCAGAAGATAAAGTCATTATTTCAATAAACTTGACAGCCATATACTCGAAAAGAAAATCTTCATTGATAACAAAAAGTACAGAATGATCAATATTTACATCATTTACAATTTGACTGCTACGCTTCGAATTAATCATCAGTGGACCAATATCCGTCTTCTGCATAGTTTTGCCATGATTGACAATCAATGGTGGTTCTAGATCATTCGTACAAGAAGTACGCCCTTTGACCTTGATCATAAAAGGTTGAAACTGGCTCTTAGCAGGAATATTTGTTGATTCCTCAGATGAAGTTTGAGTTCTTCCTTTAACCTTGATTATCAGAGGTTGATCATTGACAGATTGGGATTGGATTCGTCCCTTGACTATGATCTTCAAAGGTTGCTCCTCTGGCGAATCTTTATTAATAGACTGATCCTCAGTAGGTGATTGATCTTCAGCCATGTCTGATATCTCTTTCACATGCTCTTATTTATAAAGCCTTGAATCAGAAAAATAGGCTTCGACACCCTTGAAAGGATTGGTGTCAGCAAACTCAGTCTTCACAACTCCTTGGGAATCCACATACTTGAAGCATTGGTAGAGAGTTGAAGGTACAATATTGTGCTCATGAATCCACGGTCTCCCCAAAAGGATATTATAGGAGACGTCTGAGTTGATAACATAGAAAGTTACCATGGTTCGAAGATCACCAATCAGAAGCTGCAGACGAATCTTCCCCAGTGGCTTGCTCTTGCCAGAGTTAAAACCGACTATCGTAGTACTAGTGTAAGTCAAATCACTAGTAGGAATCCTCAGGGGTCTTAGCATACTCTAAAGAATTATGCTAATTGAGGACCCAGGATCAATGTAAATCCTGTCAATTTCAGTAGATCCAATATACCCAGTGTAGCACAAAGGTCTGTCATGCTTGCTATGCTTCAACATCATATCTTCTCGTGTAAAGGTGATGTTGGAAATTGCTTCCATCACATATGACATTGTGGACATGACACTGGTATACTATCAGGAGTCTTGAGTTGAGCTAAGCATGAATCTGCTTGAAGTAAAGCTTCACTCAAAGTCTCTCTGCTTTCTCTAGAAAGACGAAGCAACTCAAATATAGATAGTCTAGCCGGAGTATTGGCCAACTGAGCTAGAATATCAAACTTGTAAGGCTTCATCACCACCCCCTGACTGGAAGCATACTTCAATTGGACGTCGAAGCGTACTGCTTTCTGTTTCCCCTTTTCAACCATAGAAGGTTTAGCAGGAACAGGAGAAGGTTGAGTTGGTAGTGTTTCCACTACATCTTCTGCTTCTTTGGAGGATCTCTCATAGTCTTTGTGGTACTCTTTTCCAGATCTTGTACCAGTAAAAGTTTCTTCTTCAGACTCAGGAGAAGGAAGTACCATATTACAGGATTTAGTCTTTCTTCTCTTAGTCTTCTTCTTATGAGGGTTGTTATGAGGAACTTCAGAACCCAATCCAACAGTGGAGTTTTGATTTTGAATTTGTAAAGGACGTCGTATTCCTTTATAATATTTCAAACCTTCTGCCTTTTAAAAGTCATAACCCATCTTCTTCATGAGAAGGACGGATTGCTGACTATACAAGTGAGTGGGCAGCGGACTTTTGACAGGTGTTTCAACAGAGGAAGAGGAAGAAATCTCTGTAACTATAGGAGAATGAAGCATAGATGTCTTTATAGCTCAGGAAGGAGAAGGATTCGGGATACGAGAAAAAATCCATGTCGGAGCTTTTTTATAAGCAGCAAAGACTTGTTGTGCCCGATATAAAGGAACACTATTCATGGCTAACCACTGCTGATGAGTAATCTTGAGCTTGGTAGGAGGAGCTAGACTTAGAGGACAGATGTTCAGTCCTTTCAGCCTATCTTCTAAAGGAAGGCCATCCTATAGATGATCCAAGTCATCAGGATCTGAAATAACATGAGAAATCATGTTGCAGGTTTTGACTTTCTTACCCTTCTTGGATTTTGAAGTTTTATCTTCATTTTCCAACTCAGGCACTAAGTCAGGATGTACCCACATGATTTCACCATTCTTTAGTGTGAGCGACAGCAATCCTGTATTTTCTTTTCTGGCAGGCAAAATATTCACGATCTTCATCGTCGCCTTCGGAATTGGGATAATTCCATCTGGGACTTGCTGTGGAGGAAAATCTCCGAACTGAAGAGAAACCATATTGGTCGTAACCGTATGGTCATCATTGGTTAAAGCAATAGCACCACCATTTATCAGCTCTTGGATTTTCTTTTTCAAGACATAGCAAGCACTGGTAGGATGATTAATATATCTATGATAGATACAATATTTTGGGATTGTCAGTCAGATTCACCTCATTAGGCCTCTTTGCTTCCGGAATCTGAAGTTTATCACTCTTCACCAAACATTGAAATATCCCTGGGATATCACTTTCGTCAAAAGAGTATTCTTCCTTTAGCCTGGAAGATTCTTGATTGTTCGGCGTCGTTTTGTTATTGGAAAGATTGATCATAAGAGTATCATTTCCCTTCACATTATGATTGCCAGAATTATTACTAGGATTACTTTTCTTCCCTTTATCTTCTGAAGCAAAAATCATCCCATGCTCTCGAGCCAACCTACCATTGGTCTCGGCAGAAACTGCTGCTATGATAAACGAAGACCAATCTGAGAATTGGGAACCGTGAAAACAGCGATGGATGGTCGCAGATTCATCTTGCATGTATCAATCAACGCTGAATCTGGCATACCAGGAGGCATCTTTAGAGTAGCCTGTCGGAAACGTTCGATGAACCTTCGAGTATCTTCTTTCTTTTTTTGTTTGATTTCTATCAAGGAGGACATATTCATGTCTATACCTCCTTCATAGAAATGGGAAAGAAACATTGCTTGAATTCGTCAAAAGACGAAATAGAATTATCGGGTAAACTACGATACCAGTCGTAAGCTGAACCCGTCAGGCACCCGATGAACAGTCGAGTGAGAAGAGCATCATTTTTCTGCAAATGTACAGTCATAATATCAAAGTAATTGATATATTGACTGGGAGATGCTTTTCCATCGAACAAAACCATAGATTGTGGCTTGAATTTCGGTAGAAAGGGTACATCATTCCAATGAGGAGGATAAGGTTGCTTAATCCCTAACCTCTGGAGCTGATCTTTGTGCCTCAAAACTTCAAACTGTGCTTTGAGCTCACGCACTGCTTGAATGGCTTCACTGGTTTGAGGAAGCACATTTGATTGAATGGTTGTTGGATGTACCGTAACCCCTACTGGAGGTGGTACATCTTCAGGAATGATGGGATCTGGAGATGCAGAATTTTGATTAACAGCAGGCTCTTGAATATTCAAAGGTATTTCAGCCCCTTGACTATCTTGAGTTTGTGCTGTTACTGGTACCGGTGTTACTACTGCCGGCTGAGCAGTTTGCTGATTCAAAATTATCCGATGCATGCTTTGTACCATGTTAAGCATGTCTTTCGGTGATTGCTCCACGCCAGTAAGACGTTGTTCCGTATTAGCAGATGACGTCTCTGGTTCATCTCCAACAGCGTAGGATTCAACCTCTCTTGAAGATATATAGGGATTAGTATAGAAGTATGAATTCACACTATCGGTATCAAACTCAAAAGATTGAGTACCCCCAGCTTCTGAATCAGAAGTTTGCAATTGTCTTTGTCTTTTTGATCTAGTATTCTGATATACTCCTTCAAAGGAATCAAGAAGTCTGTTGAACTGTTGTTGACCTGGAGTTTAGGACATGTTCCGTCTTAGATGTCGTCCTCTATTAGTATGAGATGCCATGTTGACTGACACATATGACAGCTCACGTTCTTGGTCTTCAGCTTGATGTTGAAGCGAGTTAAAACTTAATCGATCAAAAACTGACCGTTTTGAAGCCGAACAAAATGATGTTTTTCTTGGGGGAGTGTCACCGGAGGTTGTCTATTCTTACGCTTTTGTATTAGCAATTCACGTAAATCAACAAGAACAGATGGAGTATTCTTCTTTATTACATTTGGGGTAGAAAAACGTTTAGTCCCTTATGTATAAAGAAGATTGCTGGCTGCATTCGCAGAACCAAACTGTACATTTTTACGCGTTTGGAGTTATGTGTGTAAATCTTGAGATTTTTTAGCACGAAGGACTCTACTTTCATGGCGTATAATTTGTAAGTTTGTACTTTGCGTAAGGCAGTATAAGAAGCTTGTTGGTGGAGGACAGAAGCTTTACCAATAACATTTTTACGCTGTATGCATTTAGGTACATTCATATTAGATGTGCAAACATCTTTGCGAATTTTATCTACACTGTCACAAACAGGAGACTTACCTTTACGCGTAGAGCACAAAAATTGATTATCTACCACGTCACAGACGGAAGATTTTTCTTTACGCGAAGAGCGTAATTTGTGTGTCTCTACCACGTCACAGACAGGAGACTTATTCTTACACTCAAACAGGAGACTTATTCTTACAAATAGGAGACTCATGCTTATGCTTTGAGCGTAGAACTTGGTTTTTACCCACTGAGCGTAAAATTTAATTCTTACGCAGTGAGCGCAAAACCTGATTATCTTCACCGTGACAGACGGGAGATAAATTTCCACACGTAGAGTGCGACGCTGAAGTAAGAACTGCCTCGTTACAAACGGAAGCCCCTACGACAGGAGTGGGAAGAATTCCCTTATCATCAGAAGCAACAGAGAGATCAGAAGCCACTTTGGATTTAGGAATCCAAACTTTTTGTGCTTTACGAGACTTTTGAACATTGGAGCAGCAAGAACCACCCCCAGTTCGGAGCATTTCATCATAGGCAGTCTGGTCGAAGTGCACAACCAGAGTCTTCTTGGTCGAACCGACCGAAACATCATCATATTGAGCAATTGCCTCTTCGTCAGAGGAGAAGGTCGTCCCCAGTAGAGTCGCCATTTTTTGTTAACTGAAACAGCTGCATGATTTCTTGGTTGCTTTTGCAAATTTTTAACAATTGCAGGCTAGACAAAACGAGATGGAGACATGCACGATCACTATAATTATGTTCATATTATGTCTAACCATATATGTTGCAGGGATACGGTATAGGACACCTTTATGATTCAGATGCTTTTGATAACATAATTTATTACTTACCTTACCATGAAACTGATCCTAAGGCAGTAATAGAAAGACAACTAAATAAAGATGCTTGCTTCACTAAATTTACTTAGTGTTGGATTAGTCGAATGGGTCTTGATCAGTACAGCGAGGAAAAAAGTACTAATACTCCACTAGTTTACTCGCAGGTTCAGAATATGTTCGGCTCGGGGTGGGGCTTGCCTTGGACGTGCCGAGGCATGGATTCCTTAGCGTTTCGAGACGAGCTACCGTATTGGCTTTCAGAATTTCAACATGGAGATGTTCGGCCGAAGATTACTTGTTGGATATAAAATAGGCCTAATGTATGGAACAATGTAATCCTTTGTGAGCTAGAGAGATCATAAGCGTTGTAGCCTATTGGCATTTCTGGTTGGGCTATTCAGTGCCCTTGTAATCTTCAGTTAATTTATTAATAAAAGAAATTCTTATTGTGTACTCTGTTTTCTTCCGCTACTTATGCTATCAATTTGAGATAAACTTACGTGAACCTGTTATCTTACCTTGCACGAGCGCAACTTCAGGCTCGTGCGGTATCATGCCCCAGCAAGGACGATAATTCGGGTAAAATCTAGTGAGGACGAGCAATTTTCCGGGTCGGGACGTGACAGTACTTGGGAAGTTCTGTACATAAAGATTGGCTTGATCGGTTCCGCGACATCGAAGATTTATTGGGCATGCAGAAACTCTCCTTGCAAAGAGGATATCTTCTATTTATAAAGGGCATAATGTATAGAACATTATAATCAGTTCTAACAGGGAGTTGTAAGCCAAGTGGGTATATCGAGTTGTAATCCAATGTATCAGAGTATTAAATGTAAGCTTTATGGCATTTGTTCAGTTGGCTATCAATGTAAAGTGAGATGTGTTGTAAACTTTGTATTCAATTACAAGTCATGTACTCTACTTCAATTATCAATAAAAAGAATACATATTTATATATTTCTGTACGATTTCAAGTTATTTGCTTATCTCCGCTACTATAAATAAGTGGTGTGTTTCTATTCGACGAGAAAGAATGTCCTCAATAACTTTAGCTTGTATGCTTCTGTTGCTGTGACGTGTTCCAATTTGAAGATTATCAATTATGTACCATATTTGCCTTGTATAAGTGTAATACCAGACTTGTACGGCATCACACCCAAGCGAGGACGAATGATTCGACAAGAATCAAACCAAGGACGAATGATTCCCCGAATCGGGGCTTGACAAATTGGTATCCGAGCAGGGCTTTACGTCCTTAAACTCTTATTTGATTTATTTCAAATCAAAGTTGCATCCGCAATTAACCTAAGTTGCTTATATGATAACTCAACGTTGCTTTCGCGGTTATATTGCTTCCGCGATTATGATGTTGTTGTTCCTGTAATCATTTCAAGTTGTTCGTGTCTAAAAGTACTTTGACCCTCTCGGCTATCGATAAGAAGTCATTTAAATGTGACATATTCAATATATATTGTTTCAACTTGCCTGCTTAATATGCTAAACGAAATGTTGCTGTTATGTTGCCTTTACAATAAGGAATTCTATATAGTGCTTAACATGATAAATTCAGCACGGCAACATGTTGTCTTGCTATGAAACTTCTTAAACATAACATACATGCTAAACGATGCTTTCTATAAGAATTGTCATAACATGTTTAAGATGTTAATGCTAATGATGCCTAAGTATGCTATAATGATGCCTTCGCATGAACCCTGCTAAGAACATGTTTACATGCTTCACTAAGAATATTGTCCATGAACCGTAAACTAATGCTAGGCCCCAAATAGCAAGATCACTCAAATAAAAGTTTGCTAAAATTGACCACTTATTGTCGGTTTAGGCGAGTGGGATAGTCTGCTCGCCAGTACATAGATGATGTACTGACCCACATCGTGGGCACTATTTTTAGGTGCTCGTGCTTGGAAAGTTCTGTATACTAAGATTGGCTTGATCGGTCCCGCGGCATCAAAGATTTGTTGGACATGCAGAAGCTCTCCTTGCAAAAGATAATGCCTTATGTTTATAAAGGGCATAATGTATAGAACATTGTAATCAGTTGTACCAGTGATTTGTAAGCCAAGTCGGTATATCATGTTGTAATCCAATGTATCAGAGTATCAAATATAAGCTTTATGGCATTTGTTTAGTTGACTATTAATGTAAAGTAAGATTTGTTATAAACATTGTATTCTATTACAAGTCATGTACTCTACTTCAATTATCAATAAAGATAATACATTTTTATATATCTCTGTGCGACTTCAAGTTTTTTGCTTATCTCTACTGCTATAAATCTGTAATGTATTTCTATTCAACGAGAAAGAATGTCCTCATTAACTTTAATTTGTCTTTTTCTACCGCTATAATGTGTTCCTATTTGAAGATTATCAATTGTGTACCATCTTTGCCTTGTACAAGTGCACTACCAGACTTGTACGGCATCACGCCCAAGCGAGGACAAATGATTCCGTATGAATCAAAGTAAGGACGAATGATTCTCCGAATCGGGGCGTGACAAATTGGTATCAGAGCATGGCTTTACATCCTTGGACTCTTATTTGATTTGTTTTAAATCAAAGTTTCATCAGCGATTAACCAAAGTTGCTTCTGTAATAACTCAACGTTGCTTACGCGATTAAATCAAAAATTGCTTCTGCGAATATGCTGTTGTTATTCCTGTAATCATTTCAAATTGTTTGTGTTTGAAAGTTCTTTGACCCTCTTGACTGCTCATTGGATGTTCAATATAACAAATCTAAATACATTATGATGCCCCTGAATGAATGCTTGTTGCTAGTTTGGACACTAATGACCCAAAAATGACTCGATGACTTAGTATGCTAATTATGAATGATGTTCAAGATGTAAGAATAGAGAAAACTTGCCATGTGCACTATAACATGTTGAGAATTGCATGTGATGTTGGAAAAGAATTGTTAATAGAATAATTGATGGATGAGTTCAACAGAATTGCTAAGTTGACTCATGTGTGGTGCCTTGTGATTTGAGACCCTAAGATCTTGGCTTTATGTTGTGATCAATTAGATCACGAATGCCTGGAATAGACTTAAGTTGGTATTGTTTAAGGAATAGCTTCGTTTCTGAGTGGTATATTGCCTCTACCACTTCAGAATGAGATGTATCATGACCCTTTCCATCGGATAGCAATGAGTCTATTTGTGAGCCTTGGGTAGTGTGAGACTTAGCTGGGAGTCATGTCATATTGCTAGGTGACTCGAGCGTCCCTTGTTGGTGTCGTTATGTTAGGTAGCGAGATTATTAGTAATTGTAACAGGTAGCTTGGTTAGAAATTGCTCAGTTGGATGTTGACACAAAATGGTCGGATAATTACTTTACTGTGGGTAATAGATTTAGTTAGAGAATGTTGAAGGCTTGAACATTGAACGATAGTTACGATTAGTTGGATGAGAATCATGTGTGGCTATTACAAGTTGGTTGATAAATTAAAAGTTTTGGAAATGTTTTCGGTGACTCGGATGTATGTTGGAAGTAGTGCCTTGACCCAAACGTATGATAGATGCTAATCCATCTTGACCACCAAAGGATAGAATCAGTAACGTACGAGTCTGTGCATGATGAGATGGATAGTCGTTGCATATGTACATGTATGCTGCGGAAGTGAAGTGTATCACAAAAGTAACAAGTAGTGACTCTAAATACTTGTGTTGGTTAGAGAATGGTTAATTGAAACATAAATATCGGATTGGATTCGAATAGATTACTCGACCCTTGCAGTATAGGATTTTAGGAATGTTCGTACATGATTTTGATGGCTGGAAAACGAATGGGATTGAGAACTACAAAATATATTGGATAGTGTCGGTAGATGGTGTGACAGTATAGATGGCTGTTAGTTGGGATATAGATCGCTGGCTTATGACTTAGTAGTATGACTTTGTCATACAGACCGAATAGTATGATTCCATATTTCTGTTGAGACGATTGGAATCGATGACCCATAAATAGTTAGCCTCGGTATATAGATCTGTGTGGCTACGATAGAATTAGAATGGAAATAGGATTGTTGGGAATTATATGTCGGGTCGGGATTTGAAACATAATGTTGCTAGATCGATCTTAGTCGATCGTTGGGTAAGTCTAGAATGAGCCTCTGTAGAAATTAGTACCTTAAGGATAACCATAGATAGACTTGATCCTAAACACTATGGGCTACTTAACCAAGTGTCGACATAGTCGGCAATGACGATTAGTTGTTCAGACTGAGTGGATACACACATGTTAGGGTAGAGTTCCTAGGAACTGTCGGTTGCTTATTGGCCTAAGAATAAGAAATTAGTATAATCACTAGTAGCCGTCCACTCTAGAGGAGTTACCTAAATGATTAGGTTAAGCTGTCGGTATAGCTAGCCTTAGAGACTTGACCGAATAATAGGAAGATCGTTGGCGAACCATAGGATGAACCTTTGGTATTGAACGAGAGAAGGTAATGAGTATAACCTAAGGAAGTATATGCTTTAACATGTGCCTTAGAGATGTTTGACCATTGTGAAGTAATATGTCGAACTTAAGTGGGAACTACAATCGTGGGATAACATTTGAGTTATATGCATCGAGAAGTCAATTATTCAATGGAATGGAACTGACTACTCATGACGGGAATGTTGGATCGGTATCTAAAGTCTGGTAGCTGGGTTAACCTGGACTATCGTATAGAATTGTACCCTTGGATCGTTAATTAATAGTGAGTGGCCCTCGATTTTGTATCCTTTAGAGATGAATTGCCTAGGTGGGAAATATTGTTGGATTCGGAATGGAATTGAATTGCATATTGGTTGTTGTGAACTCTTAGTGTGGTTGGCTCGAAGTTAGACCCTTGGCCCGAATATTAGAAATATTGTGCTTGGTTAAGGAACTTATCCGAGTTGTTCCAGATGATAATTGTTGTGGCTTGAAAGATAGCGATTGTAGCAAGCGAACGAAACAATAAGTCAATTGAAAGGATGCTAAGTCGGATTTGGGGAAGAGAGTTGCACCGTGTCTTATCGAATCTCACTAACATAGAAGTTGGCTGAAATACATATATTTTAGGGACGCCTAAAGTATGTGTATGGATATAACCGATGTGATAGGCTGCAACTGAGATAAGACTGTCGGGAGAGCTTATCAAATCGCACAAGCACGAACTTTGGCTGAAATGCAAATATAAATGCATATATTTTGGGGACGCCTAAGATATGTGTATGAATTCAAATGAAGTGGTAAATGCAATAAAGATAACAATGCTGGGAGAATGTTGGTGAATCAATAAGAAGTTGCAAGTATTTTGAAAAAGAGAAAGACGGATTGAATCATCGATGGATTAAGTGGTACAGTTGGATGACAATCTCAAGATTTTCTAGAGTGCTGAATCAGAATATTGAATAGAAGCTGAATGAGTAACTTGTTGTGACTAAGTGAATTAGTAGAATGAGTTATTCTATTAAGTTTCAAGGATAAAACTTTTTCTGAGTGGTATATTATGTAATGCTCTGCTCCGTGAGAGGCATTTGGTTGGTTTGTTGGATGCGATCGACACGTTGGACCGTGACTTGGGTTGGAAATCAAGAGAATTGAGACTGATGTTGTAAACCCCCTACATTTCTACTACAATTTTTTTAATTAAATTAGTATTTAGTAGTATTTAATTTGTACTTCGTATTTGTACGACACGTTTGAATTCGAGTTTTCGTAATTGTACGTCGCGTATGAGTTCTCATTTTTCGTATCGGCTCGTCGAGTGCGAATATATACGAGGTACCTATTTTTGAAAATGTTTTATAGATTTTTATATAAGGAGAAGTATATTTTTAACATGCGAATAATATTTTCAAAATATTAAAAGGGTGTCGTGCCGATATTTCAAAAACCCTGTTTTATTATTTTAAGAAGACTAGTTTATTTTGTTAGCGATTTAGAAAACTATGTTCATATAAATATTCTTTTCCCATATGAACACATAAAATATAATTTGCGTATAAATTAATTTTTGAAACTTATTTTTATTCATGGTATTAGAAAGGTGTTTCCAGTATTGAAATAATTATTATGATTTTTGAAATTAATTATTATTATATTTTATTATTAATGAAACTGATATTTTGAAATTTTGCTTGGAATAATATTTGATTTAAATATGATAATTTAAATTGAAAAGATTTTATTTTAGACTTTAAATTAAATCGAGTTTTTATCTAAATTGATTCGGATCGGATTGAATCAAGTTTAAACCGATTCGAATTAAAAGGTCGAATTATCTATAGGGGGTTTTAAACTACTACTAATCCATATCTAGATAGGAGCCTCCACCTCCTATATAAGGAGAGGCTTATTGGCTCTTCTCCATAAATTCCACAACTACGTCGTGCATTGTGTCTGTGACCGTCAAAAATCTTATTCCAGTCTCGAACAGTCATCCACGTCGTGTCAGACACCCCGGACACGACGACAATAATCACACAACCCACGTCTGCCCAGCACCACAGCCTTTGTCTTTCGCCACACCGACAGCGTCTCGGCAACCCCACCATCACCGATACTGCTGTCGATACCACCCTTCACACCATCCCACCATCGTGTCTCCGACACCCCGCACCAGGTCACAGGCGGCCGACCCAAACCACCACAGCCATCACTGCTATCACCACCTACTTCATAATCATCATCACCACCACCAGATGAAAAGGAAAAGGGGAAAATAAAAGTTCGCTCACCTCCGTCGTGTCCGGTGAAAGCCGGAGCCGAACCCACCGCAGACCCTCTCCGCCCCATGTCAGCAGTGGTCCTCTCCCTCTTTCTTCTGCGACCACGCCGCCCTGGCGCACCGCTACGCCAGCCGTTCCGTCCCCGATCTCCGTCGTCGCTGTCGGGAGCACGCCCGCAACGCTGTCCGGTGGCCGCCCGCCTCGAATTTCTGCCGCCACCACGTTCGGCAGTCGCTGCACCGGAGCAGCGCCCACTACCGGAGTCTCCTTCGCCTCCCAATGGCTGACACCACCGCGTTGAATCCCCGCCGCTGTACCGCTGTGGTGAGTCCCTCTCTTTCCTAATAAATCCCTCTCTTCTTCCCCAAGTTTGTTTTCTCTCTTAAAATTAACCTGTCAACATTTAAGAAGCTGTCCTCGATTTAGGGTATTCCATTATTTTGTGTTGGGTTCTCTCAAATACTGTAGGATATCAATGAGTTGGTAGACGGTGTTGACCCAAACTGGATCATAGTCAACCTAATCTTGATAATTAACAAATCGATATTTGACATGATCCAACTCAACACATAAATCGTCATCAAGCTACAAATTAGACGACTATCACATATCAAGTTAGACAATCATCATCGACGACTGCTCGACGAATACTGCTGGAACTTGTCATCGGAAGTCTATAATTTTTACTTTTTTGTTGAGTCTAGGCTATTGTACGTTGAGTCGCACTGAGTACCTCAACCATAGACTAGATAACCAAAAAGCCCTACAAATAAAAAGCTAAACTGCCAAAGCCCAACAGCCCATGAGCATTATGTCTCCAAGGAGGCAGAGTTCGGGCCAAACTCTGCCCCCACACAGAGTTCGGGTCGAACTCTGTCTCCTAACTTTCAGGAGCTAGTTTTTAGGGATTTCTTATTGCAAGTTGTCCAATGGCCATAATTTTGAATTTTTGGACAGAGTTCTGGCCAAACTCTGCCTTCCAGAACTAGTATATATAGGCACCCTTTTCTCCCATTTCAAATCATCCAATATTCTCTTCTCTTCTACTCTTCTAGCCTATACATCCTAAAGACCCATATTCTTCTCATCTACTAGCCACAAAACTTCCCAAGCCTACAAGGTGCTCGGTACGAGTCAATTAGAAGTTTTGTGCAAGAGTCTTGAAGAAGTCACATGGAAAATTCTAAGTTTCGCCTCAGCGATCTTTCAAGAAGTTGGCGTGCTCTTCTGGGTAAAGGCACATTGTTGTAAAGCTATTTCACAAATAGTGGATTTCAATCCTGAGCTAGAGTTCTCAGGCCTGGACTAGTCATCCACGAGGGAAACCAGGTTAAAAATTGTTATGTGTGTGTATGCATTCTGATCTTCGTTTAATTTCTGCAATTATACTCTGATTATTTATTTGCTAGTTGGGATTGAATAGAGTTGATTTTTTAATTGATCATTATTGTCACAAGTACTCTATTCATACCCCTCTAGAGTTGCCTACACGTACTTCAATTGGTATCAGAGTCCTGTTCTCTTGATACATGATTTACATCCTAGAGTTGATCCATGGCAACCACACAACCCATCTCTACCAACTATGGTGAGAGTCAATCCACAAATAGGCCACCCCGAGTTGATGTGATCAACTACACATATTGGTAGACTAGAATGAGTTTTTATCTTAAGTCTCTAGGCTTTGACCTGTGGACTGTAGTCACTGATGGCTACAAGAAACCTCCCAGAATAACTGTCGAAGGGAGTCTCATCGAGAAACCCCACATCAAGTATACTGATCAGGAGAAAAAACAGGCAAGTCTAGACGCTAGGGCTATTAATACTTTTTTCTGTGCCATAGACAGGACTGAATTCAACAGTGTCTCCACATGCACCACCTCGCACGAAGTATGGAAGCTTTTAGAGGTGACTCATGAAGGGACCACTCAAGTCAAAGAATCAAAAGTCAGTCGTCTAATATAGGAGTACGAGGCTTTCAAGATAAAGCCAAATGAGACGATCACTCAAATGTTAACCAAATTCCTGGACATCGTCAACCCACTATCTTCTCTTGGAAAAGATTATCCCAACCATGAGAAGATACGCAAAGTGCTACGAGGATTGCCGAAGGTATGGAACCCCAAAGTCACGGCGATCATCGAAGGCAATAATCTTACGGTAACGTCACTAGAAACGTTGATGGGCAAGTTGATGATGCATGAGCTCTATCTAAAAGATTTCGAAGAAATAGCTCCAAAAGAGGAGGAGATTACATTGAAAGCTCATCGCAGAAGAACCAGAAGACACCGATGACGACGACTCTGAAGGTGACGATCAAGCTCTCTTAGTTCGAATCTTCAAAAAGTTTCTACGCTTCAACAAAAAGAAGAGAGAACAAAAAGACGATGAGGAAGAACCCACCTGCTTCGAATGCAAAAAGACGGGACATGTTAAGAAAGATTGTCCCTTAACAAAGAAGGGAAGCAGATATGAGAAGCCGTACAAGAAGCCAACTACAAGGAAGTACGCCAACACTAGCATCTGGTATGAAAGCGAGGCTAGTTATTCAGACGAGGAAGAAGACTCTCCACAAAACATGGCTAACGTCTATCTAATGGCGACTTCAGAAAAGGTAAAAGATTCTTTTGATGATTTCTCATTTGATGAACTTGGTGATGCTTTTGGCGATCTACTTGAAGATCACAAAAAGGTAATCAATAAATATAAACATGCAAAGGATAAGATCAAGGACTACGAAACCGAGATCCATAGACTTTTATGTTTACTAGAAGATGTTAGAAACACTACACCCACGAAAAATACTGAAGAGGTATCCAAGCTTAAATTAAGCTTACACGATGTTGAATCAATCATTGAGAAACAAACACTTGAAATCACGGCTTTAAACAAAGAACATGTTGAAGAGAAAAACAAGTTCCAAATTGCTACAGGTAGAATACACGGTCTTACTGCTAAATATGATGAGTTGAATGCAGTCTCTAAGAAATTAGAGATTAAACTGGGAAAGCAGGTTATTCAATCGCAAGTTCAGTCTGATAGTCACAATACGTACAAACACATGCCAACTCAACACAAAAAGGCACGTCACCACAAGAACAAGCATCCACATGCTACACAAAATCATGCTTTCATGTACACCTATTCACATGCAGCACGTAAGACATATACACGCAATCATTATCATCATCATGCTACTGTACACAGTCACCATAATGATTATAATTACCCTGTTGCTGCACACAGTCACCATACTCACTCTACTGCTGCACGTAGCTATCATCATCCTACTTATAGACATCACTATCAACATGTTCCTAGCATAAACATGCATGCTAGATGTACATATTGTAACCTACATGGACACATTTCTCCACAATATAGGATTAGGAGATTAGCTGATAGAAATATATGTGCATGGGTACCAAAGTCTAACCTCTCAGGACCTAAAAGAATCTGGGTACCAAAGGTCACATCTACTCGTGGTGTTGGTGGACCTTCCCTCTTCAACTAGAAGCAAGTAGATTCTCGATAGTGGGTGCTCACGACATATGACTGGAAATACAAATCTATTCGCAACACTATCGATGAAAAAGGAAGGATACGTTTCATTCGACAATAGCCTTAAAGGCTACATCATAGGTAACTGTACAATTGGTTATCCTCCCTCTCCTGTCATTAACGATGTCTGTTTAGTGACCGAGTTAAAGCATAACTTTCTCAGCATTAGTCATCTTGCTGATCATAGATATGATATTAACTTCGGAAAAACTAAATGCTTTATCTATGATAGATCAACTGGAGACATCGCCTTTGAGGGAATAAGGGAAGATAATATTTATATTTTCTATCTATCTAGTGATACTAACAGTGCAGGAAGATGCCTCTACGCTCACAAAGACGAAAAGCTCCTTTGGCATCAGCGTCTTGGTCATGCCAACATGGATACTATATCCAGACTATCGACCAAGAAGCTAGTCAGAGGTCTGCCGGATATCACATTCAAGAAAGACACGGTATGTGCCGAATGTGAAAAGAATAAGGCAACCAAATCTTCCTTTAAATCCATAGACACTGTAAGTACTACTCGACCATTACAATTACTTCATATAGACTTATTTGGTCCTAGTAGAGTAGCCAGTCTTGGCGGAAAACTCAACGCTTTTATTATTTTAGATGATTTTTCAAGATTTACTTGGATTTTCTTTCTTACAAACAAAAGTGATACAATTTCTATTTTCAAAGTATTTGCTAAAAAGGTCCAAACTGAAAAAGGCTACATGATTACTCGTATCCGAAGTGATCATGGTGGCGAATTCAAAAATTCTGATTTTGAAAAGTTTTGTGTTTCAAATGATTTTAGTCATGAATTTTCGTGTCCAAGAACTCCTCAACAAAATGTTGTTGTGGAGCTGAAGAACAGAACTCGTGGCGATATGGCTAGATTTATGCTAAATCAATTATCTCTTCCGAAATACTTTTGGACAGAAGCTGTCAGCACAGCGTGCCATATTTTGAATAGGGTGTTGATTCGACCTATTTTGAAGAAGACACCCTATGAGCTTTGGTTTGGTAGCACTCCTAATGTTTCTTATTTTAGAGTGTTCGGTTATCGCTGCTTTATCTTGAATACCAAACACAACTTAGGCAAATTTGATGCCAAAGCTGACGAAGGTATTCTTCTTAGCTATGCGGCCAAGAGTAAAGGATATAGAGTGTTCATCAAACGCTCCATGATTGTTGAAGTATCTACTAATGTAACTTTTGATGAGGACAATAGTACAGCTGTCATTTTCGACGACGATGATGAACCATCAACTTCGACATCTATAAATACAACGTCTGAAACCAGCTCTCCGAAGGAATTACCAAAGAAGTTCCAATTCACTCCCTCTCATCCAAAGGACTTGGTAATAGGTGAAATATCAAAAGGGGTAACTACTCCATCCTCTGTAAGAGACACTATAGCTAGCACTGCATTCATTTCTCAAATAGAACCTAAAAATATTTTAGAAGCTTTTAATGATGAATTTTGGATTTCCGCAATGCAAGAAGAACTCAACCAATTTGGGAGAAGCCAAGTTTGGGAACTTGTTTCTAAACCTACTGGCCACTCAATAATTGGCACTAAATGGGTTTTTCGTAACAACGTAAACGAGGACGGTTCAGTCACTCACAACAAAGCTCGTCTCGTAGCCCAAGGATACAATCAAGAGGTGGGCATCGACTATGATGAGACATATGCTTATGTTGCCCGACTTGAATCCATTTGATGCTTTGCGTATTTGCAAATTTTAAAAACATTAAACTTTTCCAAATGGATGTGAAAAGTGCTTTTCTAAACGGTTTTATTAAGGAAGAGGTTTTTGTCAAACAACCACCTACTTTCGAAAATCACAAATTTTTTGACCATGTTTTTAAACTTAGGAAAGCTCTCTATGGCCTAAAACAAGCTCCTCGAGCTTGGTATGATCGTCTGAGTACTTTCTTACTAGATAAAGGTTTTCAAAAGGGAAAGTCGACAATACACTGTTTATAAAATCTCTTCATGACATAATTCTTTTAGTACAAATATATGTTGATGATATTATTTTTAGGTCTAATAATGAGGGTCTATGCAAGGAATTTGCCAAGTGTATGCAGAATGAGTTCGAGATGAGCATGATGGGAGAGCTCAACTTCTTCCTTGGATTGCAAATCAAACAACTCTCGTAAGGCTTCTTCATCAGTCAATCGAAATATGTAAAGGACATGCTGAAGAAGTTTGAGCTTGACAGCATCAAACCAATCAGCACCCCTATGGCTACTACCACAAAGTTGGAACCTGATGAAAGCGGCAAACCGATCGATCAACGTAAGTATCGAGGTATGATTGGTAGTTTATAATATTTAACTACTAGTCACCCCGACATTATGTTCAGTGTTTGCTTATGTGCTAGATACCAAGCCAATCCTAAGGAATCACACATGACCGCAGTTAAACGTATCTTTAGATACCTTAAAAGAACTATTACGGTAGGCTTGTGGTATCCCAAAACCACATCCTTTTACTTAATCGGATATTATGATGCTAATTTTGCGGGATACAAAGTCGACCGTAAGAGTACCAGCGGTACGTGTCATTTGCTAGGAAATGCGTTAGTCTCATGGTTTAGCAAGAAGCAGAACTCTGTCGCACTATCCATAATAGATGCTGAATACATCGCAGCTGGTCGTTGTTGTGCACAGATTCTGTGGATGAGGCAAACCCTTGAAGGCTGCAACTTATGTTTCAAGCGCATACCTATTTTCTGCGATAACACTAGTGACATTAATCTGACCAAGAATCCAGTTTGTCACTCATGCACTAAACACATAGAGATTAGACATCACTTTTTGCGTGATCATCAACAACAAGGCACGATTAATTTAGAATTCATAGACACTAAACATCAACTAGCAGACTTTTTTACCAACCCACTGGCCGAAGACTGCTTCAACTTTCTTTATCGTGAATTAAAATTTTTGGATGAAACGGTCATAAAATAAATTGGCCTGCGTAAATAACGATTATGACATATATCTTTATGGTAACTTTGCTATGGGTACAAGCCGAAAGGGTCCTTCTGACAACAAGGCGTAAAAGCCTAAGCCACACGGTGCACTACTCTTCGGACTACCGCTAGCTGGGATCCGGCCCCTTCAGCTAACCCGTGGCAGTTTCATCGTAATGGTCTTTGTCTTAAATCCTTATTTATTATATGGTCTAATTACGTTTAAGACTTAGTTAATTCAAACTTTTAAATTCTATTCATTTTCCATCAAAAATTAGCCATTTTAAAACCTTTCCCGTGTTTTGTGCCCATGGAGGCAGAGTTCGGGCCGAACTCTGCCCCACACAGAGTTTGGGCCGAACTCTGTGTCCTTGGTCATAGAACCTTCTCTGATTCTCAGCCACCTATTGTTTTGATCTAACGGTCCAGATTTAACCCGTCTTGCTGCTCCCAAACTCCTTAAACCGGAGAGCAAAGCCCCTCTCTTCACTTTGTTCTTCTTCCACCTTCCTCTAAACACAATTTTCTCAAAACCTAACCCTAGAAACTCCACTTTTGGGGCACTTTTTCTTCCCAAACTCAAGATCTAAAGCTTTTGGGGGGATCTCTTCCATCTTTTATCATTTGTGTGAGGTATAATTTCATATTCTTCTCTATTTCCTTTCAAATTTTCAAATTATCCATGGCTCCAAGACTCTTTGGAAGAGGCAAGAGAAGAAAGAGTGAAGGTGCATCATCTTCCTGATGGAACTGGGGATTCCCAGGACCCTTACTGCGACGTGCATATTGATCGATAGAAAGTTAAATAGATTTAATACGTGTTCTAACCCTTCATAGGCGAAAACTAGGGTTCACGAATTATACCTGCGGTGGGAAAAAATAAGTAGTTCCTGGCAATCTCGAGCGAACGACCCCAAGATCTTCTGCACGTATTCCTACCTCGAGTTGGACGTCGTGTGGGCGATGATCTCCCAACCTTTTCTTCTCCTTAGCAGCCCTCTCTTTCTCTCCTTACGTGAATCACGGATTTAGAGAAAGCTTCAGATTTCTGATCTGTAATTTGGCGGCCAGAGAATAGAGAATATATATAGGCAACGACAGGGACCATGAGGAGAAATTAGGGTTAGGCCTCCTAACGGATCTGGATATCCCGTGTTCAGCCCGAACACACAATCCAGGCCCATTAACAATAGCTCGGTCCACTAATGAGCTATTGTTGCACTACCTCCCTAATCCCAAATTATGTTTGTGGGCTCCTTTTATTATTTGCTCCTTTGGCTCCCTATGTTAAGATATCAAATGTTCGTCGATCAAATTAAGTTACTGACAACTATTTTGATTCGACATCTTTTATCCTTAAATAGTACCGCTCAACTTTATTTGCCATGTCGGATATAATCCACCTGCAGGGTTTACATGACAATCCTTATGAGCTCCTTAAGGGGACATCATCAACCCGACGTATCGGGACATGGATTCTATTTTTAATCAACAATCCATCATACATACAATGTTGTTACCCAATTCATAGAGGTTGTTGATCCATAATGAATCTCACTCTTTCATGAGTCAAAGTAATGCACACTGCATATACATATCTGGTATTATATCCGGATTAAGAGCACATGCATCCATAATAACAGAGGTGTTTGTTCACTTATGTAGTCAGCACAAAGAGAACAACCTCAAGTGGTCATATTCAATACACACAAAGTGTACTAGTGTAAACCTATACTCAAGATAGACTAATACCAGATTATACTACAACCTTTCCAATAGATTGTCCAAGTCTATCTAGGTTGTGAACTATTTATATACTCCATAGGGAACTGATAATAAGATCTTCTGTGTGACACAACACACCATATTATCTACAATATAGAATATCAGACATTTGCATTAACACTTGCAACAAATACAATATGCAAACATTTGCCCATATGATTCTGATTCAAAATTTAAGGAAATAAGGTTACTACAAAAGTGATGTTTTTTGTATATAACCCTAACAATCTCCCACTTATACTCAAAGTATTGCTTTTCAATATACAGTTACAAATCTCCCACTTATACTTAAAGCCATGCCGCTACACATTTGACTCCCATTCCCTCAACATGACTATTAAAAGCCTTAGCTGGAAAGCACTTTGTAAAGGGATCAGTTAGGTTGTCGGCTGATGCTATCTTGATCACAGCAACTTTTCATTTCTTTACGAAATCTCGTATCAGGTGGAACTTGCGCTCAATGTGTTTACATGTCATATGGTCTCGTGGTTCCTTTGAGTTTGCAACTACACCACTATTATCATAATAAAGTGTAATAGACTTAGGCAAAATAGGTACCACATCCAAGTCCAACAGAAAGTTTCTCAGCCAAACCGCTTCTATGGCTGCCTCAGAGGCTTCCACATACTCGGCTTCCATGGTGGAATCAGCAATACATTTTTGCTTGATACTCCTCCACACAATGGCTCCACCTTCCAAAGTAAACACATAACCTGTGGTAGATTTCTTGGAATCCCAATCTGAATGAAAATCTGAGTCTGTATACCCCAAGGGAACTAAACTATCTGCCTGGTAAACTAGCATATACTCTTTAGTCCTTTTCAGGAACTTCAAAATATGCTTTACGGCAGTCCAGTGCTCTTGTCCTGGGTTAGACTGATATCAGCTGACCATGCCTATGACAAAGCAGATGTCTGGTCTCGTACATAGCATTTCATACATTAAGCTTCCTACTGCAGAAGCATAAGGAACTGCTTTCATGTTCTCTATCTCTTTAGGTGTCCTCTAATACTGCTCCTTTGATAGAGTAATTCCATGTCTAGAAGGTAAGAAACCTTTCTTAGAATTTTGCATACTAAAACGAGTTAGTACAGTATCGATATAGGAAGCTTAGGATAAGCCCAACATCCTTTTCTTGCGATCTCATAGAACTTTGATCCCAAGGATGTGACCTACTTCTCCCAAGTTCTTCATATCAAACTGTTTGGATAACCATACCCTTACATCAGATAACACCTTCACATTGTTTCCAATGAGCAAGATGTCATCCACATAAAGTACTAGGAACACCACCACGTTTTCGTCACACTTTCTGTATACGCATGATTCATCCTAACATTGATCAAATCCATAGAATTTTATCACCTGATCAAAACATATGTTCCAAGATCTGGAAGCTTGCTTAAGTCCATAAATGGACTTCTTGAGCTTACAAACAAGATGCTCTTGGCCCTTTTCGATGAACCCGTCTGGTTTCTTCATATAGATGTCTTACTCAAGACTTCCATTAAGAAAAGTTGTCTTGACATCCATTTGCCAAATCTCATAATCGAGATGAGCTGTAATAGATAAAAGAATCCGGATAGACTTAACCATGGCTACTGGAGAAAAGGTTTCCTCATAATCGATACCCTCTCTTTAAGTAAAACATTTTGCTACAAGCCGAGCTTTAAAGGTTTCAACCTTACCGTCTGATCCTCTTTTCCTCTTATAGACCCACTTGCATCCAATGGCTTTTACACCAACGGGTGGTTCTACAAGCTCCCAAACCTGATTAGAATCCATAGATTCTATTTCAGATATCATTGTTTTTTGCCAAGACTCTGCATCTTTATCTTGGAGTGCTTCATTGTAGGTACAGGGATCATAATCTTGTTACTCAGGGACAAAGTCTGACGACTCTCACAAGAATATATATCTATCAGGTTGTATCACAATCCTCCTACTACGATGAGGCACTATCGGTTGTAGTGTAACATTTTTGACACGCTGTACAGTTATTTATGGTTCATCCTCTTATACTGTTGGTACTGAAGTACTTGGTGTCTCACCTCTCAGTTCTTCTAGAACAACTCTACTTGTGGGTTTATGGTTTATCATATAGTCTTCCTCTAAGAATCGGGCATTAGTGCTAACAATGATCTTCTGATCCTTAGGACTATAAAATAAACCTCCTTTCGTTCCTCTTGGATAGCCTAGAAACAAACGTACTTCTGTACGAGATTCCAACTTATCTGCTTTCCCATTCAGCACATGTGTTGGACTACCCCAAATACGAACATGTTTCAGACTAGGCTTATGCCCAATCCACAGCTCTGTAGGAGTAAGAGGTACTGACTTAGAAGGAACCAAGTTCAAAATATAAGCTGCAGTCTCTAAGGTATATCCCCAAAATGAATCTGATAAATTCGAATAACTCATCATTGATCTAACCATCTCCATATGAGTTCTATTCATTCTTTCGGCTACACCATTCTGCTGGGGCATTCCAGGTGTAGTCAATTAGGATGTAATCCCAGCCTCTGATAAATAATCCCTAAACTCTCCAAAAAGGTACTCGCCACCATGATCTGATCGTAATGACTTGATACATTTTCCATGACGTTTCTCTGTTTCAACCTTGTATTCTTTGAATTTCTCAAAGCACTCAGACTTACGGCGCATCAAATAAATGTATCCATACCTTGAATAATCGTCAACAAATGTGACAAAATATTCAAAGCCACCTCTAGCTTGGATAGTCATAGGTCCACACAAATCAGAATGAACCAATTCCAACACATCTTTGGCCCTATACCTCTTTGCCGTAAAAGGCCTTTTGGTCATTTTACCTTCCAAGCAGGATTCACAGACTGGTAGTGCCTTCACTTCCAATGAACTCAAAGGTCCATCTTCAACCAGTCTTTGAATCCTTCTTAGGTTAATATGCCCCAATCACAAGTGCCAAAGATATGTTTGGTTCATACATGGAGGTTCTTTTCTCTTATTTAAGTTAAATGACATATTATTCATCTCCATAAGATACATTGTGGGCGAAATAGGATTAATGACATACAAATTATCAACCAATGCACCAGAACAGATAAAATGGTTATTCTTTCTAATAATAATATTGTCATCAAAATAAACTGAATATCCATCCTTAATTAAAATAGAAATAGAAACTAAATTCCTTCTAAGTGAAGGTGCATAAAGACAATCTCTCAATGTCAAAGACATATTTCTACCAAAAGATAAAGTAACATCTCCTAATGCAATGACTGCTACTTTTGTTGCATCACCCATAAACAAGCATATCTCTCCATCACTGAGCCATCTGGTTTCCTGGAACCCATATAATGTATTGCAGACATGATTAGTGGCTCATGTATCTACATACCAGGTGCCGGTAGATAACACCGCTAAACATGTTTCAACTACTAGTAAATGAGATATTCCTTTTTTGTTCCCTTGTTTGAGAAGTGGACAATCATTCTTCCAATGTCCTGACCCTTTGCACTTAAAATATTTGCCTTTCGGCCTTTTTACCGCGCCTTGAGGTCCCATGCCCTTCTTTGCTGAGTTTGCATGTTTCTGAATGTTTTTCTTCTTCTTACCGTCTTTTGGTTTAGAAGTATAAGACTTTTCAGAAACAAAAACATGACCACTCTGCCTAAAGAGAGATTCTGCATCATGTAGCTCTTTTGCAAGTTCTGCCAAACTATACAACCGTTTGTTCATATTGTAATTAAGGCAGAAATTGTCAAAACTTTTAGGCAGAGTCCCGAGAATGATATCGACCTGGGATTCTCCGTCGATTTCAGCTCCAAGGATCTCCATCTCATTCAGATGACCCATCATCTTGAGAACATGATCTCTTACTGGTGTATCATCAGCCATTTTTGTATTCATCAAACACTTCATAACAAACTGCCTAGCTGCTCTACTCTGATGTCCGAAGAGTTCCTTGAGGTTATACATCATGTCATAAGATGTGGCCATGGCCTGATGCTGATATTGCAGTACATTTGACATAGATGCCAGAATGTAATACCGCGCCATCTCATTTACCTTTTTCTACTTCTTATAAGCCTCTTTGACCTCTTCATCAGAGTTAGCATCAGGCTTAGGTGGGCATTCCTCAACAAGTACATATTTGTACTCCTCAATAGTCAAGACAATGTCTAGATTACGTTTCTAGTCAATATAATTAGGTCCAGTAAGTTTGTTTTCTTTAAGAATCCCCATAAGTGGACTAAAAGAACCTATTTTTGAAATCTCAATAATCACATAAATAAAAATTATATAGGGCAAAAACCTTTTGAATTAATTAAATAGAAATTTACCAACACCTTGAACATCATGAATTTAGCAAGCCACGATAGTGTGGACGTATACAAATTCAACTTTGTTCAAGTAGGTACTACCTATTAATTTTACTATCATGTCAACATAACTTTATGACAAATAAAATTAATATGTTGGACTTGCTCTGGTCATACAAATAATTGTAGTGACTCCGATGGGGAGGATACCACTATTTGTATCTAAGTGTATACCGTTACTTAATACTAAATCCATTACCTTGTAATGAGTTCCTTCAGATGGAGAAGTGAACACTTATTAGGTAACTTTCTACAATTATCCCTAAGAAAGTTTGTACGGGTGATCCATAATTATACTCATCCGATATGGAGGAATGCATTAAAACCAACGCGCAAGTATAATTACATCACCTACAAACTAGTAATGGAGACCATAGGATTTATACTAAACAAATATCCTCTCCCGCTTAGTTATTTAACAATGAGGGTTTTTCTGCTTGTTGATATTATGTCCATGTTTTCTATTATTAATGTAGGCTTAGTTTTTCAAAAAATACATCCACACAATAATAAACATGTATAATCAAAAAAAGCAAAATGACAACAAATAAGAGAAAAATATCCAACTATTATGGTCATCTTTCCTGCTCCGTCCTCAACTATCCAAATCTAAAATTTGGCGCTGCGTAGATCTATTCGGGTTCGACCTGACCGGTCAGGTCGTGGGGTTCGGGGCAGCATCCCTTTTTTTAGGTTTTGGCTGTCGATTCCTTCATCAAAAGTCATCCGTCTGCCTCTGGACTGCTTAAAACCAGCATCTCGTCCGACGTCAGAAACAGCCACCACCGCCATTACGATTAATCAAAAATAATTAAGATTACATCAATCCTATGCCTCCCAAAGAAGTTCACACATAATCTAGATAGAAAAATTAAAATAATAAGCATGATCAACCCACGTGATTTTAATTACATCTACAGCAACAACAATATCCACGACATGTCCATGGTTTAAATAACACAATCAAAAACATACATTGGACCATAATAGTTAGATCTAAGATGCTTGTAAAACTAAGTTAGAACAGATCTACATCTACCGACTATTACAAAGTGCAAGTTTTATTGGACAACATGGACGTGTCAATCAATACGCAGATCCAATGTGGCTTTGATACCAATTGATGGAACTGGGAATTCCCAGGACCCTTACTGCGGTGTGCATATTGATCGATAGGAAGTTAAACAGATTTAATACGTGTTCTAACCCTTCATAGGCAGAAACTGGGGTTCATAAATTATACCTGCGGTGGAAAGAAGACAAGTAGTTCCTGGCAATCTCGAGCGGACGATCCCAAGATCTTCTGCACGTATTCCTTCCTCGAATTGGACATCGTATGGGCGACGATCTCCCAACCTTTTCTTCTCCTTGGCAGCCCTCTCTTTCTTTCCTTACATGAATCACAGATTTAGAAAAAGCTTCAGATTTCTGATCTGTAATTTGGCAGCCAGAGAATAGAGGATATATATAGGCTACGCAGGGACCATGAGTAGAAATTAGGGTTAGGCCTCCTAACGGATCTGGATATCCCATGTTCAGTCCGAACACACAATCCAGGCCCATTAACAATAGCTCGGTCCACTAATGAGCTATTGTTGCACTACCTTCCTAATTCCAAATTATGTTTGTGGACTTCTTTTATTATATGCTCGTCTGGCTCCCCATGTTAATATATTGAATGTCCGTCGATCAAATTAAGTTACTGACAACATATTGATTCGACATCTTTTATCCTTAAGTAGTACCATTCAACTTTATTTGTCATGTCGGATATAATCCACCTGCAAGGTTTACATGACAATCCTTATGAGCTCCTTAAGGGGACATCATCAACCCGATGTATCGGGACATAGATTCTATTTAATCAACAACCCATCATACATACAACGTTATTACCCAATTCATAGAGGTTGTTGACCCATAATGAATCTCACTCTTTCATAAGTCAAAGTAATGCACACTCTTCATATATATGTCTGTTGTTATATCTGGATTAAGAGCACAAGTATCCATAATAACAGAGGTATTTGTTCACTTATGTAGTCGGTACAAAGAGAACAACCTCAAGTGATCCTGTTCAATACACACAAAGTGTACTCGTGTAAACCTATAGTCAAGATAGACTAATACCATATTACACTACAACCTTTCCAATAGATTGTCCAAATCCATCTAGGTTGTGAACTATTTATATACTCTAGAGGGAACTGATAATAAGGTCTTCTGTGTGACACCACACACCATATTATCTACAATATAGAATATCAGACATTTGCATTAACACTTACAATAAATACAATATACAAACATTTATCCATATGATTCTTATTTAAAATTTAAGGAAATAAGGTTACTACAAAAGTGACGCTTTTAGTATATTACCCTAACACTTCCAATCCTCTTTCTCCTCTTGCTCCTCCAATACATCCACTTTTTAATGCACCACCACCTCATGACCCCAACACATGCAATGAACAAATTTTTGTATCATTAGAGGCTTCTATTGAATGGTTTGCCGATTTTCGTTCACGGAGTGTGTATGCGGGTCATCCAATTAATTTTACTATATTTTTGGCTTATGATTCATTGTTCCATGATCTTTGTTTAGATGAGTTAGTTTCTACCTCATCTATAGTTTATTTGAATGCTATCCAAATGTTTTATTGTAATCTTACCTTTGACGATACACGGATCTACTCTCGTGTCGCCGGTATCGATATTACTTTTGATGATTTTGAGCTTGCGGAATATCTTGAGATCCTGGAACCCAATTCTTGGAAGAAACTTGTTGATGTCCGTAAGTTTTAATTTTCCGATGGATCGTCACTTGAAAGCTTCAAGGATGATTTGTGTACTCCCAACACTCGTCCAAGCAAGCTACGGGCTAAATATCTTAAACCGTATTTCTATGAACTTTATCGCATCATTTTCTCCACGATCTTGCCCAAAGTAGGATCGACCGATAAAGTATCTTATCTTGAGATCTCTGTACTTTATCATCTCCACTTCCATGTCCCTTTTAATTTTTTGCGTACTACGATGGACTGGATGATTAGTGCACGGAAGAGACCTCGATCATTGGTCTACGCCTTATATTTGTCGATAATTTTTCGTGTATTCCATGTTCCCCTTGATGAGTGTCAGTTCCTTCCTGCCCCTTCCTCTCTGTCTAAGGTACGACGGCTTCTAGCAGCTGTTGTGTCCTCTGCTGAGTTTGAGCACTCCAAATCTGATGCTCATGCTCATCCTCCTGCTATTGGCCAACCTGCGCCCGAGCCTCCTGCTACCCTTGAGTCCATTCAGACTATGCTGCGTGATCGTTTCTGCTTGGAGGACGATCATTGGACTCAGATGGATTATCGCACCACCTTACAGATGACGACCATCAGCAACACCCTGCATGACATCCAGTACTCCCTGGCTACTCATCCTACGGTGTCTTACCCCATGGTATGGGACCCTTCTCACGAAGGTTACCGTATCGACGACAACTGGGTCAGGAGGTATTTGGATCCGGATGCAGCGTTTGTTGATCCTTGTCGCTCTGCCAGCGGCCCATCTGACTCTGCTAGACCTTCCCGTGCTCCGTAACGGTCGTGGTCCCTTTTATGAAGTTGCTAATGCATAGGATTTCTTTTGTTTATGTACTTTATCATTTTCATTTAGTAGTTATATAGTTGAACTCTTTGCTCTGTACTACTTTATGCTTATATGGCTTCTATTTGGATTATTTGCTAGTTATCTCTTACGTTGGTTTTGAGCCTTGGTTGTGTGATTGCATATTTTTACCATGGTTATGTTTTTATGGGGGAGCCTCCATTTTATTTTGCTAAATGTCAAAGAGGGAGATTATGTGATATTTGCTTAACCATTTTGGATAAATATTTGTGCTATGTATTGTTTGGACTAGTACTTTTTTCAAGACTTCTTTATTTACGGGGAAGCCGAAATGTCCATCTATGGGGGAGCTATATATATGTCCAGGTATGAATGTTGCGACATGCAAATATCACAATTTTGTCAATTATCAAAATGGGGGAGATTGTTGACCCAAACTGGATCGCAGTCAACCTAATCTTGATAATTAACAAATCGATATTTGACATGATCCAACTCGACACATAAATCGTCATCAAGCTACAAATCAGATGACTATCACATATCAAGTCAGACAATCATCATCGACGACTGCTCTACGAATACTGCTGGAACTTGTCATCGGATGTCTGTAATTTTTACTCTTTTATTGAGTCTAGACTATTGTACGTTGAGTCGCACTGAGTACCTTAACCATAGACTAGATAACCAAAAAGTGCCACAAACAAAAAGCCAAACTGCCAAAGCCCAACAGCCTATGAGCATTTTGTCTCCAAGGAGGCAGAGTTCGGGCCGAACTCTGTCACATAATTTTCAGGAGCTAATTTTTAGGGATTGCTCATTGCAAGTTGTCCAACGACCATAATTTTACATTTTTTGACAGAATTCTGACCGAACTCTGCCTCTCAGAACTAGTATATATAGGTACCCTTTTCTCTAATTTCAAATCATCCAATCTTCTCTTCTCTCCTACTCTTATAGACTATACAACCTAAAGATCCATACTTTTCTCATCTACTAGCCACAAAACTTTCCAAGCCTACAAGGTGCTCGGTGCGAGTCAATTAGAAGTTTTGTGCAAGTGTCTTGAAGAAGTAACTTAAAAAATTCCAAGTATCGCCTCAGCGATCTTTCAAAAAGTTGGCATGCTCTTCTGTGTAAAGGCACGTGGTTGTAAAGATATTTCACAAATAGTGGATTTCAATCCTGAGCTAGAGTTCTCAGGCCTGGACTAGTCCTCCACAAGGAAAATCAGGTTAAAAATTGCTATGTCTGCGTATGCTTTCTGATCTTCATTTAATTTTTGCAATTACACTCTGATTATTTATTTGCTAGTTGGGAATGAATAGAGTTGATTTTTTAATTGATCATTATTGTCACAAGTACTCTATTCACCCCCCTCTAGAGTTGCCTATACGTACTTCAAAAGGTGGGGTACCAATCAGTATGTATGGATGTAGGATGCACTATATAAATTTTTTGGTATTTCTGTATTATTAGTGTTACTGATAGAATTATTATTATCATTATTATTATTATTATTATTATTATTATTATTATTATTATTATTATTATTTTACTACTATTATTATTAAATCAATATGTTAGTAAAATAAATTTGCTTATACATAATATATGTTTTGTTGGAGTATATTGTATATATAAATATTGTCCTATTTTTTAATTGGTTATTATCATTAGTTTTAATAATATTATTATTGATATGTCTAAAAATTAAGTGTATGATGAAATATAGAATTTGGCTTAGCCTAAAATATATTACTAGAATATTTACGGTATAAAAAATGGTTTTTTTTTACTTCCAAAAAAATAAATTATAGTTTTGAGAAAAATATATATTTTTCTAGATTCTCGAATATTTATATTTTTGTGGCCAAAATTTATTCAATAATTTTCTAGTATTTGCAAACATTTACCAAATTATTTTTAACTAATAAAATATCGTTTCCAATATTATAAATAATTTCTGAATGGTTTTCTAGATAAATAAATATATATATGTTAAAAAAACCTTTTTTTTAAATCTCTTTGATTAGAAAGTCTCGTTCGGGACTAATCGTGCTTCCCAATTTCCTAGCGGCTTCGGACCCTACACATCGACCTCGGCTGTTGGACAAAACATGACTTGTCGGACCATCGTACTACATTAAGAGACACATCAGGCAAGATACCTTACCATAATTTATTGTTTATAATTAGTTTATATTTTTTTATGGCATATCACTGTTTATTTATTTCCAGTTCTTCTAGTTGTACCATTATTACAGTTTTCGATTTACTGCCTGCTCAGTGATATTAGCTTACTTTATTTATTATCCTTTGATTGCATATGGACTTAGAGTTAAAGGACTACCGTTTGTAGTGTATCGCATATACCTCGACACAGTTGTACCACGAGTATGTGTGAGATGAGTAGCATGTAGAGGTCCTTGTGTGTTAGTTGATCACCCATGCACATGTGTTAGGTCTAACTGCTAATAGAGGCATGTTAGGAGACTTAGTAATTGGTAGAGGTACATGATCGTGGATGCGACTTGATAGGTGCATCGGGTGGAGAGAATATTTTCTTGTCGTATGGGCTTCTATTACTCAATTCCTTTGTAACCCGGAAGCTCCGCTGGATATACGGGTATGATGACCCGCTCAGGTTGGCTACTGTCGTTTTTAAACAGCATGCGCTTAGGTCACTGGTGCCCAAGTGGGGATTATACCAAATCCTATTTACAGCCAGGGCTCATGCGACGAAAGGTTTGTTCTTAACTGCATGTTCACTTTAGTATGGTTAGGTTACCTTATTGATGTCTTGTCAATTACCTTTATTTGTGGCATAGTTTATATTAAGTATTTATATGGCATGTTGTTTATTGTATCTTGTTACATCCCTTTGAGGACCTGGTGAATTCTCCAGGTGTGTGTGTTTGTGATTTTCGCAGGTGCTCTCGCCAAGACCATTTATTCGAGGATGATTACACTTGGATCGTCTTCGCATCGCTCGACAAAAATTTTGTTATCATGTATTTCTCTCTTTTTCGTTGGTAGTGGATTTGTCTTCGTCCAACAACTTATAAATGATAATTCATGAGTTTATTATAAAGTCTTTGTTCCTTATTTGTGGATGAGATTAGTATCGTGGTTTACTGCATTTTACAGCTTATGTATTCATACGATGGTTCCATATATTGGAGTATACCTCGTATGTCTGCAGCTGGCATGTTGACATACTTAGTCCTAAGTATTTTGGGACTGGGGCGTTACAGATGCAGTCTCTCTTAGCTGGCTAAACGGAATGGGAATTAGAACGTAGCTCGCTGGTGGAGCTACGCTTAGTGGAAATATATGCAATCGAAATAGGAAGACCATTTTATGCAAGTGAATGGAACTGTCCTTCCTTCCTACTCCTTCATGCCTAATAAAACAGAGTTTTGTGTTGCTATGAACTATCCCTAAATGGTCCATGTGTTAGTTGCTAAATAATATAGATGCTTATGCTGTGAATTGTTGAAATGAATAACACATGAACATTAAACTATGAATTGTAGAAGCATGGAAAATATTAGAAATAAAGGCATAATGACCCATGCGGCTCTGGACAGCAAGCCTATGCGGTTCATACTGGAGTTACTTTATGCGGCCAAAAAGGAGACCCCCAGACTCATGCGGCTCGGGGACATGCGGTTCAAATCGATGCCACGTGTGACCCCTCCTACAGTTGGCCATTGGAGTAATGGCCTCATTTTAATGCTCTGACACGACTCGACGGCTGCGACGTCTCTGACATAAAGTGTCATAATGGCTCTGCCATAATGACAGATTCTTCGGAAAAAGAAGAAGATCTCTGACCCGATCTGTCAGAAATCCTATGTTGCCACGTGGCAAAAGTCTCATGCGGCTCGGTTAAAGAACAGCTTCATGCGGCTCCGTGAGGCGTCATTCTAATATGATTAACAGAAATCCGCCATATGCGGTCCACTCATAGCCCGGCCTATGCGGCTCAATACCACATGTGGCCCACAGAAACTATACGGCTCATGGAGAGGTCGTCTCCTGCGGTTCGCAAAGACCACGCATATGAGGCTCACGGAAAGTTCGTCCCCTGCGGCTCGACGAGATGTTGACTCATGCAGCTCATGAAGGGTATCTCCCTGCGGTTCAAGTATTGGCCACTCTATGCGGCCCTGGCAGGATCTTCAATCAAAAGACGTGGCATTGAAGATTCGACCGATTCCCAACGAGAATATTTGACATCATCAGCAAGACACGTGGCGAGCAATCAGATATTAGCATAACCAATCACGAAGATTTAAAGCAATCAGCATTAACTGCTCATAAGATTTGGTGCTATCCGCATTAGTGGCCGAGATTCATTATGATCAAGATCAAGGGTCCAGATAGAATAAAGGAGCGCCGACATTCCAAACAGATAGCAAACCCTAATAATCACATCCCACCCTTATAAATAGCCAGCAGCATTCCCATAAAAAAAAAAAAGAGAGCGGCAATAATAAAAAAAAATAAGAAGAGAGAGATACCCACAGAGAGAGAGTTCCCCTTTTTTCGTGACAATCACAGAGAGAGAGAGAAGCCCAGAGAGCAACCACAGAGGAGCAAGAAGAGCCTTTCTTCGTCAACGCCGAGCAAATCTTCCCCGAGTCAAGACTGCATACTGATCGTCCAAGGAGTAAGGCAGAGCGGCCGTCGCTTTCCTGAGCCTCTATCGTCACCCCCCAGAATCAAAAATAAATAATCGCACTTAGTCTGCTGTACCTAGGTTTTCGTCCCTAGGCTTTCTTTGTGCGAGCGAGTTTGTATTGTGAGTCTAAGTTCAGTCCTCCGATAATTGTTCTGTTCTTTTACAATCAATGGCAAACACGATGGCGACTCTGCTGGGGACTAACTTCTCCACGGCTGAGGAGTTGGTGACGCAATCAGATGCAGCCAAACTTGGCTCCACACAAAAGAAGATGGTCGTCCGCTTCGACCAACAGGCGTTCGAAGAGATGCTCTCTGAAGGCAGCGCTGGCCCGGCCCAGAAGCGCACCCGCACCACGAAGGCTCGCAAAGAATGGAGACCGAAGTTATTTGCTCCTCCTCAAGCCCTCGATGGGATGCCCTCTGTTGCTCAAGACGGCGAGAAGGATTCCCCTGCGGTCCCACTTCAGATCGTAGACAACTCTGCTGCCCCCAAGTCCGACAGAAGAAAACATTATGATGCTGGACTTGCAGGGACAAAGAGGGACTCTACGCGGTCCGAACCGCAGAAGAGTATTAGCCGCAGGAAGAAAGCCCATGCGGCTACATCCGCCAACCGCATGAAGAAAACTCATGCGGCTACTTCTGTCAGCCGCATAACTTATGCGACTACAGTTCCCGACCGCATGGATGAAACTCATGCGGCTAGAAAAGTCAATCGTTTGCAGAAACCCCATGCGGCCACAGATGCCAACCGCATGCGGCCAGCCTGCACGGTCATGGCTCCTAGCCGCATAAGAACTCGTCCGACGACAGGAGACAACCGCGTACAGACAGCCTGCACGGTTTCCACTCCCAGCCGCATAGCATCCGCTCCATGCTCCTCTCGATTAGTTTTCGACCGTCTCTCGTACGGCCCGAACCCTGATGACTCTCCGGATGATAAGCCAGACTCTGTGATGTTCAACTTGGACTCTTCTTATTATGCACCCACAAGTGCTAAAAAGAAGAAGTCTAGGGCAGCACGGGCTCATCAAGCCCAGATAGCTGCCCCAACATCTGACTATCAGGGCGTCCCGCTGATTATCACACGGGCCCCTGATGGGAAGTTATACAGAACCGCTCAAGTCCAAACCCCGACGACGAACGGACAGAGTAGTTCCTCTGACCTGCGTGAAGCTATCCTCCACAAACGCAAGGAAAGAGAAGGAGCCTCAGCATGCAGAGAGTCCTCACAGGGACGTCACTGCACCCAGATTATCGTCAACTGCTGTTGCAACAACACGGCAGTAACGGAAGACCGGCCATCCGTCTTCCAAAGATTACAACATCCGAGCTCGGAAGACGAGGCACCTCCCGTTGCCTCCTACAATTCTGCGCGGAAAGTCCCCGTGGAGGGGAGAGGAAATAAGACAAGCATCTCCAGTCCAAAGATATCGGCCACTACAGCTAAGAAATTGTCGGCTAAACGGTTGCCATCCGCTGGAGTATACCAACACACCCGTTCAAAGACAAAAACGGCTGCAGTAGGAAGTTCACCGCCCACGTCACTGGGGGTTGTTGGAACTGGGGATAGCTCTCCTCCGAACATCCACGATAACCCGACATTCCAAGAAGACGGACTGGAGGAAGAAAATCCTCAAACGGGTACAACAGATACCGACGTCCCCGAGGACATCCTAAACGAAGCAGGCTCAGAAGCTGGGGGTACTGCCCCTTCCGAGTCCGAACCTGAAGAAAACATACCCACATATCCTGATGATTTCTCGATGCATGAGTATGACTCGGAGAGCACGTCCGCCACCACTCCTTCTGTCACTCCTCACGTGAGGACGGCATTCATGACGGACAACAGCCAAGGCGGTTCCGGCGATCGCCAACGTATCGATACTTTGGAGGCCATACTGCACGCCTTGGTCAAGTCTGTGGACGAGATCAAAGCAGCGCTTCCTACTTTGCAGGGAGTGACACCTGGCCAGACAAGCACCGGTCCCGCGAACAACATAGATTCAAATTCAGCGGCACCAAACCCGGGCAATAATGCTCCCGAGATAACGGCCCCTACCGCGACAGATGAGGCCCAAGAAGTAAGGAGAGAGGTTCAGGAGCTTCGAGCGATGTTCCACGCCCGAGAAAATTCTCAAGACCTCAGAATACGGCAGCCATACCCAGCTGAATGGAGGGATGTGCCCTTTCCCCCAAGATATAAGCCGTTCAATATCAACCCATATGATGGTAAGACTTCAGCAAGCCGGTACATCACTTACTTTGAGGTCACCATCGACCATCTGCCCCATGAGGACGCCATCCTCACACGGTTATTCATTGGGGCACTGGAAGGAGTCGCCTTTGATTGGTACCGCAACCTGCAAGATAACTGCATCCACTCCTTCGCTGGCTTCAAGCACTTGTTCTTAGAGAGATTCTATGAGGTAGGGCAGGACGTCACGATGTCTACTCTCATGGACGTCGTCCAAGGAGAGAAAGAGCTGACAAGGAATTACATTGAGCGGTTTCGTCAAACCGCAATGAAGTTACCATCTGGCAACCCGGACTCTTCCTTGATTAAAATTTGCCAAAAGAGACTACTCCCAACAATTAGTCTCTGGATGGGCGAAAGTCAATTCAAGGATTGGAATGCCTTTATCATCAGCGCTACAAGTGCCGAGGAACGATTGAAGAAAGCTTGCCAACTGGGGTTGCATATCTCAGAGGGAGAGAACAAGGGGAAGCGTCCCAACGCCAGCAGCGACAATGGGGGTAGCCCCTCCAACAACCGGGACAACAGAGGCAAGCAGGCTATGGTGACCGATACAGCCCAGAAGCCCGAGCAGCAGCCAGCGGACAAACAATGGCCTCAAATCACTTATTCTTTCGAAGACGGCCACGTCAAGCCTATCTTGGACACGCTTATACAAGGAGATAGAATTCAGCTTCCTCCACCAAGGCGGGAACCTCGGCCTACTGATTTGGAAAATCCGAAGTTCTGCCATTACCACCGCTACGTCCACCATGCTACACACGACTGCTACCAACTGAAACGCTATATCCAGAACCTCATCGATTCAAACGCTCTGGCTATCGACTTCGAGGAGGTAACCGTAGCAGCCAACATGGTGTCCGTACAATTCGGCAATTTCCCTCCAACAGAGACTCAAGACGGTGTCATGCCCATCTCTCTGGCAACAATGGAAATCACTAACCTTCCGCCTGCCCGTGATCAAACTCCCGGCCTAATACCCCTCACCACATCACGAGGGGAGATCATGTGGGTCCATCCGGACCTAGTCCATGAGGTAACTCAGCCCACTTTACCCTCTAAAAAGAAAAGCGGAAAGGTCAGATCATGTCGCACCGCCTCGGCAGAGGAGGAGGAAGTCTCAGCCGTCACTACCCGATCTGGAGCACAAGCCCAACAAGTGGCCGAGAATCCGACTAATGATCAGCAGCCCACAAACGCTGATACTCCGGGACCGGCTCAGCCTTCGACGACCGACAAGCCTAGGCCGAAGGAGACTCGCTTCGACAAATCTCTCCGAAAGGAAATGCCTCAGGGGTTGGAGAGGCCCTATAACTTCGACATCTTGGCACAATTGGCTAACACACCGGCCAAATTGTCCTTATACGAACTCCTGAGACCCTCAAAAGATGTCCGCACAGCTCTAAGTGAGGTGCTCCAAAATGCCGACGCATACTTGGCTCAGGTCAACCTCACAGGAGATAACCAACCTGCAGAGCTCCAAGATAGTGCGTGTACAGGGGCAATGCCCAAAATCGTCTTCTCTCCGCAGGATATGCTCATCAAAACTAACCTGCACGATCGCCCATTGTACTACACTGGATACATCGGCGACGTGAAGGTGGACCGAATGCATATTGATCCTGGATCCTCCATAAGCATCATTCCGAAGGGTCTGCTACATCATCTTCGCATTCCGATGCACCGCCTAACACCTACAAGCACCGCCATTAGCGGTTTCAATTCGGGCAGGAGCTACCCAATAGGGAAGATACGCTTGAAATGTCAGATCGGCGATCTCCAATCAGAAGTCACCTGCTATGTCATAGATGCCGACACATCTTACAATATCCTTCTGGGGCGGCCTTGGATACACGATTACATGATCGTGCCTTCCACGCTACACCAGTGCTTCAAATATGTCGATAAGCACGGCTTCGTGAGGACAGAGTTTGCTGATATCGATCCCTTCAAAGGAGTCGAATCTTATTACTCAGATTCATGTCTGTACGAAAAATCAAAGAAGCACCTGGTCGAAGAGGAGGTGCAAGCTCACACCAAGACAACCACAGGATCAGAAGAACCTCTGACGATCCACCTCCAGGCTCGCAAACCGGGCAGTTCTGCACCCCTTACGGCTACTCTGCGTAAGGACGCAATCAGTCTGTCGGCACAAGAAGAACAAATGAGAATTCGGCTACCAAGGTCTGGCCAAGCGCCGAAACCCACACCAGGACCTTTTACCATCAGACTACCGGGAGTCGGTCAGCTCCAAACAGAGAAACTCAATCCCTCCGACAGACCGCTCACGATACGTCTTCCTAAAAAGGGCCGTCACCCCGACGCGAGGTCTGACACTTCCAGCGAACCAGCCACTCCTCGCCCCACGTCAGATGCCAAGCTGGGGGTTGCTAGTCCACCAACAACTTCACGACCTGCTCCCCCGGTCGAGCCCCTGAAGATCAAGCTGACTAGGTCGATCTCTCAGTCTTCACTTATACAGGGGGTGGCCGAAGAAGAACCAGAATTAGCCAAGTATGTGGCTGCCCACTCCGATACCCCTTCCGCGGATGATATAATCCCTCTCGAGAAGATACCTTATTTTGTCAATAAAGGGCTATCTTTGAACTACACCGAGCTCAATAAGCTATGTGCAATGTATGCTATGGACCACGGTATAGGCACTCACCTACACACACAAGTGGTAAATATATATACCACAATCCAGCTTACTCCAGCAGAAGACGCTTACCGAACAATCGAGGGAGGGGACCACCCGATTATCTTCGGCCGAAAAGACGATCCGTACCCCTTCACCGTAAAAGAAGTCGATCTTGAGTCAGATGCCGGGAGATTGCCTCTATACCTTTATAGTCCCCAGTCCAAATACCTCATGCAGAAGCAAGGATATGATCTAGAAACTACACCAGGTCTGAATTACGGTACCGGACGGTGACTACCTTTAAAGCCCCCAGTACCGTCTGGTAAGCCACGGGACTACTATAGCAAAACTCGATGCGGACTAGGGTACGTAACTCCCACGACGACCCCGGAGAATTCAGATAAAGAATGCGACTGCCAGTCACATTCAACCGGGTCACCAACTTCTGACTCGGATACCAGCATCGGAGACATATTCAGACAGGTCCTGTCAGCCAATATGGCATTCGCCGACGCTTACGAAGAAAACGAGGACATTCCTGAAATCCTCGAGCTTGAGCCATGGGCCCAACAGCTAGACGCACAATGGGAAAAGCGGTTCAAGCTGAGAGAACCTCCTACAGAGGATGAAGTTATGCAGGTCGACCTCGGCACCGAATCCTCTCCAAAGCCAATCTTCGTCAGTAAAAGCCTAACAGACGAGGAACGAGAATCACTACTGGAACTCATCAGAGAATATATTGACGTATTTGCCTGGAGTTACGAAGATATGCCGGGATTAGATCCCGATATTGCTCTTCATAAACTCAACATACGGCCGGATGCAAAGCCAGTCAAGCAACAGCAACGACATTTCCGCCCAGGAGTCATGGACGCAATCGAAGCCGAAGTCAACAAGCTGATAGCCAGCGGCTTCATCCGAGAGGAGCAGCACCCTGATTGGGTCGCCAATATAGTCCCGGTCCTTAAGAAGAACGAAAAAATCCGAATCTGCATCGACTTCCGTAATCTGAATGAGGCATGTCCGAAAGACGAATTTCCCCTCCCAATTACGGACATCATGATTGACCACACATGCGGCTTCGAACGTATGTCATTCATGGATGGATTCTCGGGATATAATCAAATTAAGATGTCCCCCGACGACGAGAAGCACACATCATTTAGAACACCGATCGGCACGTACTGCTACACAGTCATGCCATTCGGTCTAAAGAACGCTGGTGCCACATATCAGCGGGCTATGAGTATCATTTTCAGAGAACATTTGTGCAAGACAGTGGAATGCTACGTCGACGACATCGCTGTCAAGAGTCGCCGTAAGGAAGATCATCTGCAAGATCTGAGAACGGTATTCGACCTGATGCGAGCCCACAATCTGAAGATGAACCCTACAAAGTCATTCTTGGACGTATCCAGCGGGAAGTTCTTAGGTTTCATCATCACTGCACGGGGTATCCATGTAGACCCTGAGAAAACCAAGGCAATAATGGAGATGGGTCCCCCGAAAAATCTCCGCGAACTTAGAGGCCTCCAAGGGAGACTAGCTTATATCAGAAGGTTCATTTCCAATCTCTCCGGGCGATGCCGACCCTTCACACACCTCATGAAGAAGGGAGTCTCATTCGTATGGGACGAGGAATGCCAGCGTGCTTTCGACAACATCAAAGAATATTTGTCAAAACCCCCAGTCCTGGTGGCCCCGGTCCCTGGAAAACCATTCCTACTCTATGTACGAGCAATGGAACACTCCCTCGGTGCCCTGCTGGCACAAAACAACGACGCAGGCCACGAGCAAGCTATATACTATCTCAGCCGAATGATGGTCGGGCCCGAACATCGATACACTGCCGTGGAGAAAGAATGCCTCGCCTTGGTATTCGCCATTCAAAAGATACGGCATTATGTTACAGGACAAACCATACATGTGATCTCACGGGTAAATCCCCTCAGGGTCCTCATGACTAAACCAGGGGCGCTTAGCTCTCGCCTCGCTACATGGGCGATACTACTATCCCCATATCATATGATCTTCGTCCCACAGAAGGCTGTCAAAGGCCAAGCCCTGGCAGACTTTTTGGCAGCCCATCCAGGATCGGGGCTATCCAAAATATACGAGGAAATCCCAGATGAGGTCGCCGATTCGAATACAACCACCCACGATAACATATGGAGGATGTTCTTCGATGGCGCTTCAAGAACTGGACCCAAGGGAAATATCGTCGTCGGGGTCGGAGTGGTATTGATCTCTCCTACCGGGCTAGTGATCAATCGCGCCTACTCTCTCACGGAGCCCTGTTCCAACAATGTGGCCGAGTACAACGCTTTGGTCATTGGCCACCAACTCGCGAAGGAGCTGGGGGTAGAATATCTTGAAGCATACGGCGATTCACAATTAATCGTCAACCAGATTCGGGGGTCGTACGAAGTCCGCCATGAAGACATGATCCCCTACCACCAAATAGCAATCAACATCATCTCCTCATTCGAGGGATTCTTCATCGAACACGTCCCCAGACTTCAAAATATCGAAGCCGATGCCCTAGCAGGCCTTGCCGCTTCCTTAGCAGTGCCGAACCAAGCGCATCACTCGGTTGAGGTGATAGGCCACGAACTGGTCTGTCCTAAGAACAATATTCAATTCGTGGCGAGCTATTCCGCCTGGACGGTCGACGAAACACCAGACTGGAGACAGCCGTTCATTGACTTCGTCGTATACGACATCCTCCCGGAGAACCCAAGGGAAGCCACCTCCATCAGACGGCGTTCTCTCAGATTCTTCTACGACACAGAGACAAAAATGCTGTACCGACGATCCTACGACGGATTATTACTCCGGTGTTTGTCAAACGCAGAAGCCAAAGAAGCTGTACGAGAAGCTCACGACGGTATCTGTGGGGCCCATCAGCCTGGCCCTAAACTGCAAGACCGCCTTCGCCAGATGGGCTACTACTGGCCCACGATGGTGGCAGACGCAATAGACTACGCCAGAAAATGCAAGGCCTGCCAAGTCCACGCAGACTTCATTCACCAACCATCCGAGTTTCTACATCCAACGGTGGCGTCTTGGCCATTTGAAGCATGGGGAATGGATATCATTGGTCCAATCACCCCACCTTCCTCTCGAGGACATCGCTTCATACTTGCGATCACTGATTACTTCTCCAAATGGGCAAAAGTCGTCCCACTCGCAGAAGTTAAGACTTCAAACGTGATCAGCTTCCTTAAGCATCACGTCATCTACCGCTTCAGACTGCCGCGGAGGATCATCCATGATAATGGTCCACAGTTTATAAGCCATGCATTCTACCGATTTTGCGATAAGCACCGCATTCAGAATGTCGCTTCGACACCATATAACCCAGCAGCAAACGGGTTGGCAGAGGCATTCAATAAAACAATCATCAAACTCCTCAAGAAGTTTGTCTCCTCCAACAAACGCGACTGGAACGAGAAGCTCGGCGAATGCTTATGGGCTTATCGCACCACAGTTTGAACAGCTACTGGGAATACACCATTCTCTTTAGTATACGGGAGTGAGGCAGTCCTCCCACTGGAAACTCAGATTCCCTCACTCCGCGTCGCCCTCACTTATCAATTGACAACGGATGATAACTATCGACGTCGATTACAAGAGTTGGAGGCCTTAGACGAAAAGCGCCTACTAGCCCAGCAAAGGATCGAGCTATACCAAGCACGTATCTCAGGAGCCTTCAACAAGAAGGTCAAAATCAGAACATTCCAAGTGGGCGATCTCGTTCTGGCAGTTCGGAGACCAATGGTCATGACTCACAAAACCGCAGGCAAGTTCCAGCCAAAATGGGAAGGTCCATTTGTCATCGAGACCGTGTTCTCCAACGGCGCCTACCGCCTCGCCAAGCAGAATGGGGACTTGCTTATGTTGCCCGTCAACGGCAAGTTTCTGAAGAAATACTATGTTTAGACAGCATTCTCCAAATTATCGAGTCATGTACCCTCTTAGTACCCCTGAACTCGCACCCAACATTCTCCAAAATTATCGAGTCATGTACCCTCTTAGTACCCCTGAACTCGTACCCACCATTTTCCAAATTATCGAGTCATGTATCCATTGATACCACTGAACCCACATCCACAATATTTCAGATTACTGAGCCATGCACCCGCTGGTGCCACCGAACTCTCATTTCCTCAATATTCTAGAAAATCCAAATTATGTACTTGCATTCCGGTCACTCTCTCAGATAGTAAGTCACGTATAATCATACCTCTGAACTTTCTTTCTGAAAGAGATCCTCCCTCATGATCCACTACCCGTGCTCCCAGTGCACAAAAAGGGTAATCGATCCACTAATCTCCGAAACGACCATGTCCTCATTACCTCTGAGTCGTTTTCACCTCCACCAAAAACAAACCGCCCCCTCGCATAGAACTTCCATGTCCTCCTACCTCTGAGTAATTCTATGCACCCCTTCTTCATTGGGCCCACTCCTGCCATGTCCTCATTACCTCTGAGTGGGAAGGCTCCGTCGAAGAAATCACCATACTTGCCATGTCCACATTACCTCTGAGCAAGTATGATGGTTCCCTTTCAACCTATTGTCTGTACCCACAACCGGGGTGCGACAAGGATAATAGGTCCACAAATGTCCTCTGTTGACCACAAATGTCCTCTGTTGACCACAAATGTCCTCTGTTGACCATAAATGTCCTCTGTTGACCACAAATGTCCTCTGTTGACCACAAATGTCCTCTGTTGACCACAAATGTCCTCTGTTGACCACAAATAGCTTCCGAAAAGTCTCTCCTGCCATGTTCTCATTACCGCTGAGCAGGAAGGTTTCAGGATAAAACCTTCATGTTTGCCATGTCATCATAACCTCTGAGCAAATGTGTTCGGTTCCCTCTCACCCTATTATCCGCATCCTGAACTAGGGTACGCCAAGGGTAATAGGTCCACAAATATTCATTCGCTAAGCTTCTTAGCATAAATCCACCATCTTACCGCGCCCCGGGAGCCCAGCTGCTCTACGGCATTCCTTCCCCCAGTACCAAAAACATCCATGACCACTTTGTTGTGACTGTTCCGGACATCCTATCTAAACTGTTATCCGTACCTAAAACCAAGGTACGCCTAGGATAACAGGTCCACAAATAAATCCCCCAGCAAGTCCAAATTCCATAAATACCGCAAGTACAAGATGAAGATGAAACATATCCATTTTCGAAGATTTGTTGGGCATGCAGAAGCTCTCCTTGGAAAAGATGATGTCTTCTGTTTATAAAGGGCATAATGTATGGAACATTGTAATCAGTTGTACCAGTGAGTTGTAAGCCAAGTGGGTATATCGAGTTGTAATCCAATGTATCAAAGTATCAATTGTAAGCTTTATGGCATTTGTTCAGTTGACTATCGATGTAAAGTGAGATGTATTATAAACTTTGTATTCCATAACAAGTCATGTACTCTACTTCAATTATAATAAAGAGAATACATTTTTATATATCTCTGTGCGACTTCAAGTTATTTGCTTATCTCCGTTGCTATAAATCAGTGATGTGTTTCTATTCGACAAGAAAGAATGTCCCTACTAACTTCAATTTGTCTGCTTCTGCCGCTGTGATGTATTCCTATTTGAAGATTATCATTTATATACCGTGTAAAACCCCTAAATTCTAGATTTTTTTACTTAATATATTTTACCGTATTCCTTTACTCCTTTATTGGAGTTTTTATTGTTGTTAACATTTTGGTAGCAAGTTAAATGATGCATGCACACATTAAATGTATGAGTTATATATATATATATATATATATATATATATATATATATATATATATATATATATATATATATCAGAAAAATGTTTCTATTAATTATGAATATTTTTAAGGATTTTATTTCAAGTTTATAACATTTTTTATAATTATTAGTAGCCTTGTAATAAATTGGATATTTCATTTAATTGTCATGTTATAATCAAAATAGGGTTAAATGTGCAAAATAAGTCTTCAAATACCTTAAGAAACGTTTTTGGGTTTTTGGGATTTTTATATATTTCATTTAAATTTTTTGTCTAGATATGTATATGTTATATATGAGAAAAAAAGGAAAAAAAATAAAATAAATTCTTTCAAGTGTGAACAGTGCTAGGAAATGTTCACTCGTCTCCCCAAGGCCCACGAGCTCGACATGTAACAGAACACTGGTTTAAACACAACTCCTTTCATCCGATGGAACCACAACAAATCCTTCACAGAAAATTTTATGAAATCTTGATTTAAATCTCAGCCTCATTCGGATTGAATCTAAAACATTCAAATCCCTGCAACAAGATTTGAATGAGGATTTAATTCAAATTTAAATTCAAAATTTCCCAATCATATATATGGGAACAAGCACGAACAACCGTAAATTCATCAAAACCCTAGCCGAGATTACCCCAAACACTGGCAGCAGGGCCGCTACCAGACGTGCGCCTCATTGTCGCCACCGTATGTGGCCAATGGCCGACCGACCGCCGCCCCACACGCGGCCAGGCCGAGGAGGCCAACAACAACAATAACAGCAGCGGCAAATTTTTGTGCCACTTCATGAGGCGCATTCTTCCTACATGCTAGATGTTTTCTCGAACCAACTGCTCTGGTATGATCACAACCCTACCCCCTTCATTATCCTTCAGATAGATTAAATTCATTCGCGTTATACGCGTAGAAATTCAAACCCAAAGGTCGATAAAAACCCTATTCATAAACAGGGATTAGATTAGTCCCAAACACTCTGTTTGAAGGAAGATTTTGAACAAAATAGTAATAATTTCAAAAATCTAATTTAATACAGTCCAAGACAACCTATAGGGCTTTGGACACCTTCTCGTAGATTCGAGTTTCGTTGACTGTGCGTCGAGAAATCTATCTCCCAAAATGGGCAAAAAAACTATTTTTAAAACAATAAAAATTTTAGAAAAATCACCGATACGACGTGCGCTCCGACAAACCGGACGACGTGGTCGCAACTCATAAGCATCGAAAGGTACGTATAAATGTTGTCGACATGCGGGAACTGACAGAACTCAATTTCATGGGGAGTGCGCGACGAAATCGAAGCGTATCGGTCAAGATACCCCGTATCGTACACTTTATAAACTAAGGCATAACTTTGTGCATGTTTGTCGTATCGAAACAAAACTTGCGCCAACAGGACCGTATCATTTTTTTGTGTGCCAAGTTTTGTCCGAATCTGAGTAGGTCAACCGAAATGCCTTTTTGGTGGGCTCGTAACCCGATCCAACGGACGAAATTGTGCACGGCCCGCCAGAATCCAACATTTGACATACGGTTGGGTTCGTCTACTCAAACTGGATCCGTAGACATGAAGTTTGATGACTTTAGAGACCATAGATACTGGCACGCATTTTGATGCAAAAATGGGGCCAACGACAGGTATCGTTTTGACCCAAAATTGCAATTTTGCCCCTGTATCCAGAATTTGAATTTTGGATAAGCATTTCTTAGACATATCTTTTACATCATGAGCATTCTTGATATTTGTTTCAGCATCCGGAGCTTTCTTGGATTGTGACTTTCTTTGCTGACGCTTGTGACTGTTGGACTTGTCATTCTCGTACCACAAGCAAGATACCTTGCTGTTTGCCATGAAATATAAAAGAACCGAACAATTATTGGAGGACTGGACTTTTACTTCACAATACAAACTCGCTTGTACAAAGAAAGCCAAGGTACAGCAATCTAAGTACAATTGTTTATTTTAGATTCTGGGGGGTGACGGTAGAGGCTCGGGAAAGCGACGGCAGCTCTGCCTTACTCCTTGGATGATCGGATGCAGCCTTGGCTCCGGAGAAGATTTGCTTGGCGTTGAAGAAATGCTCTACTTGCTCTCTCTCTCTCTTTAAGTCTCTTCAGGTGCTCTGGTGCTCTTGTCCAAAAAAAGTCCTCTTTTGTAAGGGAATGGCACTTTGCTATTTATAGGAGTGGGATGCAATCATTAGGATTTGCAATGATTGCCTCCTTGATATGTCGGCGGTTAAGGACCAATTAATCTGGACCCTTCATTCTGATTGTAGCAAATCTAGGTAATTAATGTAGATTGCATCAAATCTCTGTGGGCAATAAATGTTGATTGCAATGAATATTCGCGACTTGTAATGGCCTGCCACGTGTCCAATTTGTTCGATTTGGCTTGATTTGGACAATTATAGTGATTGCAACAAATATGATTTTGTTGAGATTTGTTAGCACCCATAATTCTAGGAAGATAAGACTGCCACGTGTCTCAGTCATCGTGAAAAGTGCCACGTATCTCCACTGGGTCATCTTGGCAGAGCCGCATATGAGTGGGCCGCATAAGGATGAATGGCCGCATGAAGATGGGCAGCCGTATAGGGATGAACAGCCGCATGAAGGTGAGAAGCCGCATACTGATCGGCGGCCGCCTAAAGGATGCAGCCGCATGACGATGGGCGGCCGCATAAAGGATACGGCCGCATGAAGATTGGCGGTCGCATGAAATGGACGGCCGCATGGAGTGGTCGGTCGCATAAATGCAGCAGCCGCATGCCTCGGAATTTGGTGGATTCTGCCAGCTGTGAGAAGATTTTCTCCTCTTCCCTAGGAACGTGCCTTTATGTCAGTCATTATTGCACTTTTATGTCAGAGCTGTCATTTGTCAGAGCTGTCAGCCGTCAGGGCATTAAATGCAGCAAAAGACGAAGGGAGGAGCTATTGAAGGCCATGTGGCTCTGGGTCTATCCGAGCCGCATAGGCGCATGAGCCGCATGGACCCCTGAGCCACATGGGCTCTCTGAGCCGCATGGGGATCCTTGGCCGCATGGTCCTTTCTTTATTCTTTTCTATGCTTCTACAAGACCCCCTTCAAAGTTTTCAATTTACAAAATTAAAATACTTTGAATAAGAAGCATGGCTATGTATAAATTTCTCTGGCCGCATAGGATGTTCTGGCCGCATGGATGTCCCAACCGTATGGCCTCCTCAGCCGCATTGGCCAACCAGCCACATGGACTTTCTGGCCGCATCGGCTGTCTGGCCGCATCGACTGTCTGGCCGCATGAGCTCCTTGCCACGTCATCCTACCGCATGTGAAAATCTTTTGCATTAATTGCTGTTGATTTGCAGTCAGATTTTTGAAACCGCTTTTCGGGGCAGGATCCCATGAGTTTGGCCTTTATTTTAGTCGGCTCGTCTCGATAACCGAAGAGTCGGTTTTTAGGCTGCACGTGGATCTAGGCGCCCCCTATAAATATGAATGTGTTCAGTCGGGGAGACTTCTTTGCTCTCTTCTTCGTCTTCAACTCTTGTTGCCCTAATTTTCCTCCTTTGTCTTCCTTCTCCGACCGTCGGACGATAATGGCCCCCAAATCTTCCAAGGCTGCTTCTGCTGCTGCAAAGGGCAAGAAAGCGGCTTCCTCATCGGCCACTACACCTGAAGTGCACCCCGACGTCCACCCTTCTTTTAAGGGTAAGGATTGGATAGAATATTGAATGCTTTCAACCCTAAAAACCATGGCTCTGTTGCATAATTTATGCACAAGCCTTCATCCTTCGTCTTTATTGAACTGCCTAAGTTCAATCATGATGAAACCGCATATGTTGCGTGGGTTGCATGACCCTCTCGTATCCGAGTTGCATGGGGCATGCCCTGTGTTTGAGCTGCATGAGAAGGACTTGAGCCGCAGGAGCACTTACGGATTTGAACTGCATAAAGTCCCATTGAACGGGGCCGCATGTGCTCCTGATGAACTGGACCGCATAAAGCTTCGCTAAGTTGTGTCGCATACGCTCATCTGCTAAATAGAACTGCATAAGCTCAACCGAACCGCATAAGCTCTATCGAAGCAGTGCTGCATGAAACCCAACTGAATTGGGCCGCATAAGGCTACGTTGACCCGAGCCGCATAGGTCCATGGGAGCTTTTTAACAAACTCCCAGTATTTTCATTCTAACCATCTTTTAATCATGTTTCTTTTGTCTTTCTCTCAGTGAATTTGCCAGTTAATGCTGCTGTAGAGCTTTTGGTGGGTTCAGCCCAATATGCCATGGGTGTGCGGCTCGACGACTTGGTTCGACGTGTATCAGATCAGCTTCCCACCGATGAGCCTTTGGAGAGGGTGAGCGTCATCAATAACCAGCCTTTTCACTTTCTTTGTACTATGATAAACTCAGGAAGGCTGGAGGGAGAGTATCTGAAACCAGCCTTTTTCTTCGGGGATGCTCTATCCATAAAGAACCCCCGAGTGCTGGATATTTCTGAGAGCTGGGACTTTACTATGGACGGAGTGGAGATCCATATTCCCAAAATGGAACGTCATTTTCCCCTCTCGTGGTTTAATATGGTACCGTTGAGCAGGCAGATGGTGGGCTCCCTAACTCCAACCCAATCGGGGATATTCGTGGGCAACATCCATTATAATAAGAATATTAGGTCAGTATATGCGAGCAGGGACTCAGTCAGCCGGAGCATGATGGGACTGATTCCGGGTACATTCATAAACGTATTTGGTCCCAACATCACGTTTACTCTAGCCGATACCTTCCTGAATCAGCTCGCTCGCAAGGGGTCTTATCTTGTTGGCAGGTTGTCGCTGTTGAACTGGATAAACCCCATCCCTATGTGGGCCAACCTGACCTCATGGATCCTGAGGAAATACGAGGCATTCTTTTGGGAGATTGACCTCTATTATGCCATCCGGGGTACCTGTTACGGGTTACCCATTAACAAGCCGTTGTTTATGGCTCTTTTGGAAATGTATAACCGGCGGACGGGATCTTTCTTCGTGCCCGGAGGGGAGTTGGGACTTGCTCTACATAAAATGTATGTTGTTTCTAAGCTGCCATGGGGGGCGAGCCTTTGAAGTATACACCCCGACAAAAGAGGAATTCGAGGATCTGGATCGACGATTCCCGAGTTTCGTTGCCGTGTACAGGGAACTGCTATGCCACCACAGTATTTGTCACCAAACGGCTATCAAGAAGAACAATAGCTCAGAAGGGAACGCTCCCCATACCATGTCTTGGGTCTCGTATCTTTTCCAATTTAGCCCCTCTGGCCGAGTTTTTTCTCGAGGTCCTCAGACCTAGGAGGACATAAAAAACCTGATGTCGACTGCCAAGAGGTCGAGGTCCACCAGTGACAAATTTGGGAGTCGTACTGACTCCTTCAGCTATTTCTACCAGGTACCCGACCGATATCTGAGAAAGCGCTCTTGGCCGGATTCTTGATGGTGTGGCTACGGAATTACGTAGTCTCGGGAGGGACAGGTTCCATTGAAAGGATCAGCCGCCACTTCATCCTTCCGACCGTGAAGCTGGTCTTCAGAGTCAGGCTGGCCCTTCTTTCGGCCATGGTGTATAGCATACACCACGGCCTCCGTGCCTTTTCGTCCAAAGTCATTGCCCGCGAGACGACATTGGATTTCGAGCGAATAGAGCTACCCTACCATTATCTAATAGGGTGACTATTGATGCATTATCGGTCATTGATGAGGCCCGGGGCGGAAGATGGCGTTACCGCTGATAACGCTTTCCTTTTCCGATACAGTCGTCAACCTTGGGAACACGACACCATGCCAGCCTGTCGGAGGGCATTGGCGAGAGTAGACGGGCATGACTTCTTTGTGTCTGTTCCTCAATTTACCGCTAGAGAAGTGAGGGGTGTACATGTTGATGGCATTGAACCTCCTCTCCTCTTATCTGAGAAAATGCTCCTTTGGCTGCACAATATTCGTCCAGCGCACCTAGTATATCATTACCGCAATAACATATACCTGGAGCCCTACTTGCCCAGTAGGTTCTTCTGCCAGTTCGGGTATAGCCAGCTGTTCCTTGATTGTCCCAGTTCTTGCCTAGGCTTTGAGGGCAGTGTCCTTGATGGTATCAGGGCTTAGCATTATTACAATGCGGTTCATACCCGAGCTAGCTTCTCGGTCCCCGATGCTAATACCCCAGGAGAGATTTTGTACATGGCGGCCCTCTATCATGTTACGGCGATCAAGCCTCCCGTTAATATTGACATGAGTACCAGCTTTATCGTCGGTATTGGCTTGGCAGAGAAGCCCGAGGGGTCAAAAAAGAGAAAGTAGAAGGCGAATATGGTTCATGTGCTGGACTCGGAGTCTACTACGACGGGCGAAGAGGATGATGAGCAGGATGCCGATGATTCGTTCCATCCCTCGGACGAAGAGGTGGGAGATCAGCCTCCTATTGTGCCGGATGAGGTGGCGGGGCAGCCGCCTGCTTTGCCTGGTCCTTCGCGTAAGCGAAGCAGGCTTACGTTCACTGATGATGGCAAAACTTACTCCACGAAGCGAGCTGCGGTAAGACGCCGCAGGCTGTTTATTGATGATGCTGACGCTGTTTCTAAGGTGATTTGAATTTCAAATACCTTCTCCTTCTTTTTCTAAACTATGGCCTAATCATTTCTTTTTGCTCTTGTAGGCGTCAGAGGAGTCGGTTTCTCGAGAACCGACCGCTGAGGTCGATCCGGCCCTGACCACTTTGGTCAATGATATGTGCACCGCTATCATTTCTGCTGGGGTTCTTCCGGAGGCGGCCGAGGAGTCCCACCTTGCTGAGACCTCAACCCATGGGGACGGGGGCTCTACTGCACCTGTCCCTGAGACAGCTGAATTTCAACGGGGTAACGCTGAACTGGCTGGCTCCCTTTCAGGGGTGGCTAGGGCAGAAAAACCAGTTGAATTCAACTTGGAGGTCACGGGTGAGGAGACTATGTCAGCTACGAGCGAGCTGTGGCCTCCATGCTCCTCCTCCGGTAAGATAAGCCGAATCTTAACTTGTGAGGAGGCCTATCTGCTCCATCATTACATCCTTCGGGTTACGTCGATTGATGGTTGCTTTGGACGTACGGGTCCCGCCCCTTTATTGCCGGTGACGGACATTGTTGGGACGGACTCTACCCAAGGGGATCTGATGGAAGCACGTGTGTCTCCTTCTCTTCCAACCTATATTGAGGGGCCTCCAGCTGGGTCGAGTTCGGGGGCCCAAGTGGCGGCATAGTCGGGGCAGGGAACAATGCTTCATGCGTCCTCCTCTGCGAATATGGTTTTGGGGTTAACCTTTCCACCTTGTCGAGTATCCAAGCTCTTCGGGCGGCGGAAGAGGAGCTAGCCGCTAATCATGCATCTTTTCGTACAGAATTTGTTTCCCTGGTGGCAGGGATGGCAAGTTCCGATGCTACTCCTTCGACATTTCCAGCCACACTCCCTTTGACGCCGTCCTCTACAGAAGTTTTGGATAAAGTATCACAGGATGTGGTTGACAGCTTTTACCGCCATCTGAAGAGAGGGATCGAGGCAGCTGTGGAAAGGGGAACTCCCTTTGCTATGGCCCGTCAGTGCGCTGGTGGCCAAATCGACATCCTTAGAACACTCCCCGGCAGGGCGGGGCTAGCTGTGCTTCTGGAGCCCAAGCTGCTAGAGGCTGATCGTCTTGTGGCCCAGTTTCACGTGCTTGCGGCAAGCTGATCTGTCTGCGGCAATAGATCAAGAGCGGACTTTTTTCATAACCGCGGTGGAGAAGGTGAGGCTCGTTCGGGAATCGATCAAGCTAACTATACTGAAGGACCGCCGTGATCTGTCTCAGTTATACGATCAATTGAGCCGTAGAAATGAAGATTGCACGGCTCGGGAAGCGACCGCCTCCAGCGGGGTAATCGACACCAGGGAGCAGATCCTCGAGCTCCAGAGAAAACAGGCCTTTCTGAAGTCCGAGTTCGAAGCAGCCCGTACCGAGAAGGGGCTTGTTCTCCAGGAGGCTGACAGACTTAGTCAAGCTTCTGCCAATCTGGAACTCGCCCTGAAGAAGATGGAGGATGACTGGCAGGCACATATGTACTTGGATGATGCGAAGCAGTTGTCCCAGGAAGCCGAGCGTAGAGCTAGGCAACGGCTTGAACGGGGGACCACCTTGGTGAGAAACCGCCTCCTGGAGTTATGTAATGGCGACACCGAACCATAGTCGGCCTTTTTCTTCTTCTTTTGTTTCTGTTCTTTTCCTTTCTTTAAGTGGGACATTGTCCCTAGAATATGTAGTACTTTCGCCATCCAAATAAAAGAGTATGCTTTATTCTACCCTTTATTTGTACTGCTTGTTGTGCTTGTGGTGTTATGGTGATGTTTGCCCGACATGGGGGACTTATTTGTGGACCTGTTATCCTTGTCATACCTTAGTTTTAGGTACGGATAACAAGTTTGATTGGGGATACCTAGAACAGTTCCACGATAAGGTGGTCATGGACGCTCCTGGTATCGAGAGAAAGAATGCCATGGAGCAGCTGGGCTTCCGGGGCATGATGAGAAATGACGGGCCTGTACTAAGAGACTTAGCAAAGGACATTTATGGGCCTATTATCCTTGGCGTACCCTGGCTCAGGATATGGATAATAGGATGAAAGGGAACCAACATACTTACTCAGAGGTAATGAGGACATGGCAGGCATGAGGGTTTTATCGCGGAGTCTTCCTACTCAGAGATAATGAGGACATGGCAGGAGTGGACTCAACGGAGGATATTTGTGGACCTACTATCCTTGGCGTACTCCGGTCGTGGGTACGAATAATAAGTAGAAACAGGATCAACATGCTTACTCAGAGGTAATGAGGACATGGCAAGCATGAAGGTTTCTTCGACGGAGCCTTCCCACTCAGAGGTAATGAGGACATGGCAGGAGTGGGCTCAATGAAGGGGGGTACATAGAATGACTCAGAGGTAATAAAGACATGGAAGTTCTATGTAGAGGGGTGATTTGTTTTTGACGGAAGTGAAACGACTCAGAGGTAACATCGACATGGTCATGTTAGAAATTTGTGGATCTGTTACCCTTTTTGTGCACAGGGAGTACGGGTAGTGGATCATGAGGAAGAAGCTCTTTCAGGAAGAAATTTTAGAGGTATAGTCATACATGACTTACTATCTGGAAGAGTGACCAGAGTATGAGTTCAGAGGCACCTGCGGGTACATAACTCGATAATCTGGGAGATTGTGAATGTGAGTTCAGCGGTACCGGAGTGTACATGACTCAATAATACGGAATTTGGAGTATGAGTTCAGCGGTACCAGCGGGTACATAACTCGATAATCTGGAATTTTGTGAATATGAGTTCAGCAGTACCGGAGGGTACCTAACTCAATAATCTGGGACTTTGTGAATATGAGTTCAGCGGTACCGAAGGGTACATAACTCAATAATCTGGGACTTTGTGAATATGAGTTCAGCGGTACCAGCAGGTACATGACTTAATAATCTGGAGTTTGGCATTTAGACATAATATTTTTTCAGGAACTTATCGTTGACGGGCAGCATGAGCAAGTCTCCATTTTGTTTTGCGAGGCGGTAAGCACCGTTGGAGGACACGAACTTCTTGAGTAACTTGATGATGGTTTTGTTGAATGCTTCTGCCAACCCATTTGCTGCCAGATTGTATAGCGTTGAAGCAACATTCTGAATTCTGTGCTTGTCACAAAATCGATAGAAGGCGTGGCTTGCAAACTGCGGACCATTATCGTAGATGATCCTTCGGGGCAGTCCAAAGCGATAGATGACATGATGTTTGAGAAAGCTGATCACGTTTGAAGTCTTTACTTCTGTAAGTGGAATAGCGAGTATGAAGCGATGTCCTCGGGAGGAAAGTGGAGTAATCGGACCGATGATATCCATTCCCCATGCTTTGAATGGCCAGGACGCCACTGTCGGATGTAGAAATTCGGATGGCTGGTGGATGAAGTCCGCGTGGACTTGGCAGGCTTTGCACTTTCTTGCATAATCTATCGCATCTGCCACCATCATGGGCCAGTAGTAGCCCATTCGGCGAAGACGGTCCTATAATTTTGGGCCAGGCTGATGGGCCCCGCAGACACCGTCATGAGCTTCGCGTACGGCTTCTTTGGCTTCTGCGTTTGACAGACATCAAAGCAGTAATCCATCGTAGGATCGGCGGTACAATATCTTCGTCTCTGTATCGTAGAAGAATCTGAGAGAACGCCTTCTGATAGAGGTGGCTTCCTTTAGGTCCTCCGACAAAATGTCGTAGACTACGAAGTCAATGAATGGTTATCTCCAGTCTTGTGCTTTGTCGATCGTCTGAGCAGAATAACTTGCCACAAATTGAACATTGTTCTTGGGACAGACCAGTTCATGGCCTATCACATCCACCGATTGATAAGCATAGTTTGGAACCACTAGGGAAGCGGCAAGGCCAGCTAAGGCATAGGCTTCGATATTTTGGAGTCTGGGAACGTGTTCGATGAAGAATCCCTCAAATGATAAAATAATGTTGATCGCTATTTGGTGATAGGGGATCATGTCTTCATGGCAGACTTCGTATGAACCCCGGATCTGATTGACGATTAACTGCGAATTGCCGTATGCTTCAAGATATTGTACCTCCAGCTCTCTTGTAAGTTGGAGGCCAATGACCAATGCGTTGTACTCGGCCACATTGTTAGAGCAGGGTTCTGTGAGAGAGTAGGCACGATTGATCACCAACCCGGAAGGAGAAACCAGTACCACCCTGACTCCGACGACGATATTGCCCTTAGGTCCGGTCCTTGAGGCACCGTCGAAGAACATTTGTCATATATCATCGTGAGAGGTTGCATGCGAGTCGGCGACCTCATCTTGGATTCCTTCATATATTCTGGACGACTCCGAGCCTGGGTGGGCTGCTAAAAAGTCTGCCAGAGCTTGACCCTTAACAACCTTTTGCGGGACGAAGATCATATGATAAGGAGACAGCAATATTGCCCATGTGACGAGGCGGGAGCTGAGTGCTCCTGGTTTCGTCATGAGGATCCTGAGAGGATTGACTCGTGAGATCACATGTATGGTTTATCCTGTGATATAGTGTCGCATCTTTTGAATGGCGAACACCAGGGCGAGGCATTCCTTCTCCACGGCGGTGTATCGGTGCTCCGGCCCAATCATCATTCGGCTGAGGTAATATATAGCTTGTTCATGGCCCGCATTATTGTTTTGTGCCAGCAGAGCGCCGAAGGAATGCTACATTGCTCGTACATATAGCAAGAATGGTTTTCCAGCGACCGAGGCCATCAGGACTGGAGGGTTCGACATATAGCAAGAATGGTTTCCCAGTGACTCGAGGCGTCTCTCCAAAAACATGTGCTTGAAGCTGGCGAAGGAGTGGATGCATTTGTCTGGCAGGTTGCGATACCAGTCGAAGGCGACCCCTTCCAATGCCACAATGAATAATCGTGTAAGGATGGCATCGTCATGGAGCAGATGGTCGGTGGTGACCTCGAAGTAAGTGATGTACCAACTTGCGAAGGTCTTGCCATCATAAGGATTAATGTTGAACGGCTTATATCTTGGTGGGAAGGGGACATCCCTCCATGCAGCAGGGTATGGTTACCGTATTCTGAGGTCCTGAGAGTTCTCTCGAGCGTGAAACATGGCTCGGAGCTCCTGGACTTCTTTTCTTGCTTCTCTAGCCTCATCCGTAGCGGTGGGAGCCGTCATTTCAGGAGGATTATTGCCCGGGTTTGGTGCCGCCGAATTCGAGTCTGCATTGACCGTGGGACCCGCGCTTGTTTGGCCAGGCGTCCCTCCTTGTATAGTTGGAAGGGCCGTTTTGATCTCGTCTACGGACTTGACCAAGGCGTGCAGTATGGCCTCCAGAGTGTCGATGCATTGACGATCACTGGAACCACCTTGATTGCTGTCCGTCATGAACATCGTCCTTATATGAGGAGAGATAGAAGGAACGGTGGAGGACGTGCTCTCCGAATCCTACCCCTGTACCGAGAAGTCATCGGGGTAAGCGGGAATGTTCTCCTCTGGTTCGGATTCAGAAGGAATAGTACCCCTAGCTTCAGAGCTTGCTTTATCTTGAGAGTCGTGGACGTACTCGGGGACGTCGGTACCTGCTGTATCTGATGGGAGAGTTGTTTCTCCGGGCTCGTCTCCTTGGAACATCGGATTATCGTAGATGTTCTGAGGAGTGCTACCACCAGTTTCAGTAACCCCCAGTGGTGTGGATGATGAATCTCCTACTGTAGTAGATTTCGTCTTTGAACGGGTACCTTGGAAAACTCCGGTGGTGGATAACCGTTTAGACGACAGTTTCTTAGTCACAGTGGTTGAGATCTTCGGGCTGGAAACGTTTATCTTCTTCCTTCTCCCATCGGCGGAGATTTTCTGAGTGGAGTTGCAAGAGACGACGGGTGGCACCTCATCCTCTGAGCTCGGTTGTTGTAATCTTTGGAAGACGGACTGCCGGTCTTCTCGTATTGTTGTATTATTGTAACAGCAGTTGACGATGATTTGGGTGCAGTGACGTCCGTGGGAGGACTCTTCGTATACCGGGGTCTCTTCTCTTTCCTTGTATTTGTGGAGGATAACCTCACGTAAGTCGGACGGGTCTGGAACGACCATGTTTGCTCCCTGGGTTTTGGGAGACTTTTGGGAACCACTCTGTCCGTTTGCCGCCGGGGGCTGGACTCGAGTGGTTCTGTACAACTTCCCATCAGAGGCCCGCATAACAGTATGTGGAGCGCTCGGATGGTCAGAGGTCAGGACAGCGGACTGTGCTTGCCAAGCTCGTGCTGCCTTGGACTTCTTCACTCTAGTGCATGAGGGCACATAGTAGGAAGAGTCTAAGTGGTGCTGGAGAGAGTCAGGCAAGTCTTCTCGGGAGTACGAGAGATCAGGAACATAGGAGAGGTGATCGAAGACTGAGCCGCGTGGAGCGGGTGTCATACGGCTGGAATCAATAGTCTTCATGCGACTGGCAGTCGTAGCCGTATGGGCTTCCCTCATGCGGCTGGAAGTCTCATCCGCATAGATCTTCTCCATACGGTTGGGAATCCTGGCCGCCTGAGTGTTATGCGTTCCGCTGGCAGATTCGGCCGCAAGTTCATCTAGCATGCGGCTGACAAGTTTGGCCGCATGAGTCTTCGTCTTGCGGCTAGTGCCTTTGTTCGGCTTCTTCCTGGAGCACATAGAATTACTCTTTGCCCCTGCAAGTCCAGCATCGTAGTTCTTTCCTCTGCCGGACTTGGGGACAGCAGAGTCCTCTATGGCTTGAAGTGGAGCCGCATGAGAGTTGCCTTCGCCGTCTTGGGCAGCAGAGAGTACTCCGTCTAGAGCTTGGGGAGGGGCGAATGACTTTGGCCTCCACTCCCTGCGAGCCTTCTTTGTGCGGATTTGCTTCTGGACCGGGTCAGCACTTCCTTCGGAGAACATTTCTTCGAACTCCTGTTGGTCGAAGCGGACGACCATCTTATGTTGTGTAGAGCCAAGTTTGGCTGCATCTGATTACGTCACCAACTCCTCAGCCGTGGAAAAGTTTGTCCCCAGCAGAGTCGCCATCGTGTTTGCCATAAAATATAAAAGAACAGAACAATTATCGGAGGACTAGACTTTTACTTCACAATACAAACTCACTTATACAAAGAAAGCCTAGGGACGAAAACCTAGGTACAACAATCTAAGTACAATTGTTTATTTTAGATTCTGGAGGGTGACGGTAGAGGCTCGGGAAAGCGACGACAGCTCTGCCTTACTCCTTGGACGATCGGATGGAGCCTTGGCTCCGGGGAAGATCTGTTTGGCGTTGAAGAAATGCTCTCCTTGCTCTTTCTCTTTAAGTCTCTTCAGGTGCTCTGGTGCTCTTCTCCAAAAAAGTCCTCTTTTGCAAGGGAATGGCACCTTACTATTTATAGGAGTGGGATGCAATCATTACGGTTTGCAATGATTTCCTCCTTGATATGTCGGTGGTTAAGGACCAATTAATCTGGGCCCTTCATTCTGATTGTAGCAAATCTAGGTAATTTATGTAGATTGCATTAAATCTCTGTGGGCAATAAATGTTGATTGCCATGAATATTCGCGACTTGTAATGGCCTGCCACGTGACCAATTTGCTCGATTTGACTTGATTTGGGCAATTATAGTGATTGCAACAAATCTGATTTTGTTGGGATTTGTTAGCACCCATAATTCCAGGAAGATAAGACTGCCACGTGCCTCAGTCATCGTGAAAAGTACCACGTGTCTCCACTAGGTCATCTTGGCAGAGCCGCATATGAGTGGGCCGTATAAGGATGAATGGCCGCATGAAGATGGGCAGCCGCATAGTGATGAACAGCCGCATGAAGGTGAGCAGCCGTATGGGGATAGGCAGCCGCATATTGATGGTCGGCCGCATAAAGGATGCAGCCGTATGACGATGGACGGCCGTATAAAGGATACGGCCGCATGAAGATGGGCGGCCGCATGAAATGGGCGGCCGTATGGAGTGGTCGGTTGCATAAATGCAGCAGCCGCATACCTCAAAATTTGGTGGATTCTGCCAGCTGTGAGAAGATTTTCTCCTCTTCCCTACGAATGCACCTTTTTGTCAGTCATTATTGCGCTTTTATGTCAAAGCTGTCATTTGTCAGAGCTGTCAGTCGTCAGGGCATTAAATGCAGCAAAAGACGAAGGGAGGAGCTATTAAAGGCCACGTGGCTCTGGGTCTATCCGAGCCGCATAGGCGCGTGAGCCGCATGGACCCCTGAGCCGCATGGGCTCTCTGAGCCGCATGGGGATCCTTGGCCGCATGGTCCTTTCTTTATTCTTTTCCATGCTTCTACACTTGCCACCATACTCTGTGATTATTTTTACTTTATTTTAGTTAATTATATTCAGCATTATTTATCTATTAACAGTATTTTATCATTGTGTTTCCAAGTCACACTTGACTGTATTGGTTATTTTTACTATTTTTATTCTATTTTGCATTGATTTAGTTCTAGTGACCACCCATTGATGTTGAGGTATTGGTATATCTCATATGGCCTTGACACATGATTACCATGTGATGTGAGTCACATGAAGGACACGTACTCGCGTAGTCGGCTGGCTACCGATATATGTGAGGCGTACGACGGTTAGGAGTAACTGCCAGTAGAATTGCATGCTAGTGGACTTGGCAGTTACTAAAAGTTCGTATGAGTCATGGATGTGACCCTACTAGGCATTGGATGGGGAGAACAGTTCCTTTACGTATGGGCCACGTATGCACTTTTCTACTCCTGGTCCTACTGGCCTCTGACATTCGATGGATGTTATGCTTTGAGGTCCCTGGTATCCCTTGAGGGACCACACCGATCCCCCTGTAGCCAGAGTGCCCATGCGTTGAAGGTTTGTTCTTAAATATATTCTCACTGTAGAACGGTTAGGCACCCTATTGCTTGCACCCTTCTTTTATTTATTATATATCACAGTTTATATGGCATGTTCTTTATGTATCTTGTAACGTCTCTCTGAGGACCTGGTGATCTCTCTAGGTGTGTGCCTTCATGTCTTTTCGTAGGTGCTCTAGCCAAGATCATGGTCTTCCCTTTTCTATCGAGGAGGCTTGCTCTTGGATCGTCCATTGCTATTTTTATCTATTTTTTTCTTGTATTGTTTTTTCATTTAAATGGTTGGTTGTGAATCTGTTTCAGCCCAACTTTATACAAATAATAAATTCAGTATTAAATTTTTATTATATATTGTGGATGAGATTTAGTTGTCATGTTTTACTATATTTTACAACTTATGTTTACATACAAGGATTCCATATATTGGAGTATGCTTCGTATGTATGCAGCTCGCATGTCTATGTACTTAATCCTAAGTATTTTGGGACTGAGGCATTACATGTTTTTGTGGTAGCCCATGTGTTTGCAAAAACAAAAAGTTTTATTACAAACCGTAAAAGAATCGTACAAGAGCACAATGAATTCTGGGGAAGTACAACTGCAGGAGTCCGGTCTCAGTGACGATCGCTTTGTCCCTTTGATGAGGCAATTGCGGAAGAAAGCAAGCTTATCGTCGTGTCTCAGAGCTTCAGTTGACGAGGAATCTTGTGTATGGCTCGGCCTTGTAGAAGTATCGACAAAACTTTGGCTTCGATTAACGATAGAAAACTCGCTCTTTTGAATGGTTGATTGCAGATGAGAATGCTTGGATTCTGGAAATGAGATGAATGCTCTACCTATACCCCTCCTCTCTGTTTATACGTTTGGAGAATAGAACTCTATTTATCGAACCAAGAAATCACTAATAGGTAGTTATTCAAGACAGGCGTCCCTATATGGAAAGGCGCCTAAGCCACTGTGCACCACTTTTTAAAAAGGGTGTCTATTACTTTTCTAAGTGTCATTGACATGTGGCAACCCATGCTGAATAGCCGCATGATCATGGCTAAGTGATGTACACATTCTTCGAGAAACTCGGAGTAGTGCACCACGTTTAATATGGATGATAGCTTATCACGCCACATGGATTTATGTGCATCATTCCAGTATGGCGCTTCACCATTTAGGCGCATTTAAGAAAACTGGGCGCATTCTTGGAAGGGCGTCTATCTCAATCAGGGGCGCCTAAATCTGTACTGTCAGATTTCATGCTGGCACAATTTGAGAAATTCTTGCCACGTGGCCATTCACTCTAAGGTACCTAAGAGAATAGGCGCCTAAATAGAAAGATAGTTGGGCGCCTTTAAGACAGAAATAATTGGACACCTACAAAATCTCCTTCAATGTTTTCAAACTTTGGGCGCCCAACAATTTGAAATACTTTGAATAACGGTGCGTATTAAATGCAGAAAAATCTACACAAAATTCGAACAGATTTTTGTCATTTCGATATTTGCGAGATTGGTTCGAAAACCGAAGTGGCGCCCA